>CM046305.1:3135036-3750870 GCA_025267735.1 Mactra quadrangularis
AAGCTCATTTATATCTATAAATACATATTTAGAGAAAATTATATTAATAAATGAATCGAATTGAAAAAAATAGAATCAAAAGAAAAAATATTGAATCACATCGAATCGATTTTCCGGTGAATCGCTACAGCGCTACTACAATATGACTGACAAATCATGGCGTAAAGCACTATACATTACATTACAAAATTTATAATGTATTTTTGGTATGCTATTTCAGTTTGATGAGATTCTGTCTGATTTAGAAGAACAAAGAGAACTTGCTACTAATAGATTAGCTGAACTTGAAAAACTACAGAAAGATCATCAGAAAGCTTTGAAAGATATAGAACAATTAAAACTAGATGTAAGTTTCTCCTTATACTCTTACCAAGCATTTCAACATGAGCAATTAGGAATAAAAAACGTTGTTAACTCAATATTTTGAGTTATGGATTACATAGATATACAGTGCCAACCAAAATAACCTTTACACTTGTAGAATAGCTATTTTTCATTGATACAATTGAATTCTATTTCAGATGTATTTGTACATAGTTATAAAAAGATTATAGCTGTTGAAATGATTCTTTTTTGTAACTATTATATCGAGGGTTGCCGGCAAGACTGTAGTGAGTGCATTGCGTTAAAGAGCAAGTAACTACAGTCTTGTGGGCGACCCTCGATATATGTACATATATCTTAAGAAATGTTTTTAATTTCATACATATTGATGAAAATTTAAAACAAATAAAACATTTTCAAATCTGTACAAAACTAGTTTTTCTTTCATGCTTAATGGTGAAACGTCACGTTATTCGATGAAAATAAATGATGAAAATATAAATTTTATATTTTCATCGTAGTGAAAATATAATCTTATATTTTCATTGATCATGACGTCATATTAGGAGATAAATGACGTCATCATGGAGTAGAAATGATGTCGTGTTATAATCTGTGTAAAGTCCATCAAATTAAACACAAAACTAAGCATGAAAGAAACAGAAAATTCGCCGATTTCGGTGTAAGATCGATTTATATTTCACCTTGTGAGCTCAGAAAATGACATTTTCAATCGTGGCTACGCAGCTCGTGAAAATATGTTTTCTAAGCTCACTCGGTGAAGTATAAATCGATCTTACACCGCAATTGGCGAATATCCTCTATATATTCATCTTTATTTACATGTAGTAAGAATAGTTTTGCGCTGACACAAAAATGTAAAGGTAATTATGGCTGGCACTGTATAAATGTAGATCATGTCAAGGTTACGTTGCTGTCACCATATATTTTCCACATTTGATTTGATAGTGTGACAATACTTCCTGATAGAATTTTATTTTAATAAGTATTTTAATATGCTTGATTTAATTAGTCTAATGTCATGTAACAGATGAAGAATATTTTATGGGTTTAATTCCATGATAAAGATGAAAATTCAACCGACAAAGGTTAATTAAAAATGGACCAAAATGAACCAGTTTATAGGTAAGTTTAAGTTTGACCCATTGTAGAATACATGATTTGTATGCCAGAGAAAGGGTTTTTTTACTATATAAAGGTAGTTTGTGATCTTCATTGCACCAGTGTATATACTGTAAATGAAAAAAATTAGATGAAAATAAAATGTTATAAAAGTAGCTTATACGATATATCGTAAAGTTTTGGAAGCCAGAATGTTAAGGGTGCTGAAATAATGAAACTCAGAAATTTTCAGTTTTGTGAAAATTTTGAACTTCGACACATGCCATGTTAAATCTGTAGTGTTAAATTTTATTCATCTGTCAGTGGTGCATACATTAACCCTGCTGATTTGAATATTTATTACAATACTTCTTTACTCATGTTTGATAATATCAGATTTAAATCAGTTGAGTATACACCACTGACAGTTAAATAAAATTAAAAAAAACGCTCATTTGTTATAGTTACAAGAAAATGTTTTAAAAGTGTTATAATGTTTTGGACGCCAGAATTAATTTTATGTAAAGGGTGTTGAAATTATGGAATTTCTGAGTTTAGAAAATTTTGACACATGTACTTTATACTCTGTTAAGGCCGTGATTGGGAATCGCGATATTGATGTATCACCGATTCTTGACAGACGATCAGATTTCGATTTGCGATTTGGAATATCGATACAATCTAGCATTTTATAAAGCTATAAACTACAGGATTTTTTATATTTCTGAGTTTTCATGCATTCTGTTAAGTACTAAAAACAAGAAAATACAGTTGGTTATAGTTTGTTTTATACTGGATTTATGTATATATATACTGGTGTTTTAGGGGCTTCTATTACACTCCTTGTCTGACTCGATATATCAATATATCCCAGATACTTGCCTTTAGATATATCGATACTAAATTTTCTATCAATGACAGCCCTACACTCTGTATAGTTCTATTACATTGACCTGTCACAACTTAAATAATCACACGATCACTGAATCTGTTATTTTTAACCCCTTTCGAACTTGTTATTTCCCAGATATTCAAAATCATTGCATATGTAGTTAGATTATCAATAATTAATATGGATTGGTGGCTCAATGGTTAAAAAGAGGTTAAATAATAACACATTCAGTGACCGTGTAATTATTCAAGTTGTGACAGGTTAATGTAACAGAACTATAACATATATCTTACAGTTACAACATTTACCGGAGAGCGTTATCGTGGAAACAACAGAATATAAATGTTTACAATCACAATTCTCTGTATTATACAACGAAAGTTTACAGATGAAAACACAACTTGATGAATCTAGAAATCTAGCTCTTACGAACAAGAATGCTCATTTACGACAGATTGAACAGATGGAGGTTTGTAGTTTTTGTTTTAAGTCATGCATGTTTGTGTACTCTTGGAAGTCATAGAATTCTTATGTATGATTTGTCTAACTTTTACATTTATGTTTACACAAAAAATGAATACACATGTATGTATTTTGACAAAGGGCTTGTAAGTTGTTTATTTTTTCTACCTTTTGTAAAATAAACAATGTTATTATGTGTAACAGTTAAGTGTCTGTTAGTTTAGATGTACTGTTTTTCTCATTCAGTAAAATTATCTTCTTATTGCGTGCTCTCTCCATGCTCTCTCGACTGAGCTATTCCATCCCTTACAAGTCCTTCTACCTATAATGTGAACAGGTATGTACTGTGACATACTCCCCCACAAACTGGAATGGAACGTCTTGAATGTCAGAATCCCAGACCATTTTTGGAGCAATTATTTATTACAAGCGTTTTTCAGCTGACTATGTAATTAAGTCACGGCCCCATGTTTAGTTCCATATGTCACTGAGAAAGAAAAATATGCAGCCTGACCGGCCCTTGAACCCAGGACCCCTTGCTTTCAAAGCAAGTGCTCTTCCGACTGAGCTGTCTGGCTGCTTACATAACATGACATTGTTATTGTACATGACAAGATGTCAAAATGACATAAGTTGAATAAAAATATTCTATTCTATTCTATTCATATCCTTCTCCCAATAATATGAACAGGTAAGTACTGTGACATTTACGAAGGAGTTTCTTCTTTATTTCTAATCTCTATTACCGGTACTCCCTAGACTTGACAATCTTGGTTTTATTCCATCCAATACAGAATCACGTTGAATGTCTTTTTATTAACTAGAATTTTTTTTTGTACCTAATGGAATGGAAGACAAGCACTCTTAAATTGTAATCAACTATGAGATAGAAGTTAATTGACAGCTGTTAGTAACGAGATAAAATGTGTTGTTGAACAACATAAAATTTAAATTAAGACATAAAATTCAGACTTGTACTTAATATATGACTGTATAGATATGTTGTTGTTTGTTGTAATCCCACACTTATTGTTGTTTTAATCGAATCAGTGACCATCCCTTTTACCTCGTTAAAGTTATATAAACTATTTATATAATAATTATAACGATGACTATTTTTCACACTCTTCCCCTGTCATGATATAAACTCTTACCTCTCCCTGATATAACGCTGATAATGATACTTAAAATGGAGTCACATTATCAAATATCATTTATTATCTATGAAAAGTTTTAAATTGCTGTGTCGGTTAATTTTAATGTTGGGTATTATTGTTCAATAAAAAAATGAAAACCCATTCATTTTCTGTCTACTTTTATGAATGTTAAAATGTTTATTATTTAAGACCAGTTGACTTATTAAATTGTGGTTGCCAGCTTCATTAAACAGTAACTTAATCTATCTATAATCACCCAGTGTTAATGATTATAAAGGGCATTAGTCTTCATTGTTAAATACCAAGCCCTCTGATATTTGTAACCTAAGACTATACATGTCAGGTTTATAATCATGGGTATTTTGTCAGTCAGTCAGGAATTTGAGAAAAAAATCACTTTAAAGGATGGCCCTATAAATAATATTACATTGTTATCTATTTAGAATGATTATAAGGTGATAGTTGTTGATAATGGTATATCTGAATGGTGAACTGTGATATGCTAGAATCAAATGTGTTTTCATTTGAACACTTTAAGTGCAGGGATTATAGCATAGTAAACTAACAAAGAAATTCTGTGCTCGATTTCACTGAATTTTTCAAGATATACCCTTCCTTGATTGATTCATTCAAATTCCTTCATTTCTTTCATTCTTAACATTGAAACGTCACATTATTCGATGAAAATATACAATGAAAATGTAAATTTTATACTTTCATTGTAGTGAAATTATAATCTTATATATTCATCGTCACATAAGTCACATGACGAAATCTTAGATGATAAATGAAGTCATCTTGGAGAAGAAATGATGTCAGATTATAATTTAAGTACATATAATAAATCACAAAACTTAGCATGAAAGAAACAGAGTATTTGCCATCTTTGGTGTAAGATCTTTTTAATTTCAACTCAGGAACTCAGAAAATGACATTTTCACTGCCACTTGTGAAAATATGTTTTCTGAGCTCACTCAGTGAAATAAAAAATCAATCTTACATCAAAGTTGACAAATATCCTCAACTGTTACAGTGTTTAGAAGCAATGAATTTAATCTAAAATTAAATATAAAACTCATGACTGGTTAACCAAGGATCATGCTATCCTTCATTTTAAAGTACATGTAATTGCATTTTATATAGTCTAAGTTTCATGCTTACGCATGTTCACCAACTTAACAGCTATTACCCCTGGTCATTGGGCTACTGGTATCCATCTATCAATCTCCCTGGGAAGTCTTTTTACTCCGCTTATTAGTGCAGCTGACAGAGTGGCGCAACGGAATTTTTCCACCCTTGCAGGTACCCATTTACACCTGGGTGGAGTGAAGCAATCGCAGGTAAATTTCTTGCTCAAGGAAATAAGCAGTGCCCCTGGTGGGATTCGAATCCGGGACCTCTTGATCACTAAGTGCGCGTCCTACCACTGGACCACTGCTCCCTATTTAGTCATCATTTAGTCATCATCTTAACCCACATGTCTGAAGCCTGAGACTAGTGAATATTGATTCAGGCTTGTGAAATTTATTATTTTACTTAGTCAGGCTAGTTGATGATTGTGCCTATTATTATACAACATAATAAATTGGGCTTGAAATCAAGAAAAATTAAAGACAATGATTGTAGACTTAATTATAAATTTTAATTTCATGAGTTTTACCTAAGGTACAAAATTGTAGCATTACTATGAGAAATATGTGTACAGAGAACAATATAATTAATTTTGTAACACTTTAGTAAACACTGATCCTCAAAGTAAGGTTTTGTGGAGATAAAATGTCAGGTGATGTAGGTGCCTGCTGCCTAGCCCAGTTTATGGGATGCCTGCAACAGAAGAAAATTAATCGGTTAAATCAGGATCTGATTAAGGATGAACACATGATTTTAAGCAAAAAAAGGTAATTTTTTCTGTACTGAATCAGTGTAGGTGTGAAAACCCAATATTTGGAGTTCCAGATTGCATCTATTATACATGTATAACAATATTGTGATATTCTAACATTATTTTGTAGAGTGATGAATTATTGAATCAAAAGAAATTACGATCAGAAGTTGTACAACTAGAAGATGCCCTCGGACATGTACGCAAAGCTTATGAAATGTTACGTATTGAGTTTGAACAAACCCTTGCTGCTCATGAGCAAACTGGTATGTCTTAGTAATACATTTCCTAAAGGGGGGGGGGGGGGTTGGTCAAATCCCACTCAAGAGCAGTATACCCTTCCAATGAAAATAATGTCAATTTTCCTCCTTAAATAATGTATATGGAGTAGTTGCTGGCCATGTGGAAGGATTGGTGAGGACTAGTTATAGACCAGGGTCCAGGAAAGCTAGGTTAGATGAGCTGGTCTTTGTAAAATGACCCTAACTTGCATTGACATAGCATTAAACCCAGTATAATAAAAAAACATGTATCTTAAATTTATTATAAATGGAATATTATAATTGTTAAAACTACCCACAATGTTTCAATCAGTTATCAGTAATGATCAAGTACAAATCATTGGTTTAGCACAAAAAAGTCGTAACTCACTTTTTTCTTATATTGAGTTACGACTGTTTTCCGCTAAACCCGCAAAATGTTAGTTATAATAATGATAACATGCATGAATCAGTTTCATGATTCTCTCGCTATTATTATGTCATATCAGTTACAGAATTTTGATTTATATATACAGTTTATATTATTTCTAGGGTCTATTAACCAAGAAATGAGAAATCTTATACAAAGTTTACAGAAACATAATCAACAATTAAAAGCCGAGGCACAGAGAAATAGACGTAAAGTTAAGGAATGTCAAGTTGAAATAGCTAAGGTAATTTAATTCTTCTCTTTATTAATGCCAAAAGTAAATCTAAAAGCTAGAAGGTTTTCTTTTTTTGAAACATCCTGAAAAAATCTAAGGTTTTCTATGGGCCCATTCATTTAAATTTCTCTTGATTTAAAGTCATCGCCATGCACTTCATTAAAATTTCTTGTTCCCTCTGTAGTTTGACAACTATATGATATTTGGAGGTCATACTGGATGGAAAAGTTTGCCTTGGAAAGTAGATGATCCCTATTAATTTGGGGGTCAATGGGTTCAAGGTAAAGGTCACCTTAATGTTGCATTCAAATAACTTGGCAACTATAAGGTCTACTGTAATTATTCTTAGTAGAAATGTTGACCCCTAAATATTTTGGGGTCAGTGAGTTAAAGTTTAAGAACACTGTGACCTTGCATGGAATTATTTTTTCTGATTGTTGAAAACTATTGAATTTTTAGGGTCACTGCAAGGGTGGTATAAATCTGTTCTGTCTACTGCACATAAAGGGAATGGAAGTCTCCCCTGGGAGATTTATAATTAGATACCTGTACTCTAATGACCTTGTTTAATAGCTGTAAGCCTCGGCCGTGGCATAGTGGTTAGCTTGTCTGACTTAGAATCCGGAGATCACGGATTCGAGCCCAGTTGGGGTAGGTCATACCCTATACATGAGTTGTCGGCCTTGTGGTTGGGTAAGTTAGTACTGGTGATAAAAAAGTGTCCAGGAAACCTATAGTAGGTAGAGCTGGCCGTCGTATATATAACCTTAATATGTGTTATATACAATGTTAAAAACCAATTAAAAAAAATAATAATAAAAAAATAGCTGTGAAATTGGTGAACGTGTAACACTATATAAACTTGGACTACATAAACTTGGACTATTAAATACAGTTTACTTTATTTAAAGTTAAAAGAGAAGATAGAAGATGTTACAGGAAGTAATAAAGAATCAGGAGATGATACAAACAATACAGCCTCCTCCTCTGATAGTAATAAAAATAAATCACCTAAAGGTGGTGAAGGGGGTGATCTTATATTACATAAAGACGAGGATTGTGATGATCTAGAAAAAGAAAGAGAAAAAGGAAAATCTGATGTGGAAATATTTAAAGAACTTAGAGCTCAATTAAAGTAGGTTTTATGTTTCATTCATTTCACTTAGGGGTGTAACAATATGGTAAAAACTGTATTGCAATATATTGCAATTAGTATTGTTTTTTGCATAGACTAGCGAAACATGGATAAATGCATGTGCATTGTCTAATTTTTTTTTTCAAATGATCTATTAAACAAAATGTTTGATTTACATGTAGTTTAAGTTAGAATAAGTGCAGTTTTCAATGGACTTTTAAAGATAGTTATTCTCTCATTTGACGAAATTATTAACCTATTAAAACACATAAAGACTATTTTAAGTTTCAAACACATTTTAACATTTATTCAAACATTTAAATTTCGAATTCTGATAAAAACAATCTGTATGGAACATATCTAGAAAAACCGGTTCAGAGAAAAACAAACAGGTTAAAAATCGTCAGAATTCATATTGCAATATTAATCAGTATATCGGTTAACTGTTACACCCCTAATTTCACTATATAGGCTTGAAAATGAGCTGACACTGAAGTCACAAAATAAATATACAGTTATTATACACTGATAACAGTAGATTATACAAAATTTACCATCATTAGATTGTATAGCTTGTCCACTTCTATGTGTACTAAGTGAACACAATCTGTATTCATTGTAGTGTATGAAATCAGCTTATGAATTTTTTTATTGGCTTATGTGGAAGATGTCAATGCCATTCAAAAGAGCAAAGTATGAGCAATATATATAAATATATGCATGGAGAAACTGGCCACTAATTGAACTAGGGTAACAGAGAAATGTACCTTGTATGTACATACATAGTAGTTCATTGTATGCATAGTGTTTTTGTCTCGGAACCATTCTGGCTGACAATGGTCTTGCATGTATTGACTTAGTTAACATCAGCACTTCTAATATATGAGCAGGCTGTCCATGGACTTCTTTTAATTATGTCATATAAAACACTTACATGTATATACTTATTATTGTAGGAAATCTCAAGACAATCAGAAAGAACTTAAACTATTGTTAGATATGTATAAAAGTGCTCCAAAAGAACAAAGAGATAAAGTACAGGTATAGATATTTACAAGTTATTTCTGAACTTTATTGTTGCATGGGTGAAAATCAATAAATAAAATTTATGTTTTAAACTTTTTTTTTCATCTGTTGTGGGTGTCCCACTGACTGGGGTAGGCAGCAGGAAGCTAGATCACCTGACCATGTCTTTCTTAGACACCCACACTTTCATGGACTAGGAACTCAATTTGTCTTGTTTGTGTCCAAATAATAGAGGTGAAACGATTAATCGCGGTTCACAAAGAATCGCGATTTTTAACGTTCGGTTCGATTCGATTCGGAAGAGGCAGTTTCGATTCGATTCTTTTTTTAAATACTGTCTTTTTCAGTAGTTTTGTGAGTTGAATGAAACGCCCCTTTTCGGTTAAAATAAGCATTTTTTATAGTAAACTAAAATAGTGTACCCTTATTGACCGACGATTGTTAATCCAGATAAGAGTTGTAAAAAGTGAGACTGCCCGCTGCAATTATACATGTTAATTACGCGTACATGTCAATTAGACCTTATTGTCAGTCACACGCTGGGAGATTTACTCGCTGACAGAAAATCGATAATGGAGTCGCCGAGTTAGTTAACACGCTTGATATCATTCATATATACCTAAGACTGGTACCTAGAGAGAATATAGTGATAAAGGGGCCACCAAGATATAACCAGTCGATTTAGTTTTACACGATCGGCAATATTGGGGGATTTTTCTTAAGAAAAACAAATTAAACTTTTCACATCGTCGTTTCCTGAAGCATCATTTGTTAAATCAGGATGAAAACATTGAAAACAATAAGTTTTTTAATCACAAAAGATGTTTCATATGAAATTGCTATCTAGCGTGGGTCGCGAAAATGAATGACATAACGCCGAAATGGTTGAAGCGATTTCGTTCCCTATGATACAAAATTAAATCAAGCATGATAAAGTAATTTAGAGATAAACTGTAAACTTGATTGTTTGTTTTGACGTTATTTACGTTAATTTTCGGGAAAATTCTCTTTGTTTTTCTTAACTATTAAAATCGGGCAAAACGTGGTTGGTTAGATTTTATTTACTATAAATTGGAAATGAATTCTATGAAATGTCCGAAGATAATTGTATATTTTCACTAATACGTTCATTTAAGCCCAAAAATAATTTTATTTTGAAATAAACATTAGTGTAAGAAAGTTATAAATATAGATCTAGAGTTGATAAAAATTAATTTATAAAACGTTTATGATGTAATGAGAATGATTTTAAATCATGCCAGAGCCAAAAGAAAATATTTTGAAACAAACTAAATTAAGCTGGTCATAGTTATCTACATTTGCTGAATGCTTGCATTTTTTTATTTTCTAAGCGTAACCTTAACTAGTCATTAATTATGGCATTGATGCACTGATGAATAATTTTATTTTGATAATGACTTGAGTCATATACTGTTTGCACGTACATGTAGGTAAGGAGAAATAAACAATTTGTCCATGGGCATTACTTTTCATTAAAAAGTTGGAAATAATACGATTTGTCATTTATATATGCTAAAATGCAGTAAAATATTTTTAACTATTCAAGCTCTAATACCTGTAAAATGGGTATTATTAAAGAATTAGAATTAGAATTTTTCGTCTTCCGGGAGGGAGGTCCCTCAGATAAAAATGCACTGTTCTTAAATATACAGTCCAACCCCTCTTAAGCAGCCAGCCAAGGGAAACAGCCAAATTGGCTGCTTAAGCGGGGTGACCACTTAAGAGGGGGTTTGGCATTGAGAGGGGGGGGGGGGGTCTGGAGATATAGTTTTAATGAAAAAGAGTTGTTTTAATTGAAGTTGTATGCTTGTTTTATGCTTTACAAGACAAGGTCACGCAATAGACAGTAAATTTTTTTCATTCTGGGTAATATTCTTTATTTCTGTTGAATAGATAAAAACTTAATACTTGCTGATATATGTACGACCAAGTTGAGAAAAAAATCGGTAATTTAGTCGTTCAGACTAAATGCCGTAATAGTTAAAAAATATGAAGATGAAACTGTGAAATCTACGCAATTTATATGTCTGAAATGTGATAAAAGTCTTATTAACCAACAAATATTTTAATAACTAGTGCTTTGAAAACTGTGTATCATTGTTGGCCTCGTTTAAAGATTCGAATGTAGAACGCAGCCTATTTTCAGAAAATGCATTTTAACGTCCTCAATTTTGACCTTTCTTTGTTTAAAAATATTAATTATGAAAATTATTTCCTTACGAACAAATAGTTTCGGATGATCGTACTTTTTCAAAAGTACATCTTTACATGCAATAAACATGTTCTATATCAGACTAATATTATTTTCCGTCACATAAAATGTTTTGGCAATAATTCATCCCTCTTACGAAGATTGAACGGTCAGTATTGGTTTTAAACAAGACCGGATATAGGTTAAATTGTTCATTGTTTATTACATAAAACATAATGATCAGATTATAATACGTGTCACCCAGTTGATTATACACGCTAACAACTATAAGATAGCTAATTATTGATTTTTAGAGCCTGTCACGACTAATTGATAAAATAATGCAGCGATTTCCTTTGTATTTATAAGACACGGGTCATTGCAATTACGTCAATATACATCATTACATGACCGCGGTGACCGCTTAGTAATAGGTAATATTCGTAGGTGCGAAATACACAAGATAAAATTATCGTTTAACTTTTATGTGCATTTTCTTAAGTTCTGTAATTATCGATTAGCAAACCGCGAAAGGTGTGTCTAAATTAACTGCTATGATTGGCTCTCTCGAAAATAAAGGGACTGCTTAGTTATGTTGCCATCGGCAACGTGATAAAGTTTATTCGATAACGTTGACATGTGTATTATGTATAACGACAAAAGATGACACGCTCTGACAAATTTTGTCAATATACATAACGGTCAGACTCTCATGCACGTGGCCGCTTACGCGGGGGAAAAAATTGGTTTGGGATGCAAAATGGCTGGCCGTTGGCTGTAGAACGGGGGTGACCGCTTAATAGGGGTGCATTATATAGCGTTTTCCGACGGTCGCGGCATGAGCTGGCCGCTTACAGGGGGTGACCGCTTAAGAGGGGTGGCCGTTAGGAGGGGGTGGACTGTATATATATATATATATATTTATTTATGTTCTATTGTCTTTGGGTTGTATCTCTTTCTTAATGCTTTTTATAATTTATTTTTTGTTATGTCCTATATAATTCCAGTAGAAAATCGAATTGAATCGAAAAATTGAATCGTTTGATGAAAAATCGAAATCGAATCGAATCGAAAATTTTTGAATCGTTTCACCTCTACCAAATAATATAATAGCATAATAGTCCAGATAGCAACACTTTGTAAATCTATGGATTTAGCTGTTAATCAATTACTAGGTTCATACTTTGATCAGGGACTGCCAACTGCTCTAGAATCAGTAGTAGAAATTATTTGATGACCAAGCTCTGAGAAAGTATACCCTGGAGTTGAGCTGACCCCTTGATCAGTAGACTTGTGGTCTACCAACTGAGCTAGCCGGGTGGCTACTATGAGTGGCATATTTTTATCTTAACAGCATTGGCTTAAACCCTTCTGTGAACATTTGACAATAATGTTGATTTTCCTTGTAAAAAAAGTTGTTTACTCTGGTTATTAGACTAAAAGAGTACTGGTATATTTAACATAAAAGAAATTTCCAGGAAGCTAGACTTCCTATCTCAGTAAACAGATATCCTGTAGAGCATTGTCGTACAGGATCTCTTAGATCTACATGGAGGGTTACGTCGAGATGACCTTTATGTCGACAAATCAATGCGTAGCTTTCATCTAGACAAAACACTATTAATAACATTTTGATTTCGTAATTTCTATTTTTAGAAAAAGGTTTCCAAGCTAATTTAATAGCGGTATTATTCACTGTCTGCAATTGGACGGCTCATTTTTAATTGAGTGACGTAGATGATGTAAACAAGTTACTAATCATAACAATTCCGTCATGAATATTATGATGAGAAAAGGTCACCTGAATGTGACCCTCGTTTGAGAACGGCCTGATCTAAATTGGAGAGTAGGCATGTGGAAAATTTTAGATTGGGTTTTAATCAAATTTCTAAACTTCAGGTGAGCTACAGACAGTATCTGGTAGCAAAAACAAAAAAGGTGATGGTTAACAGCATAAAATGTTATGGTTTATGTTATACTTATTGTCCTCTTTCAGCTTATGGCTTGTGAGAAACGTTTAAATAAAGAAATAGATGATTTAAGACAACATATCAAGAAAATGCAGGAAACTGAGAGAAAGGAAAGAAAGAAATTAGCTGAAGAAGATGCTTTAAGGAAGATTAAGAAGTTGGAGGATAATATAACTGAACTACAGAAAAATTTAGCCACTCAAAAACAGGTACTGTCTTGTTGTGATCAATGGAAACAGCTTTGCCTTGTAATATGTTTTTATTTGGAACTCAGTTTTTCTAGCTGAATACGGTTTGTTTGGATTGGATGCAATTTTGCTGAATGAAGTTATTTTACACATTATTGCTGAAAAGTATGCAAAACAGATGAAATCTTATTGTTCTGTGTACACATACTTTTTATTTCAACTTTGTACATCATGGGTACATCTGATACATACAAAGTTTTCACCTAAAAAAAACCCACAACTTGAGTTCCGAATGAAATCTATTTTGAGATTGCTTGAAGTGATATCAAGATTAAATTTACTCTAAAATCCATTTAAAATATATCATTATGTGATAACTGAGAATGCTTTAACCTATATTTTGCTTTTAGTAGATTTTGAGTCTTGTTATAAAATACATGTAACTTGAAAATAGCTAGGAGCAAAGTGTTGATTAAAAAATGTACGCACCTTTCATGATCAGGTATCATTATGGAATAAAAGGAGTTTGGTCATGGAATTTTTTCTGGACATCTAGACCTTGTCAGTCGCAAAAGAATTGTGCTTAGTACTAGGTTAAAAGCTTGGATCTAGAGATCTGGGCCAATCCAGAAACAGTGAGTAGGATGACCGACTGTCAGAAAATGAGTAAAAGTTGGAATGTGGCACAAAGTACTATACATTATATTGTACCTTTGTTGCAAGTTATTTGATTACATTACATTTTATAATGATGTATTTGTATAGAGGGAAGATGTTTTATTAAATGAAATGGATGCTACTGGTCAAGCATTTGAAGATATGCAAGAACAAAATACTAGATTACTTCAACAACTTAGAGAGAAAGATGATGCTAATTTTAAACTTATGTCAGAGGTGAGCTCTTGTTTCTTTTGTATTGGTTCTGAGTAACAATTAACAATAGAAAAATATATTGAATTTATTAATTATTTTTGTTTTGATTAACCCCCGGAAGAAGAGTTACTTTCATGCCACTTCACCAGGCTGTAACGAAATAAAAGAAGTGCTCACGGAACATGTGGCTAGCTTTTTACTGTGCTATTGCCATAGAAAGGAGAAACATATATGAACTAATACTTAATGTTCACTTGGCTAGAAAAGGAAGAGAAATGTCATCTGATCATTACATAATTAAGTTTATGATGTTACCAATTATTTTGTCCATGAAATGGTTCATTTTCAAACATGCTGGAAACAAAAATAATTTTTTACAGTCTACGACATTGGTGGGTGTCGGGTTGCTTGGGACAACTACTTTTTAGGATGGGCAACCAAAAAATTATTTTGGGCTGCCAACAAGAGCTTGCTTTTAAAATGACGTGTTCCCACAACGACTTTCATATCCTAATAGGTAGACTCTGTATATATACGTACAGTGCCATCCAAAATGAATTAACACTTTTGATTAATACAATATTCTTCATTTCCAATGTATTTACACAATAGGATAGTCAATTAGATAGTAACATTTGGAAAGGGATAATGCTATTTATACAATTGTAAGTGTTATACATGCACATGTGTAAATAATCCTAAGACATGTTTTAATTTTTTAAAGCATTGGTAAAAATTCAGAAACAAATCACACACAATGGCATCCATAATTTTCTTTACACTTTTGTGAATGTTATTTTGTTTTTGAATTTTTCTATCTATCATCTACCAATATTTAGAGTTTATTTTCTTTTACACAATTACAGACACTGACATGTTATTTCAGCATATCCAGTCTATGAAATAAGTGAGTGTCAGGTTGCCTGGGACAACCAATTTCTAGGTTGGGCAACCAAAATTTCTTCTGGGCAATCAATTTTCTACAAACAAGATATAGTACTAGCTGCTAAAATGAGCTGTTCAGACAACCACTTTCATATCCTAATTTCGTAGACTGCATCAAACAAAATTTAACTAAAATTATGACTTAGTAGCTTTAAATTGTTCTACGTATGATGTGGTTTTCCTATTTTCCAGAGAATCAAATCCAATCAGATACAGAAATTATTACGTGAAGAGAAAGAGGTACTAGCAGAACAAGTATCAACTATACATACACAAGTAGAAGCTCAAATATTAGTGGTTAGAAAGTTAGAAGAAAAAGAGAGAGTTTTACAGAACAATATAGCTACAATGGAGAAAGAACTTGCGTATGTGATTGGGATTATACATTTCATTTAGAATTCCCTAGCCATTCACTACGAATATTTAGAAGCCATTTTGAAACTACCTTTGAGACACATGCCCATACAAAGTGCTTTAACTAATGTTGAAGTAAACAAAACTACAATCATTTAGGCAATGATTTATGTCTTGGTTTTATTCCATAAATTTGAATTGCACAATTCGATGATATAGCTTAACAAATACTTAGTCACATATATAATTAAAAACTGAAACTAAACCTTTGTTACAAAACTATGTGATCATATTTCTGTGTGCATAATTCAGTATATTTGTTCTGTGCACATAATTCAGTATATTGGAAGTAGGATTTTCAGTATTTTCAAAACTTGACTTTCACCCATGAACATACATTATCATTTATGCATGGGTGAAAATTTACAGTATTAGTACCGATTTCAGTATGTTCAATTACTTAGTGTAATTTATATGAAAAGTGTGTATTATTAACCGGATTTTTCAACGAAAAAATTCATCTAATAGTTAGGCGAAACACAGGCGAGTGGGTGGGCAGGTGGGTGGGCGTCCAGTGTTGTTAACAATTGCGTTAAAGTTCTTCTTTTTAATATATTTCTGCCATTTATTGTCAGATCTTTATGAAACTTCATACAATGATAACATACCATGTGATGAACAGATTTATAAAAGTAACCACAACTTTACCTGCCTTTATTATGGATTATATCCCTTTGTAATTTTTGTGTGAAAATTTTTTTATTTGGTTTTAATGGAGTTTCCACATTACATTTCTTGTCAGTATTTTAGTTGTAATTTTTCAGTGTCTTATGAACTTATAATTTTTGTATATTCTCAGGCTTACTCAACAAGCATTAGAACTCCATAAACGTAAGGCTGTTGAGAGTGCTCAGACTGCAGCAGATTTAAAACTACATCTTGATAAATATCAGGCACAACTACGTGAAGCCCAAGTAGCTGTTGCTGAGAAAACTGGTGCTATTGAACAGGAGGCTTATAAATATAAAAGAATGCAGGTAGGAATGGGGCATACATTAACCCTGCTGATTTAAATACTCAATACAGTACCTAAGTACTCGCTATCAATAAAAAAAAAGATTAAAAAAAGATAACTATATTTATGATGAGGACTATAAAACAAATATTGAGTATTTAAATCAGTGGGATTAATGTATAGGTCATTGACATTTGAATAAAAATATAACCGTAACTACGTATGGATAAAGCATGATGTAGACTAGTTTTGCTCTGACCCACCATTATTTAAGGTCTGATTATAATGATGGGATGATCCCCTTATTTTTTTGTGCTAATCAATTTTGAACATACTTGTATTTATATTTTATGAATTTAACCATAAAGCATAAAAGAAATTAAGTCATTTTTGAAATGGCCATTTCTTATGTTAAAACTGGTAAAAAGCAAGAATTTTATTATTTGGAACGTTTTGAACTTTTACTCATGCTTTTAAATTGTACTGGATGACAATTTATTTGTCAGAACTGAAAGCTTTTTTTCTCTGTTAAAGATTCTATGTACATGTACTTATCTACCCACGTAATGTCTTTCTTAAGTATGTAACTCAAACTGAATCTAAATACAAAAATTTATGTCAGACATAAAAATGTCATAAAGATCTAGTACATGTACAACTTTTTATTAAGGATTTTAGAAAAAAATAACGACTTACTTCAAGTGTAACTAGATCAATAATTACTGTATATTTAAAAGTTATGCATTAATAATAATAATAAAGACTTTATTTAACTTGGCTGCTCATTTGGATAAATCCAATCCTCCATGTGGACCTCTGGGTGTTAACTTTCTTTGGAAAGAAAAGTCTAATACAATGAAGGCACCAACCTTAAGGAACTAAGCTGTTCCAAATGCCTTCAGGATAAAAATGTTGCTAGGGGCAATAACATTACAATTTCTAAGCAAACTGTTGCGAAGGGAAGTGCTACAAAGTTTCAGGTCCTTTGTGTGATTGTCTGTGTATGAAATTACTAAGTTTCTAACAATATTCAACTGCCAGTGCAATGTTAACCCTGATGATTTAAATACTCACTACAGTACTTATGAATGTACACTCAATAAAATAGGTTCTCATATGTATTTACAGGGATCATCGCACAAATGTTATGTATTTAAATCGGTTGGGTAAATGTTTGTGCCACGGGCAGTTTAAAGGGATACACAGGCAAATGACTGCAGGGGCGGATCTAGGATTTTTTCCCAGGGGGGGGTCGGAACTTCGCTAGGTGAGGTCCAAACTTTTCTAGGGGGGGTCTGAACCTATTATACACATTTTGCAGAAAAAAATGCAACATACTGATAATAAAAACTACATAACCATCAAATGTTAAGCACATGAAAAAAAATTGCTTCATGCTACTTAAAAATGACTTACAGGCAAGAAATACACTAATGGACAGGTACATTTTTCAAATGCTAGGGGTCTGGACCCCCCTGACCCAACCCCCCCAGCTGCATCTGCCTATGGACTGTGTCAAAAGTATAGAACCAAGTTTAGTCTTTAAAACAGTATTAAGAATGTAAGAAATCCCTTACTTATAACATTTGTCACTTAAAACATTCAACTGAACGAATTAAAACATGTGGCATACACATTGTTGAAAATGAAAGTAAGATACTGAGGGAATCACCAAGCTTTTTATAGATTTGTTATATGTCATACTTGCTGAAATTAAATATTTTCATTGGTTGCTTCTTGTCTTTTCAACATTCTAAGGTGGTTAGGATATCTATTTAATAGAATTATACTAATGTTGCACAATAACAAGCTCTAGTATCTTCTCATCAGTAAATGCATATTTTAACACTAATCTATTTTTAGCTAACCTGACCAACGTGGGTCGAGTTAGGAAACACCTCCAATATTACGAGAAAATAAAGAAATATTTTGCCAAGTAATATAACAGTGTGTCTGTTGCATTCACAGTTATATAAAAAATAATTCAAAATCCGGAAATAAGAAGTTGAACTTTTGCCTTGCAATTCCTTTAATGAAATTTAACAGTATTTAGAAAGGGTATAGAAAGAGTATCAATGTACTTGTTGTCTTGAAATAATTTCATCTAAACTAGTTCTAAATAATGACTGTGATTGTAATTAGACTAGACTTATAAAAATACTTGCTGGCTCTTATTTGTTAACACCTTAATATTTCCGTGTGACATTTCTCTTTGCCCACATGTTCAGGTTGTATTTCATAAATAAATCAAATTACATGTATTGTGATATTTTATTTAATGACATGCTTTTGCAGACACAATTTAATGAAAAGAATATATTATTAAGACATTTAATTGAGTGGAGACTAATGATTTTCTAGTAAACATTAGTTACATGGATATGTCTATTTGACTATGAATATTATATAGATGGGCGTGTCAATTTTTACTAAAACAGTGGGCACTGTTGAACTGTGGGTCCCACTGTTTATTTGTGTTAGCTCAGTCAGTAGTGCACAAGTCTACTGATCGAGGGGTCGTAGGTTTGATTCCCGAGCGGGGCATACTTTCATGGAGCATAGTCATGAAATAATTTTCTATTGGCCATTCTCCCTCCTACCACTGATTCTAAACCATGTATGGCAGTAGTCAGTCACTGACGAAAGTATGCGCTTAGTAGTTGGTTAACAGTTAAATCCAGAGATCTACCCTTTCCAGGAATAGTGAGTAGGTGAACTGACTGCGGTAAATATAACCTATATAAAGTGTTGCTACGGCGTTAAACCTAACAAAAAATATTTTATATAGTGCATACACAAAAAATATTTTATATAGTGCATACACAACTTGTAAAGTTAAGTTGATGCTATCTCTCCACAACTTCCTACCGATGAATTCACTTGTGATGTTTCTTTTTTGATATGGGAGAAATTTTGCTTAGAGATTTTGCAAAGAAATGAACTTCCTGATGTCTGAAGCAAAAGAAATATCTACCTGATTTGAAGTACTCATAACTTGCTTATTTAGCACTTTGGAAATTCATTCACTGTTCAATTACTCATAATGTATAAATTTAACATGTTAATGCAAGTTATTTTTTGTTAATTTAACATTAAGACAGCAGATGTTGTATATCTAATCACAATTACTACAGGTTATACCTTATCGTATATTACTTCTGTAATGTAGTTTACTTTTTGTATCAATTCTAAGAAAAGTGATATTCTAGACCTTCCTTCCTTGTTTATCATATCTTTGTGGTCAAATAAATGTTACCATTTTAATATACAATATGTACATTGTAGTGACTTTTAAGCTTGAGAACATGGCTCGTATATCGTGATATGTTAAGGTGCACTATTCACTCTATTTCTACAGTGCCCTCCAAAAGTTCTTGGACGAAATCTTGGGTTTTAAGATAAACTGATTCATCTTTATTCACGAATATATGGAAGAAAGAGTCATCTGAGCAAATTCTAAAGTCAGCAATGATTAGTTTATCAACATATGATTTAAACAATGTTACATGAATAAGATCTAATGATAGTTTATTTTCCTGTGTTTTGCATGATCATTTTTTCTCAAAATGTCATCCGTCCAAAAACTTTTGGAGGGTACTGTATATTACTATATCATAGTATTATAGTAATAATCTCTTTTTTTATTTGTTGTTTTGGACTTTACACTGTTTATTAAAACTTTTTATAGGGTTATGTACTTCAGACTTATTTATTTATTTGAGAAAGTAGGAAATTGCTTGCAGAAGGTGAAATTCTAGTAGTGGCAATAAATCCAACCTTATTGTTTCTGTATTCATTGGTTCGAATTCAAGTGAAATTATGTTTGATGGTTTTTTATTTCAGGAAGAGATAGCTAAGTTACAACGTAAAGTTGAACGAAGTAAAAAGATAGAAATGGCTGGTGGAGCCGATGAAGTATTGTTAGCAGAAATACAAGAATATAAAGTATGTATTGTTATCAGGGCTCAAATATTTGCTCTCATACTCGCAAAATCTGAGTTAATCTTGTTTTAACTTGCATTTTTTTAGTTGAAATTGCTGCAAAAATATTACTGTCTAAACAAATGAGGCTCAAATCATCATTGAAATGAATGTCGGGATGAAATAAAATAAACTGGCAAAAATTTCAAAAAAAGTACAAGTTTTGTTAAATTTGAGCCCTGGTTGTAATTACTTAATGGTTTAGTTTATACTAATTTGTTTTTGCTTGATTGTGAAACAAGTTTTTACAACTATTCCAAGGCCACTTTCTGGTCCCCTTAAACTTAACTAGTAGGATAAAGTTTCCTGCTCAAGGAAACAAGATAAGTTTTGGATGGGATTTGAACTAATGCAAAGCTGGCCATTCAATGATTACCAGTTCAATGATTTAACCACTAAATAACTGCGGGTTTCCTTTGTCCTTACTAATTATACCCCCGCTTCGAAGAAGAGGGGGGTATACTGTTTTACCCTTGTCTGTCCGTCCGTTACAAAATTTCCGTCGCAGTTTTCTCAGCAACTATAACATGCAGCAGCCTAATACTTTGCATATTGCTTCATCCCATAGTCCCATGTGGTGTAAAGCGATTTCATGCTCCTTGCTCCTCTACTTCCTGTTTGTCGCATATTTTTACATTTTTGCGGGGTATCACTAGTGAGCATTAGCTCACAGATTTACTTGTTGCGTCAAAGTTTTCAATTTAGCATATATTTCTGCCATTTATTGTCAGGTTTTTACGAACCTTTATACAATGATAATATACCATGTGATTAACAGAATTAGAAAGTAACCACAACTCTACCTGGCTTTATTATGGATTATTTCCCTTTGTAATTTTTGCATTCAAGTTTTTAAATCTGGCTTTAATGTAGTTTCCACATTACATTTCTTGTTTTTATATTTTCAGGAGCAGTTAACTTGTCCATCTTGTAAGGTGAACAGAAAAGATGCAGTATTAACTAAATGTTTCCATGTGTTCTGTTTAGAATGTTTAAAGACTAGATATGAAACAAGACAAAGAAAATGTCCAAAATGTAACGCTGGTTTTGGTGCCAATGATTATCATAGACTCTATCTAACTTAGTGTTTTAATATAGTGTTGGGGACTTAGTGTTCTTGGGGGCTTGGTGTTGTTTGAGACTTGGTGTCATTGGAGACTTAGTGTCATTGGGACTTGATGTCAATGGAGACTTGGTGTCATTTGAGACTAAGTGTCGTTGGAGACTTAGTGACGTTGGAGGCTTAAGTGTCATTGGAGACTTAATGTCGTTGCAGACTTAGTGTCATTTGGAAACTTGGTGTTACAAGTTGAAGACTTGGTGTCGTTGGAGACTTAGTGTCATTGGAGACTTAGTGTCGTTGCAGACTTAGTGTTGTTGGAGACTTAGTGTTTATTTAATAATGTGAGGAAAGGAGACTGTCTACAATGTCTTTGTTGTTACAAACATTGGTTGTATTGTAATGTGTTCTGTGACTGACCAATCAGTGACCAGGTCAGATATCGAAGGATTTTCAGATTCATCTCAAAACAATACTCCAGTACTAGCTCAGATTTTTGTGTTCATATGTGTAGCTTGTGAAAATTGATCTGGGACAAAACAAGACTGTCAAAATATAATTTGCATACATTATGAATTTGTATGCATTATTTATTTGCATACATTTTATTAGTTAAAAACTTCAGTTGAATGACATAATTTATTTATCTGTCTCGGGTCAATTTGCATGAACTAAAGTTGTAAAATAAAAAATATTAAATATTTTGACCAATATTTTAAACTTTTGCATTTGTCTGAAAAGTACTTCATTTTATAATTCAAGAGGAGTGCTTGTGTTGGCACTGTCAGAATGTCTTCAGATTGACAATAGTTACTAGTCTGGACATCAGGCTAGTGTACTAGTCCTGGACATCAGGCTAGTGTCAGAACTAGTTGAGTACTTTAGGCTAGTGGACTAGTTGGGACTTCAGGCTTGTGGACTAGTTGGGACTTCAGGCTTGTGGACTAGTTGGGACTTCAGGCTTGTGGACTAGTTGGGACTTCAGGCTAGTGTCAGAACTAGTTGAGTACTTTAGGCTAGTGGACTAGTTGGGACTTCAGGCTTGTGGACTAGTTGGGACTTCAGGCTAGTGTCAGAACTAGTCGGGACTTCAGGCTAGTGGACTAGTCGGGACTTCAGGCTAGTGGACTTGTCGGGACTTCAGGCTAGTGGACTAGTCAGGACTTCAGGCTAGTGGACTAGTCGGAACTTCAGGCTAGTGGACTAGTCGGGACTTCAGGCTTGTGGACTAGTCGGGACTTCAGGCTATTGGACTAGGCGGGACTTCAGGCTTGTGGACTAGTCGAGTACTTCAGGCTAGTGGACTAGTCGAGTACTTCAGGCTAGTGGACTAGTCAAATACTTTAGGCTAGTGAACTTGTCAAGTACTTTAGGCTAGTGGACTAGTCAGGACTTCAGGCTAGTGGACTAGTTAAGTACTTCAGGCTAGTGAACTAGTTCGAGGCTTTAGGCTAGTGGATTAAACCTATGTTGTTTAGAGAGATTTTTCTATCAACAGGATGGTTGATGTCTGTTCATGTTTTATTTAAGAAATAACATACAGTTGTCTGTATTTTATTGTATAATACAACATAGGCACAAGTTTTGTGTGCTATAATTAACTTCCATGTGCCTATGTTAGAGTGGTTGACATCATTTACTCGATCTAATTAATAGTTACTGTTGATTATACATATCCTATTTGAGGTTATTGTTTAATTTAATTCAACTGTCCATGGCGCATATGTTAATAACGATTTAAATATTCACTACAGTACATCTGTATTAACGATCAATAGACATACATGTACATGTATATTTAAATCAGCTGAGTTAATGTATGGACCAATGACAAATAAATGAAATTTAACTGTATTACACAGTGTAGACATGCATGTAGTTTGATATTATTGAAGTTATAATTAGATTATGAAGATTTATACCGACAGTTTTTTTATAATTAACTGAAGCTGTATCCCTGTGCAATCATTAGCACATAAAGTATGTCAATTCTGGTTCAAATTTCATACATAACATGTCATACCCTTTAAACTTAGGATAATTAAGTTTATACAGGAAGAAAGTTGATATTCTTAAAGGAATCTAGCAATGGTATTAAGAAAGATTGTGGTTTTATATAACTTGACGAAAGTGTAGATGAAATTAATGTCATAAAATCTGAATTGTTATTATTACAGAGTTTTCTGTTCATTGATTTGTCATTGATTTTCTCTTTGACTATGTTAATATATTGTATACCATGGATGCTTGTTAACATATTTGATGAACAGAGCTGATGTGGACCAATTTTTTATGTATAATAAATCTATAAATGCTAAAATTGTTGTTGTGTTTCTCTTTCAAATCTCCCTGTCATGGATTATATAACATTACATAAATCATACTTAAACCATAAGGTGTTTATTTTTATGTTAATTGAAAGGTGGTGGGGCCCTTTTTTACTGTGTCTCCACTGTTCAGTTATCATTCAAATTTTTCAACTCTGACCAGAATTTATATTGTCAGGAAAAGGATCTTTAAAACTGTTTAAATACGAACTAATCGTTGAAACCATTATATTAAATATGACTACATAAACATCTCTAATGAGATGCACAACTCATTGCTCTTATCAGGGATGTAGTTCCACTCAAGAAATGGTTTGTTTTACAGGTGTTAGTAAGGAGTTAAGAAATTATTGTGTCTTGTAATTACTGATTTAAGATATTTCTATATACCTAAAAAATTCTGGATCCAACTATTTATATACCATACTGTTACTATTTATATTTCCGAACATAATATACGCATTGTTACCCTTACTTTTCAATGTCAATTTGCCAAAATTAATCATGAATAACTTTTTTGTAAATCATTTAATTTGTTTGAAATTCAAGCCAAATATTTTTAGGGTAAAGAACTATCTAAATTTTACCACTTCTGTCAATATCTTCATTAACAAGAAAGATATTAGATGAAATATTTTATTATCCTTACATAGGACTTCAATGAGGAAATCCGAGTTTCAACTGTAAGGACCTACTTACCAATTGGATTGCTTCAGATTTTATCAGGGGAAGATAACTGACAAAAGTCCCTTATTCATATGGTTTCCAATGATGCTGTTAATGTTTGTGATAGTTTGTTGCTGATTATGGTGTAGGACATTTTCGTACCCAGAGGCTAGGATTCTCCATACTAGTTTGATCAAGAATCTTGATAACCTCGGGGTACAAGAATTGAGGTAGGACATTTTCGTACCCAGTCTAGTAGGATTCTCCATACTAGTTAGACCTAGTACCTCAGGGTACGAGAATGGATGTAGGGTGTCTCAATGAGTTTCGAAAGTTCAAGATTACATGTACAGGAAGGTAGTGTCCGCTGAAGTTCAATAACCATTAGGAATCTGTAAACACGCCCTGGGTGATGTTTACTTCCATGGTTACATTTACATCTTTTTACCATATAAGGTAATACTCTACTTATTTACTAACATCTCTTGTAAATAAAATTGTTTTTTAGAAGTATTTTACATAAGGAAGAGATGATAATAAGAGTTGTCGGTATACCTTGCAAACTGTCATACTTTATCTCCATGTACATACTATGGTGGGCACATTTTTCCATTACTTGATAGTAATAACTGGGTGTAACAATACAGTAAAAACCTTATTGAAATATATTGCAATATGCGAAACCCATATAGCAATATATTGCAATACATGTCAATTTTCTTGCGTCGACAATCGAAGCAGTAATAAAAACACATTTAATGTCCCCTTTGAATCAGCATCATATATATATTGTATATGTGCATTTTATATGCTTTCTTGTTCATACGCTTGAATGAGTTGTGTAAAATAGATTATATGTAAGTAAATACATAACTTGAAACAGACTCTCAAAGAGAGTTATCCTTATTTGACAAAATGTTTTACCTACAAAAGTGCAATAAAATAAATTCAAGTTTTCAACACATTTATTTGTTCAATCCTTTACATTTCAGAGTCTAATAAAAACAATCGGCATGGAAAATATCCGCATATAAAAAAATGATTCAGTGAAAATCGAACCGGTTAAAACTGTCAGAATTTGTATTGCAATATTAACCAATATATCAGTTAATCGTTACACCCCTAGTAATAACTTTTTACATTAGAATTAAAAATTTAAAAAAATGCAAATAATTTAAAACAAATCACACTTATAGCTTCATAATGTAATAATTAAGTGTCATGATAGAATCTGACATTTCCATTGATAAAATACATAAAATGTGATACTATTCAATTAAGACTTAAAAATGAGATAAAAAACTTGTGATCTATATAAAGAGTTTTACAAAAAGCGCTACAAAAATTAAAACAACAAAAAACGCAAAATAATAAAAAATCACTAATATTATCTAAAGTATTGTAAAAAAAGAGCACGCTAATTTTGTTAGTTACAGTCACTCGCTGTCTGAGTATAAAAACTCGATGGCCTTGTTTTACTTCCATACAATCATGGTTTCTGTAGGATGCGGCAGGGAAAAAAATGGAAGAAGCAATAAAAAAACTTCTGAAACATATTATCGAAGGAAACTCTGATAATTGGCATATCTATTCTCGAAGAAAATGTTGCTAATTGCAACCTTTCCTTAAATTTTGCGTCCCTAGCAACACTACATATACCTGTCTTGAAAAAAAAAATGAATTTGGGAACGAGGCTGAAAAAGAAATTTTATTTTGCTTGGTTCAACACCGTATATGATATTTCAGATGCGTACCAGAAGAAGAATTTCAGCTCCATTATTGTCAAGTCACACACATGGCGTTTACCCCCCCCCCCCCCCCAATATTATAATTTTGTATTAAAATACGTTAATTCGACGTCAAACACACCATTCATTCGTAACTCATCGGCCATTCATGAAAAGTCATGGTGTTACGAATGACGCACTATTCTGAAATTAAGTTAGGCAACTCAAATGTATTTTTGTTGTAATAAATCGTTTAGGATGTCTGAGCTATATTTTACACAAACATTTTCTCATGTTGTTATAGGATTAGAATAAGACTGGTATACAGTAAGCCATGGTTATGATTTATAGAACACATTGTCACAAATAACAAACAAATATATATCACCATTGATATAACGGCTTTATCATTTTTACGTCATCTGAAATTTCAGGAGTAGGACAAATGGTGATGAATGAATGACGTTATGTATACGAAATATTGACTGAAGTAATAGAATTATTGCTGACGTCATTGCATTGATGTTTAAATGTAACAATGTTGGTGAATTCTAGATAATTTGTCATTTAGCGCGTTCAGACGTCTTTGCCATAAAAATTAGAATTATTGTCAAACCGAACGTATGTAATTCAAAATTTTCCCCAAAAACCTTTATGTTTAACTAATTTCTAAATGCGGAGTAAAATAATATTGTTTTCGTTTTCGGGTTAAATTCTTGTGGCTTAAAGTCAAACCATAAAAAGGTAACACAACGAATAGTCATTGATTTAACTAAAACATAACGAAATTTTGCCCAAATCGTTGAACTCTGTAAAAACTAGGTCACGTTTGAAACTGGGTCATATAAGCCTTACGTGAGGTCACCAGGTCAAATGAAAGAAACCCTTGAGAAATCTATTTAGGTAACGTTTCTGTTACGACTTTCAGAAAACTTTATCAGATGTTTTACAAGAACGTCTCGGAGGAGTTTGAGAACTGGTCAAATGTGGAAAAAACTAGGTCAGTATACACTTTACGTAAAATCGTTGTGAACACAATTGAGGTCAACATTTTTATCAATTCCTTTTCTCAGAACGTTTTCTATTTTGTGTTGTCGACACTCTTCAAAGCCTTATATTCAAAAGTTAATTTACATAGAGGAGGTTTTTTTTTATAAAGAATCCATAATATGCGTTTATTTGAAAGTTATCAATATTTTATAACACATTTTAGAATTTGGTTCCCTTTTAAATTTCTGTGACAGTTCTCTCTTCTACCACTAGTTCTTAATCATGCAGGACAGTTGTCTGTTATTGACGGAAGTATATGTGCCTAGTAACTGGTTAATTGCTAAATCCAGCGATTAAGCTTTTCCATAAATGGCGAGTAGGTTGACTGACCGCCGTAATATGACTAAATATGTTACTAAAGGTTTCAATCCTAAGACCCTAACCAACCCTTTTAAGTGGATTGTCATGAATGGCCATCTACAATCAGCTTTTCAATCCACGACCTCGGCTATTCTCTTACATGAAGAACAAAACACTGAAACAGATGCTGAGTATTTATTATGTACATATATTCGGCGAAATAAAACGGCAACAGTCTTTTAGCGTAGTCCGTTTTAAACAGGTTCGGTCAACTTTCCTCTATACCTTTCCAGAGTCTATTGGCTTCCTGGAACACTGAAAATATATGAATACGTTATTGAAATACTGTAATTTGTTTTTTTTACTTTCTTGTTTAAATAATACCTTATAATATATAGTTTTATTTTATTAAAACGATGTTCTAACCATAAACATGCAATCAGGCAATCACATTTTTGATAAAACATATTTAGTAGGCTTACAAAGTGATAGATGTCTCCAAACTTTTGGTGGGTCCTATATATATACATTGTATATTTAGGCAGAAAGTTGTTCATGTAAGCTTTCCTCGCGTACTTAATCATGAAAGAAATCAATTTTCTGTAAATTAAACATTAACAATCAGAAACATATTGGTTTACAAAAACTTTGTCAATTTATCAAAGTGATAATATTTTTTCCTGTAGAGGAAAGTCTACATAAATACAGTAGGCCTAATACAAGTAATTACCTTGCCAATGAAGTTTAACAATATTTCCCAATACAAGGTGGAATCTTCTTGCCATAGCCACCACCACTATTCATTCCATATCCATTCATTTTACCACCATTTGGATAGCCACCATTCATCATACCACCATCCATATTACCACCATTCATCATACCACCATTCATATAACCGCCATTCATCATGCCACCATTCATCTTTCCACCATTCATTTTACCATCATACATTTTACCACCATTCATCATGCCACCATTCATCATACCACCATTCATCATGCCAACATTCATATTACCACCATTCATCATGCCACCATTCATATTACCACCATTCATCATACCACCATTCATATTACCACCATTCATCATACCACCATTCATTTTACCACCATACATTTTACCACCATTCATTTTACCACCATTTATATTACCACCATTCACCATACCACCATTCATCATACCACCATTCATCATTCCACCATTCATCATACCACCATTCATCATGCCACTATTCATCATACCACCATTCATCATACCACCATTCATATTACCACCATTCATCAAGCCACCATTCATTTTACCACCATTCATCAAGCCACCATTCATTTTACCACCATCCATCATGCCACCATTCATTTTACCACCATTCATCATACCACCATTCATCATACCACCATTCATATTACCACCATTCATCATGCCACCATTCATTTTACCACCATTCATCTTTCCACCATTCATTTTATCACCATTTGGATAGCCACCATTTATTTTACCACCATTCATCTTTCCACCATTCATATTGCCACTATTCATTTTACCACCATTCATCTTCCAATCATTCATATAACCGCCATTCATCATGCCACCATTTATAGCATTGCCTGTCATTCCACCGCTATTCATGGCATACATGCCACCCCCATTTATGGCATTCATTGCATTCATGCCAACCCCGTTCATGGCATTCATGCCACCACCCATACATTTATAACCTATGCACTTCCGTGGTGGTGGTGGTGGGGGTGGTGGTGGAGGTAGCTTTACGTAGAGGCCTCTAACACTGGATATACGACCAAAGAAGGCCACGCATCCGATTATGCTGGCAAGTACTGGTAGCTGTAACTTCATGGTGATTGTCTGAAAGACATTAAAATGTATATTTAAATTATATACGTGTATCTCATGATATGTTCTAAAACCAAGCTGAACCAGTGAAACCTGTGACAAATAGCAGTGTTAAGTCCTGCTATTCCCTATCATTAGTCATAGAAACAAACACCAAATGCAATTTTAAACACTATTTTCTTTTACTGTGTTATTTTTCTTACATGGATTTTGCGTACCGGATAAAATGTGATAAAGGTTTGTCTCAGTCCCATAAAATCGTGGCTTGTTGCGGGCCTGTACGTACAGACAGCCGTACGCCTTCGGAAGCCTTGCGTATTAAGGTGACGGTACGCACATGGCACAAAACAACACACCCGTACGGAGCCGTAGCTAGCAGATATGCAAGTTTAATCCATACGCGGCCACGATTTTGTTCACGATTTGACTTTGAAACTGATACATGTATCCACGGCTCATCCCACGGATCCTCGTAAAGACGTAACAGTCCGTACGGGTACGCAAGAGTTCGTACGGGTCCTTGCGGAGCTTGATCGCACGGCGCCCATACGGTGCCCTCGCCATAGACGTAGAATATATAGATATTATTCTACATCATTGGCCCTCGCGGCTTTTTTTATGTTTATGGGACTGTAGCATTTCATGTACAGCCAAGGGACACATTCTTGTGTACAAACGAATAACCGTTACAGTCTGTTATTCGATAAATTAATTTTGAAGTTGAACGTCATAGTGATCTATATATAAAGGAATAAAAACAGTAACAATCAAAGTGCTGAAGCTGCATTAAATTTGTTTGGGTGACAAAAGTTAGTGATTTTTTAGGATTGAAATATTTTCTCTGTTTTGATATAAAAGAAATGACTTTTCAATTCGACTCCTAATAACCAGAAGCTTTGGGGGATCAAACTTGGTTAATAACCGTAAATTGCATTACTCATGGAAACATTCAATGAAAATTAACCCCCCTAGTTCTAGAAGATCATAAGTGATATTTTCAGCTTTATGGATGAATTAGGGACTTTAGTCAGTTTTCTTCCCCTTATAAAATCGGGAGCAATCCAATTGGTAAGTAGGTCCTTACAGTTGGAATCCTCGGATTTTATCATTGAAGTCCTATGTAAGGAGAACAAAATATTTCATCTAATATCTTTCTTGATAATGAAGATATTTACAGAAGTGATGAAATATAGATAGTTCTTCACCCTAAAATACCCTAAAAATACTTAGCTTGAATTTCAAGCAAATTAAATGATTTATAAAAAAAGATTTTAAGATTAGTTTTGGCAAATTGACATTGAATAGTAAGAGTAAAATCCGAGTAATCCAAGTAATTGGACCTACCTATTTGAAGAGTATACAAGGGGAAATAACTGACTAAGGTCCCTTATTACATTTAAGAATTCAGAGATGAAGCTTTATTTAGTTATAAGGTCAACATTTACCTCAAAACTTGCCTTTCACGCAGTGTATTGTTAAATTTTATTCGACTGCCAGTGGCGCATACATTAATCTCGCTCGCTGATGTGTATCGACCGAGAGCACTAAAGTACTGTAACAAGCATTTAAATCAGTGGGGTTTACGAATGCGCCGCAGGCAGTTGAAAAAAAAGATGATAATATTAATAACATTTTATCCACTTCAAAAACTTGTACTACGTTTTGTGATAAAAATTTCGAAATCGGTTGTACAGATCATGACTGCTTTTAATTTAAATTTGAAAAACTCGAATTGACAATCTGATAAATTGCCATTAAAAATTAAGCATGCACAAAGAATATACTTTTCCTTAAATTTTGTAAAACTTGTAATTAACTTGAAATACCAAATAAACGAACTTACCAAAATCACGTCCTGGTCCGAACTTGTAGCTGTTCGTCACCACTCTGTGATACTATTTATCAAAACCTGATCTAAGTCACGTGACCAATATGGCGACACACTCTGTCAAAATGGAAGAAAAATTATATTGAAGGAATAAAACTTCATCTTACAGTGCAATCCGAGTGATTCAAACCCTCGGAATTCGGGCATATCGTGAATTCAACTCGATTTTCCTTGTACCGAAAGTTTTTTTGTTTTCTACACTAAACCTTTAAATGTAAAAGTATAAACACAGTTTTATATCTAGCTTTTTGGTTGTGTGGTTGGTATGTGTTCCGTACGTTTACTTCGGAAATATTGAGTCATTCTAACGCAATTTTCATCGAGCTATTCCAAAACAACGCACATTCCGTTTACTACAAATCAATCAGCGAATTTTATGAATTTTGCATTTATTCTGTCTGAATTTTCCATTGTTTACTTATAAGTAGCTAGTCTTTTTTAACACATGATATACAGTTACTACTTTTCAAAATGAATAAAAAACTATATCATACAAAAGATAAAGACATCAAATTAGCATGGTAATAATAAGGAGTTTATAGGAGTTAGATGAAATTTTGAGTAAGCTTTTTTTCAATGTTATAATATTTATTAAAACGGTCAAGTTATCCAAATTGAAATCCGGAAATTTGAAATTCTAAATTTGACTCTCGAGAACATATTTCGGGTCGGTCCCGGGGATGTTCAGATTGCTGAGGTTGTACTGTACAATATCGGTCCAATCCATCACACAGTATTTTATTAATTAGAAAAAATAACTTGCAAGTGATTGTAAGACGATGATTTAACAAAACATTTCTCTTGGAGAAGTTGTTCTTCTTCCTAGTTTTTAAATGATTGAGTTTTATAGTTAGTAATTAGTTATGTTTTATTTATCAGTAGTATGTAATCTATTTGCGGTTAAAATAACGAGAAAATTAATATATACATTCAATATACATTCGACAATAACAGTTGAAAAGTAACAGTTGGTAGGACACTTGTTAAGGTTATTATTTACGCATGTCTGGTTCTAAAAGGTTAGTTTCTCATCGAAATTCAGTAGGCCAGCTTATCTGAAGTGCGATGAACCTCAAATTGAAATTTCGAAGGTTTGATCATGAAATTTCATTCTTGATAAAGAATTTATGTAGATTTTAAACTAATTTTTCAATTTTCATTTACTTCGGTATTTCAACAATTTTTTTCGTCGGCTTACGGTATTCAAAACGGCGGTGCCCATGTGTTAGAAAAATCACACAATCTTTAGTTTGCTATGACATTGATACCTAAACATATGTAATAGTTAATTAGTGTGTTAGTAATTAGGTGTGCATACCTAATTAAATTCCATTAAATATTCGTTAGACGTCTTTTGTAGAGATCAAAGTGATCGTATTTTCGTCATCGGCCGATGTATTGACATAAGCTCAGACTTTGTAGAGTTTTGTGAGAAAAATATTTTTGTTCGGTTTTTACTTTCATTTTTATGCAAATTTTTGGTAAAACCCTTCTTATAAATCATTCAAGTAATAGCTCATTATGCTGTCATCAATCGACTACACAATAAAAATGACATTCCTGTTAGAATAATCAAAGTAATCAATCAGGTTTATGTCAGCATTGCACTTTACGGACTTGTGCTTGGCGTTGCATATTTTAACCATGTGACCAAAACGTCAGTTTTATTTTTACGAATTTTTCCCTATTTATATAATTGCAATAAACACTTCAGCGCATGTGTACTAATTATTTTCAAATCACTAATTAACTTTAAATTTGAACAACAATTAACAATGATATTTGTTTTATTAGTTCTTTATGTCGTTATTCGATAGTCATAGGACAATGACACAAAAAAAACATCAAATAAAGACGGAAGACTTGAATTTCATGAAATATCGTACACAATTTTAAACGTTCGCAGAGTTAATTTAATGCAAAATTGCAATTTAACATGTAGCATTCATAAAACTACTATTAAGGTTAAAATCTGCATCTACTATGTATGTCTATTTTCGAAGTTTTGTTGAACACATTTTTCCATCGAGTTTGCATTAACAAATGCGGTTGATCGGGAATCACTTGGTTGGCCTTTTTTACCAAGACCATTTGTAATTGTTGGTTCCAAGGCGTTCATTCCATTTGATTCTTGTTTTCTTTATTTGTGGCGTCCTTTTTACAATGTTTTTATTAAATCTAAAACATTTCCCAGTTTGTCTTTGGACTTTGTGGTATGTCTGTGTGTTTTTTACTGTTACTTTTCCTGTTATGTATTCTTAACCCTTTTTTACAGTATTTAGGTATTTAGTCAATCTCCTTAAACAGATATCCTGTAGAGCGTTGTCGTACAGGATCTCTACTTTCTCCGTGGAAGGTCACGTCGAGATGAACTTTGTGTCGACCAATCAGTGCGAAGCTTTCATCTAGACGAAAGCACTATTAATCCAATTTTGATTTACTAATTTTCTATTTTTAGACCAAGTTTTGCATGCTAATTTAACAGCGGTATTATTCACAGTCTGCGATTGGGCGGCTCATTTCAAATTGTATGACGTAGACGATGTAAACAAGTTACGTATCATAACAATTTCGTCATGAATATTATGATAAGAAAAGGTCGCCTGAACGTGACCTTCATTTGAAACAGGCCAGATCTAAAATAGGAAATTTTTAGATCGGGTTTTAATCAGATTGGTATTTAGTAATAATGATATAAGCGACGTTTCTATACATAAACATAATATAATAAACAAATACATAAATGTGTTTCAATTATGCAGTACATTATTTTTCACCTATTATTTTGTATCAATATTGTTAAAATAGAATAAAAACGATACTTTAGTTTTTATGTTATAATTTTAAAATTATTTTCTCATAAAAATGATATCATAAATTTCAAGACGTTTTTTTTTAACTTTTTGTAAATGTCATTTTACTTGTAACTTGTCACGATTTTTATAAAATCAATTTTAAATGTCGACAAGCTAAATTTACTACGTCAGCGATTAACTTCGGGGAAAGAAACTATCAAAGGATGCAAATTCTGAATTATTTTCTGCAATCTTTACAAACTTCTAGCACACGTGTATGTATATTAGGTTAATCACCGAGGATTTCGACTAGCTATTACAAAACAAATGGCGGTCCCAAATGCACTTCAAAAATTGCGGCAACAAATGTTCTTTATCATAACAGCAACATATACACATTTAAAAAACGACTACAATTGCTTCAATGAAAAAAGCGCCATAAAGTTAAAAATTCAAAATAGATACCATGGACGCCCATCAAAATGGCGCGAACAAAGCGCTTATTAAAATGGCGTAACCAGTTACTTGCTTTTGTTTGCAATTATTTTGCCACTATTGGTTCTAAAGCGGAATTCCCTTAGTTTCTTGTTTTTTTATTTGTTAATGGCATCACTGGTATAAAAACAACTAAAGATATACACCTCTTTGTCTTTTGGCTGTGTGGAAGGTCTATGTTTGTTACTGTTGCTGTTCCTGATATGTTACACCTTTTTTATATTGCGATTGTACTCTATTTATTTAAACGACCATGTCTTGCTTCTCTCTGTGTATTTTTTCTCAACCTTTTCTCTCTCTCCCTCCCTCTCTCCCTCTCTCTCTCTCTCCCCTTCCTCTCTCTCTGTCTTACCCCCTCTCTCTCTCTCTCCCCTTCCTCTCTCTCTGTCTTACCCCCTCTCTTCCTCTCTCCCTCCCTCCCTCTCTCTCTCTCTCTCTCTCTCTCTCTCTCTCTCCCCTCCCTCTCTCTCTCTCTCTTCCCCGATCTCCCTCTCTTTCTCTTCACACTCTCCCCCCTCTCCCCCCCTCTCTCTCCTCTCCCTCCCCCTCTCTCTTTCTCTCCCCACTCTCTTCCCTCTCTCTCACTCTCTCTTTTTTACACTATCGAGGGAGTGCTCTGTTTGATAGTTCGATGCAGCCACATACATGTAGATGTAGAAGTCAACGCACGCACGCATACCAATGGTCAAAATTTCATAAATAGCCGATCGCTCCTTCATTTCACTATTTTCTAAACTACACCCTGTGACGTTGTTCTTTATTTTTGAAATGTAGATAAATTCTAAGATATTGTAAGGTTTGGTTCGATATCACCGCTTCTAATTATGACGTCATGATAGTATTCTATATCCCCAATAAACAATAGATTAAGATTATAGTCCTGAAATAATGGGCTTTATTCTTTTCTTATTTATGGTTTATATTTTCTAATTCTGTTGATTTTATTACCTAACCTCGTTATTTAAATTTTTAATGTAAATGTACTGGTCGTTATTTATCTACATTTAGTTTAGCTTGAGTTTTAGTCCTAAAAGGTCTTTGACAAATGACATGTTGAATAGAAGAAAAAGCAGATCATGTATATCATAAGTTATTTAACTGTAATTAGCTACATTGCAACATTCTTCGAATCACATATTGATAAACTTAGAAATGGTGAATTTTGGATTTGTTCAGATTACTCATAGTTTGCATTCATTGGTAAATATGAGTTTAGTGGTGTGTAGCCTGCCTTAACGTCCGCTACACTAATGTCCGCTACTTAGTGTCCGCCAGCTTGATTTCAGTGGTTTTTAGACTTCCGGCGATTTCGCCGAAAGGCTTAAGTTATACCACAAAACAAAAACTATCGACGAAAATGCCTAACCAGCTTAACCTGCGGAGTGATGCATGTGTCTTCTACGCAGTTAATTTCTAGGCGATAAAAGTAGTTCCGTCAATCAACTGACGTGTCTTTGTTTCAGTGTCAGTGACAGGTCTTTATTTACATTGATAAGCGTGTGAATGGGCGGAGTCAACTCTCGTTAATACACTAAGCTGTAGTATTTGCCAGTAATACACAATAGAATAAAACCTTCGCCCGAAATTTTACCCTGCTCGATTCGTACTTGAATCTAACGTGTAAGGAGTAATCATTAATATGGATTCGTTAGGTTTCAATGTGCACAAAAGTCTTTTTGCATTTTAATGCATTGATTGTCCAAGGGGACTATGTCTAATCTACTCATACAAACGACTACTGACGAAGATGGAATGACATACTCGCGTGCGTAGAATAGAGACTGTTGAACTAACCATTGTTTGTCATCCCATATGTGATCTAGACTTTCATTGTGAATATTTAAACCAAATATGTCACTGATTACGTAAATAATTACTAATAATTTAAATACAGGGATAGTGAATTTCTATGTATACTTGTAATCTTATGATCTCTCTATATCCCTATATTTATTGCGTTTATTAAAGAAAAATATCCGTAAGTTCAAAAAGAAAGTTATCGGCTGAATATTCTACAGCGTTATATGGACCTGGTGATTGACCCTTCTACAGTTGCTCATTTTGTTTTTTTTCTTTTGTTATACAACGGTAGCAGGGATTTGAGAATTTATTAAGTTTTTTATGTAAATATTGTCTTAAAAACGTAAAAAACTCGTTCAGTTTCGACCATTTATGCTGGTGTGTTCTTGTTTGTTTGTTTGTTTTTGTTGAGTTTAACGCCGTAGCAACTCATTGTATAGGTCATATAACAGCAGTCAGTCAACCTACTCACTCCTCCTGGAAAGGTTTAATCTCTGGATTAAGCTGTTAACCAACTACTAAGCGCTTACTGTCATTAGTGATTGACAACTGCCTTACATAATTAAAATCATTGGTAGGAGGGAGAATGGCCGTAGAAATAATTTCATGACCAAGCTCTACGAAAGTATGCCCCGCCCGGGAATCGAGCCCACGACCCCTCGATCAGTAGGTTTGCGTGCTACCAACTAAGATAGCCGGGCGGCTGTGTTCTTGTTGATTTAACTCCAGAAGCTCTTGTCTTTGTAACATCATAAAGCACTTGCCATTTACCTTGACCATGCTATTAGAAGTTATCTTTTATGTTTGTGTGTTTTTGCTCGTAATATTGTCAATAGAGGGGTAGGTTGAAACTTTTTCGACCAAGACAATTCGTTATTGATTATTCTTAAATTAACCTGTTGGAGCAAGCGTGGGGTTGATGCACCCTAGAGTCTGGTTTAAATCTCCAGTAGCCATTTGCCCCTGTCCGTTCCAAGGCGGACACCTCTTTGATTCTTGTTTTCGTTTGTTCGTGGCGTCCTTTTTTATAGCAATAGTTTTAAAACTCTAAAACATCTCACTGTTTGCTTTTTGGCTGTGTGGAAGGCATGTCCAACTTTTAGGCCCATACATGATCTCGAGTCATTAATAAATTCTCAATAGAAAAGTATAGAGTGAAATTCTTTCACTGACCATATCTTTTCTTTCTTTTAAGATATCAATGTTGTGCAAATGATGTTAAAAATTTAAGACGGTCTGTGGTTTTTTTTACTGGACATGCTGTGTTCCTGATTTGTTTTCATATTTTCTTTTAGTCATCAAATCTTACTATAATTCTGCAAGGAATCTTGTATCTTAACGACAGTTAAGGAAATTCAGAAAAAATATTAATTTTTATGTTGAAACTCACCGATACATACCGTGTATACATTTAAAATGAGAGGACAATTACCACTGTAGGTTTTATCGTCTTCATTCTATCTCAAGTTTATTAGTTTATGGGCGTGCCCTGATATTTTTTGCTATCATATAAAAATAATGATAATGTAGCTTTTTTGTCCCCTATGTGTGGTTCAATTACTCTCCATATTTATTACATGTACGAGTAGATGATTCCAATGACGTCCCTTGTCTCCTGTATGAATTTCTAATAATCTCACCCGCCTTCGTCGCCTGTATGTGATTCTGATATTGTTGCTTTAGTTATAGGTGATGCATTAATAATACATGCCATTACCTAAAAAAATATGAATGTCAAAATTTAAAAAAACCCGATACATTTTGTATTTAAACCGCAATAAAAACCCAGTTAAGTTCCGCTATTAAGACCACATATGATATAGCTTAATCATGCAATTTTCGATGATTTCGATGAATGCCAACTGCTTTATTTGAGGACAAAAGGGTCAGGGTCCCTGTATTAAGACCGTTTCGCTATTAAGACTATCCATTTTGATGGTTCTAATAGCGAAACTTTACTGTAATACATGGTCTAATCATACATAACTTTGGTACGGTTCTAATAGCGAAACTTTACTGTAATACATGGTTTAATCATACATAACTTTGGTATAGTTCTAATAGCGAAACTTTACTGTAATACATGGTCTAATCATACATAACTTTGGTATAGTTCTAATAGCGAAACTTTACTGTAATACATGGTTTAATCATACATAACTTTGGTATAGTTCTAATAGCGAAACTTTACTGTACTACATGGTCTAATGATACATAACTTTTGTATGGTTCTAATAGCGAAACTTTACTGTAATACATGGTCTAATTTTACATAACTTTGGTATGGTTCTAATAGCGAAACTTTACTGTAATACATGGTCTAATCATACATAACTTTGGTACGGTTCTAATAGCGAAACTTTACTGTACTACATGGTCTAATCATACATAACTTTGGTACGGTTCTAATAGCGAAACTTTACTGTAATACATGGTCTAATCTTACATACCTTTGGTACGGTTCTAATAGCGAAACTTTACTGTAATACATGGTCTAATCTTACATACCTTTGGTACGGTTCTAATAGCGAAACTTTACTGTAATACATGGTCTAATCTTACATACCTTTGGTACGGTTCTAATAGCGAAACTTTACTGTAATACATAGTCTAATTTTACATAACTTTGGTATTATTCTAATAGCGAAACTTTACTGTAATACATAGTCTAATCATACATAACTTTGGTATGGTTCTAATAGCGAATCTTTACTGTAATACATGGTTTAATCATACATAACTTTGGTATGGTTCTAATAGCGAAACTTTACTGTAATACATGGTTTAATCATACATAACTTTGGTATGGTTCTAATAACGAAACTTTACTGTAATACATGGTCTAATCATACATAACTTTGGTATGGTTCTAATAGCAAAACTTTACTGTAATACATGGTCTAATCATATATAACTTTGGTATGGTTCTAATAGCGAAACTTTACTGTAATACATGGTTTAATCATATATAACTTTGGTATGGTTCTAATAGCGAAACTTTACTGTAATACATGGTTTAATCATACATAACTTTGGTATGGTTCTAATAACGAAACTTTACTGTAATACATGGTCTAATCATACATAACTTTGGTATGGTTCTAATAGCAAAACTTTACTGTAATACATGGTCTAATCATATATAACTTTGGTATGGTTCTAATAGCGAAACTTTACTGTAATACATGGTTTAATCATATATAACTTTGGTATGGTTCTAATAGCAAAACTTTACTGTAATACATGGTTTAATCATACATAACTTAGGTATTCTTGAATATAAGCATGCAATTTTTTTTCTTAGTGCTCATAAATTCTTTAAATAACAATATGTACGTTAATAAGACAGCATACAATTAAATTTCCAGGGGCTGATCCAGGATTTTTTTCTAGGGGAGGGGAGCAAACTTTTTCTAGGGGGTCCAAACTTTCGAACCACAACCACAGAATAACGCAACATATTCATTATAAAACTACATAACCATTTGATCTATGTTAAACACAAGGGCGAGTGAACTTGAGCTTCATTCTACCTAAAAATGGCTTACTGTTAAAAAATACACTCCATCATGGACGGGTACATGTTGAAAATTTCAGGGGAACTCCTTAACCCCCTGACCCCCGCTAGATCGGCCTATCCTTTCACCAGTACTAAAACAGTTGTAAACGAGCACTTGTTTATTTTTCCTCAAATAGTCAGCCACGGTTTCTTTCTCAAGTAAGCTGACTACATTAAAGCAAACTGACACTAGTGAACACGCGTTTCTACATGAGCTATCTTCATAAAAGTAATATAATCTGAAAGTAGGCTAACATTTTATTAAATGACAAATAAGAAAATGTCATATGATTTTCCCATGGTACCGCCGCCACGAGATTGTGAAATCTCATTTGTGTATTCTACGGTGAATTGTAGCCTTGCAGATTATTATTTATTATTCAATACTTCCTTGTATGTTAAGCTTACATGTAGGGTGGTGTGTGTGTTGTTGTGAACGGACGCCTACATCATGTAATTACTGACATTATTAAAGGCACGGTCTAGTCACGGAAAAAAGGCTTGTACATGTATCATGCGCTGGAGGTGATTGTTTCGACTGAACTGAACTTTAGCCCAATCGTTTCTAGTCTGCTCCCACAATGCATTTTTTAATAAAAACGAGGCTGTATCCTGATTGAGGCTAACCATGATTCTCATTGAATCTATTATTAATTGATGTTATCTTGCAAAACAGGAAAATATTATAACGCACTACATTTATTGTTTTCAAGGGTATACAAGAGGTAGTATCCTCGATTAGATCAGCGGGTATAGTGTCTGACAACGAGTCCAGGACTCGCGGGTTCGATGTCCAAGGGTTTTATACCTTTTTAATAGTTGGTCGTATATATTTTTACAGTCTACAGTTTACTATGTTAAGTAAAGCATTTGTAAGCTACTAAACCCCATTCTTGGTGCATTTCAACCCGAGGTCAACTCAACCCGACTTTGATATAAGTCAATCCGCTGTTAGAGACAACTCAACCCGTAGACAAATCAATCCTTAACAACAACAACAACAAAAACCAACTTTATTCAACTTGTTTATTAAACTATACTTTAAACACAACCATTGTTAAAATAGTTATAACAATACAACATAGAATCTTATTGTTTATGAATTCAATCACTTACAGTGTTCTTGTTTTACTGAAAAATTCTGGACAACAAAGTTTGGTCACTTTAAAACCCTATCTCCGTAAACAAACAGACATTCTAAGTGCGCGAGCAGAAAGTTTCTGAAGAAGGGGTTTTTAATCAGATTGCCTTGCACCGGGACACACATTCAATGTGAACATGATTATCTGGGTATAATTTGTTAGATGAATAAACTTCATACGGTCATATGTACTAATCTAAGATCAAACTTACATAGTTCACATGCTTAGTTAAGTTCATGATGTCATAATTTAGGTTTATAGTCAAATTCAATCTTACATAAATAATATGCTTAGTTGATTTTAAAATCGACATATCTGATGTCATTATCTTATTTAAAAAAACTGTTATCCAGTTTATGTTCAATATCAATATTATCTGTGAGCTCAGCTATGTTCAAACATAGATAAATCATGTGTTTAGCTTCAACGTCAGCATGATTTATGTGCTAAGTTAATGCCAAGGCATTCTATTTAAAATTAATTCATGTATTCAGCTACATGTACGCTTATGTCAATATGCTCAATAAGATAATAATCACATTTAATCATGAGCTCATCAATGTTTAAAACAGTAATATTATTCAGGTGCTCAAATAAGTTCAAACATAACATTATTCATGTGCAAAAATAAGTTAAAAAATAACATTATTCATAAATTCAAATTAACTTCAAATATTACATTATTTATGTGCTCTAATACGTTAAAAATAACGTTATTCACGTGTACAGTTAGGTTAAAGAATAACACTATTTATGTTCTCAAATAACATTATTAGTGTATTCAAATTAACTTCAAAAATATCTTTATTCATGTGTTCAAATAAGTTTAAAAACAACGTTGATCAAGTGCTCAAAATTACATAATAGCATCATTTATGTGCTCAAATACTTCCAAAAGTAGCATTATTCATGTTCAACAATTAGTTAAAAAAAACAGCATTATTCAAGTTCTCAATTTTAAATGAAAAATAACATTATTCATGTGCTCAAATAAATTCAAAACTAACATTATTCATGTGCGCAAATCATAATACTATTTATGTGCTCAAATAATTTTAATAATAACAATTTTCATGAGCTCAAATATTTTCAAAAATAACATTATTCATGTGCGCAACTCATAATACTATTTATGTGTTCAAATAATCTAAATAATAAGTTTTCATGTGCTCAAATATTTAAAAAAACTATATTATTCATGTGCCCCAAAAATAGTTCAAGTTTATGACTGTAGGTTTACACGTAGCTATTTTATGATATTAAATCAGTTAAAGACACAACTTATCATAAATTTTGACACATGTATTGCATGCTTTTTCGTGGCTAGATACAACGGTAGAATTTCAGTGAATCACGTAGAATGGATATAATAATTGAGGCCCTGCAATGAGTGCATGAACCTAGTTCAAATGTAGCGTTTATATAAATGGATCTTTGTATCGAACGGCAAAAATCTTACATGTCTACTGACTACATTTTTTTGCTGTTTTAGTTAAAGTTATAACCTAGATACAACTGAAATGATCAAATCCTGCCGACACAAACGACAAGCCATATGTGACCCTAATGGACGATAAAGAGGATTTGGTAACCTAAGGCACTTGGTGACAATACTTCTGTGAATTTTTTGTTGAAATTTTTGTTGAAATCCATTGACAAATTTAGATAGAATTGTCAATAGAATAATATTTCGCTATGTATTACATATGTCTAATCGTTGACCAGCTACAAAGAAAACTGTCGTCTGCTCAATTAAATTGTGTCTTCTAAATTAATCTTTTATCCGTTGTTTTTAAAAAACGTGTTGAAATATGTTTGGATCCAGGCGCCGCAAAAACAATTAACTTACTCAATTTTGTCAGAGATACATGTATTCATAGATACAGTACTAGTAACGTTATCAATAACTGTGTATGGGCCTCAATTTATTTCACTTGCTAGCAAACACGAAAAAGTCATGAAACATGTAATGCTTGAAATTTTCACCTCTATTATGATGTAACCACTATACTACAATTTTCTTTTGATGTCCAAGATTTATAAGTTGTGTCTTTAAATCTTACATTCTAACATAACATACAGTGAACAGTAACATATAATAGTTTACTTTAAACATGATTTATACATGATAACAAAATGATATAATATTCTGACTCTACTCATCAAAAATCCTATATCGTAACTTTGTTTAAGAAAGTCACAAAATAAATGGGGATTTAATTAACATGAAAGACGGAAAAAGTCTTATGCCTGTTTTTAATTTCCTTATTAATTTTAAGTTTGAGTTGAATTTGTTTTTATTAGCAACAACTTGCAACATCGTCTTTAAAATTAAAAACATTTCCATGTTTTATTGCCAGTTATTTGTATCAAAGTAAAATTGTCCAGAAAAAAATGTTCTGTCGTCCTGGTAGTCTTTGCTCGAAGACTTCTTCTATATTTTGGAAATACACGAAGTTCTGATAAAAGATTTTTTGTATGAAAAGAGTCATAACTCGTCACGTGTACATTTACATTTATATCTATTTTATGATTATTGTACTGTATACTCTTATATTGTAACACAATTAGAGTTAATAAAGTTTTGTTATGTTATGTTCTTGCTACAATCACCGGTATTAATATTGGACGAAAACTTTGTTGGAACATTGTGATAGAGACATCGTCCAGAAGATTGCATGTTGACTAAACATTAGAAAGAAATACTTATACAATAATACTTGAATAAGTCCCCCAAGTAAACCTTTAGAAGCAAAACGAGTGATAAAATGTTCATATGAGAATTGTTGAACTTCTTATCACGATGACCTGACACCGGCACCAGAATCAAAGTACTCACTAATCGTCGTCATAATAAGGGACTTTAGTCAGTTATTTCCCCTTTTACATGTATACTCTTCAAATAGGTAGGTCCTATCAGTTGTTTTACTCGGATTTTACCCTTACTTTTTAATGTCAATTTGCCAAATTTTTAATGACTTTTTTGTAAATCATTGTTTGAAATTCAAGCTAAGCGTTTTAGGGTAAAGAACTATCTAAATTTCTTCACTACTGTTTTTTACTGATTTTAATTAACAAGAAAAATATTAGATGAAATATTTTGTTATCCTTACATAGAAATTTAATGATAAAATCCGAGGATTCCAACTGTAAGGACCTACTTACCATTTGGATTGCTTCAGATTTTATCAGGGAATGATAACTGACAAAAGTCCCTAATTCCAAATCGACTTATGAAGTTATGGGCATTTCATAGTTTTAGAGAAAACCGATTTGAAGATTCATACAGTAACTATTAAGCATGGTTCGCGTTTTTTGTGAAGTTGAATTTTGTCCATACAGAATAGTTCCACGGGGACATAACTGTTACAATAGCGTAGAATTTGAAAAAAAAAACCCGAATACTACGGTACCAAACACTAAATATTGCCAATAAATGACTTATGTCTTTCTGGAACTAGAGCGACGAAATATGCTTTAATAATGATACATGTATTATCAACGAACAAATAATAGCGATGCCTTATACTCTATCGTATACTCAGTCGTAAATATTCTTATATAGATGCATCATATTATATATAAGGTAGCGTAAATGTATACTGGGACTATATAGGAAGGCGTATTATTAAGAAATTGACAACCCACACTTTCGTTGTTGAATACTGTTCTCAACATTTTCATAAGTTATATGGACTCTAGTGCCAGTGGACCAGATGACCACGTGTCCATACATAAGATTAATGATGTCAGAATATTGATACAAAAATAAATATTTTGTTGAAATTATTGAATTTGAAGTCAATTTGATTACTATGAACAGTTAAGGCATCTAATAAAGGTATATCAACTGCTAAAATACAGTGCTCCTCTAAAATTCTTGGATGAATAAAATTTTGCGAAAAACTGGCCATGCGTACCGCTAGTATCTTTAACTGAAGTAAAGTTCAACTACTTTTAGGACAATCAAAACTAATGGTCTTAGCAGCTAGCCGAATGATCTTAACCAAAAGACCTTTGTTTTATTGAAAAAAAAATTTTGGACTTAATATTGTCCAAAACGCATATTGAAATAACCAAGGTGGTTTTTATTGCGTATTTTGTTCGTATATCTGAAGCATATTGATGTTTGAAAATTTGATTCACATTTTGATAAACTAACAAGTTTACGCCATTTTGGAATTTGGTAAACTTATCATTTGTTTTAAATTTAAGTGGGTAAATGTTTATTTTGAAACAGAATTTTGTTCAAGAACTTTTGGAGGGCACTGTATATCATTTTTTATACATTTTTATTCATGCTCATCAAAAATTATTTTTATTGTTTTTTTTCCATTTTTTGATATGTTTGCCATTTTGTTTGTTTTCCGATCCCATTTATTAATTCTTGACGACAACGATTCTTCATAAAACATCTTCGTCCGCCAATTTTGTAAAATCTAACACATCTGTTATTCCTTTCCATTTCTTTTTTCTTTTCACGTGCACTAAAGATGGCCGAGAGCACGTGCAAGCCACAGATATAAGCTGTGTTCTTCGTACCCATCTTATTGTATTATCCACACATTCCCGTCGTAGCACATGTATTGAATAGAGAACAGGTTTGCATTTGTGATAGTCATCTAAACAGTTCCTGCACTTGCATCTAGCTACTGTTAATACCGGAGGAAATCTATGTTCGTCGTAATCTTGGACATAATCCCATGGGCATAAGGTCCTACGATGTAAGGGGGTGTTTAGAGAGACGCTTTGCGACTCACAGGACTGGGGATAACTGTAGGCGTTTCGTGTGGCGTTCATATAATGACTTTTTGTTATTTCAAGTCTATCTAAGTATGCTAGTTCACTCTCCATAATGGACGAAAATGGCGAATTGACACATAATGACATCACGTGACCAATAACTTGAATCTGAAAGTAAAAATAAACAAAATATCATTATTTACATACATTTGATTATATATATAAATATCTTTTCAAAACATGGCGTGTTATTTTCAATATAATTTATAACTCGGATTTATCCTGTTAATGGGGGCAGGGATTTTATGTAACAGGGATTTGTAACGATAAGTAAATGTAATAGATTTGCATTAAATTTCACTGTCGTCGCTATTATTTCGGCCAATACGGAAAACAAGTATAACAAGTTTAAATAAAGATATTCACATGGAATTTTGTACAACTACCATTCAAATTGACATAAATGTTAGGAAAATGTGTTTCTAGATGATTTTGAGGTAAATTACGCTCACCGACTGTTTCACAAAATAATGCATTTCCCGCTGATCTGCCATTTTTAGCCCCATTTTACACCACATAGTTTCGGTCATAATTGCAACACTTTTTTTTTCAAAAACTTCAGAAACATTCACAAGTTGCATAGAAGGCATGTACAAACACATAAATCAAGATTATAAAATCTGGAATAGTTTGTACAGCCTGCTTCAGCCAGTTATAGACAGTGACGACCGAGAAAATTCAAAAAAGCACTTCGTTACAAATCCCTGTTATATAGAATCCCTTATGGGGGGGGGGGGGAACACATGAGTCCACACTATTGTGTTGCTGTTTCAAAGTATTCATTCTCGTGAAAATAAAATTAATTTTTAAGTTCGCGTGGCTCAGTGAAAGAAGAGTGTAAAAATGATTACCATTTATTTTGAAATGCCTTTAAGTTTTGCTCATTTTTGTAATGGTACTATTTGTAGTTGAAACTACCAAAGTAGCTTGCAATTTATGTTGTAGAAAATCATTGCATGTAGATCAACAGTGAATTTGGTTTCTGAGGCCTTGGGATATCAGATGCTAAATCTTATAAATGTGATGCATTCAAGAAATTTGTTTTCATTTAATCATCAACCATGTTATAAACATATTAAATCATTTTAAAATTAATTAAAAATTATGGTTCTACCAAAGAAAAATCAATCAATGAAATTTAATATTTTATCAAATTTTCTTTTGCCTCGAAAAGTTTAGTGAGTACTGTATTGGATTGGGCTGATAGTCCCAAATAAGGAAAATATATATGAACTTGTAGCATACGCGGATCTAGCGGGGGGTCAGGGGGTCCGGACCCCCCTAGAATTTCCAAAATGCACCTGTCCATAAGTGTTTCTCTTTACTGTAAGTAATTTTTAGGTAGCATGAAGCAATTTTCCCGGTGCTTAACGTAGATTTAATGGTTATGTAGATTTTTATTATTAATTTGTTGCATTACCCTGCAAAATGTGTATTTTGTGGTTGTGGTTTGAAAGTTTGGACCCCTATAGAAAAAGTTCGGACCCCCCCCTTCATTGATAAAATCCTGGATCCGCCCCTGAGTAGTAGCTGGTTGGTTACATAAGTTATGATTCACATACATCAACGTGTTTTGTGTTTCACGAGTGCATTGCATATAGAATATCAAATGACTAATATGAATTAGATGGTTGTTTATGAGTTCCATATTAATGTGTGTATATATGTGTGTATATGAATTATATTTACAAGTTTTGCAAACTGTGAATATTCCATGGAATATTTCTTATTTTTCCTGCACATTTTCCGGGAAATTGTATTAAAAAAAAGTAACGCGAACTAAGGAGCAATCTCTCACAATACCATATTTAGCGTTTATTTGTTAGAAGTTTTTTTAAAGTTTTCCACGGATTTTAATGTGGCATCCACGAAATTATATACATTGTACTAAAGTGTCTTAGTACGTTAATAAATGCACTCAATTGTTTGGTACATCTCCAATCCGGTTCTTCAATACATGTATTAGATGTAGCTGATAGGCGGCCGATACAGTTCTGAGACAGAAACTGACTATGGACGTGCTCGATTGGGCTGTCGGAACTGTTCCAGAACCAGATTCCGACTCTTCCACAGAATCTGACAAACGAGTGAAATTGGATGTCGTAACTGAATCAAAAGGCAATATCCGTAGCAAATATACTCCATATATTCAATTAAGGTTGCTTATATTGCATCAAATACATTTTGTTCAAAACTCTTTTAAATTACAATGCGCATATAATTGTAAAGATGCATTTATGTATTAATCGGTGCGTATCCGCCATTTTGACCGCCATCTTGGATTTTGAGAGTTTCCCATGGAGACCCAATGTGGCCTCGAACGGTTTTGTAAGCTATCCTTTTCAGGTACAAAAAATAAATAATTTTATACATTTTTCTCTGCGAGGTTCTGTCGATTTTGACGTTTATACGCCTAACTGTACTGTGGCCTAATACAGTAAAGTTCTGCTATAAAGATCACCTTGATTATCGCAAAATAATCTGATTTAAGTCCATATGCTTGATTTGAGAAAAAAAGGGTCTTTATAATAAAACTATTCGACTATTAAGACCATTAATTTTCATGGTCCTAATAGTGAAACATTACAGTACTTGTAAGGTGGAGTTTGGTCATGTTATAATTTCTACGGTCATTTCCCCTCCTACCACTATTTCTAATTCATGTAGGACAGTTGTCTATCACTGACGGTGACATAATCTCGGCTTTCTTGACCAAATTTCCTTGGGGAATCGAAGTAAGAATTATGAATGATGTAATTAATTTCGCAATTTAAGCTAAAGGAGACATCAACAACCCTCTCAATAACACCCGCCTCCATATATGATTAGTTTTTCAACCTCAACTTATTGTTTAATATCTCAATGTACAAACTTCCTGCATTCTCCTATTTTAGAAATATTATAATATTGAAATATTATACGATCTTAGAGAGATTGAAAATATTTCCATGAAGAATTAATTTTGCCAGACAATTAACAGAGTCCACTAAAGTTCATAGTACAAAATTCTGACTTCAAGATTTGCCTATTCACCTTGTTTGATCCACCGATTTCATCCACAGAAAATTGTCATGTTACCTGTTGTATTTTAAATATAAATTATTTGCGATTTTATCCATGAAAGGAGAAACTTAGACTTATCAACAAATTATTTAAATTTTAGTAAAATACTTGTGGAAGGTATGCTCATTTTTTCACACAAAAAAAATTGTCAAATAACTTTAAAAGGGCACCGTATTATAAAGTTTCATGTTCACAGTATTATTATATTTCATAAGTAATTAAATAAATATCGGATACTTATGTGGGTGACATATTTTATAACGCCAACGTCGCAAGTTTATCAAATTTACTCATGAAAGAGTTATGAGGAAATTAAATCAACGTATTGAAATACAGAAAGACTTTCTTTCGTGCACATTGAAACCTATATCAAATCCACACCAATGATTACTCTTCACACATTAGACTCTAGCACGAATCGAGCAGGGATATTAAAGTACAGTTTTCCCCTGTAGGTTTATAAGTGTAGTTGAATATGATAAATATGCTACAATACAGTAAAATAACTTAAACTTCAAGTAATACAATGAATGACCGCAGTATCATTACATTAAACAGACGATCTAGTCAGATGACGGAACTACTTTTATCGCCTAGAAATTGACTGCGTAGTTAATCAGAGACGCATGTATCACTCCGCAGGTTGAACTGGTCAGGCATTTTTGTCGATAGTTTCCGATTTGTGGTATAACTTAAGATTTTGGTGAAATAGCCGAAAGTCTAAATTTGTTCAAGAACTTTTGGTAGGCATTGTTTTTTTTTCATAATGAACCACCGGAGAGAATTACTCTTTTTTGGTTTGGTTTAGCACCGTTGCCACGCATTGTATAGGTCATATCACGGCGGTCAGTCAACCTTCTTATCGTTCCTGAAATGCTAAGTCTCTGAATTTAGCTGTTAACAACCAGTTACTATGCGCGTTACTAGGCCTTCATTACCTAAGATAGTATCGTTTCAGAAAATAATGTGTTTGTCCAAGTTCAATTAACACGAGTTTCCTTATTATCGCTTCTTAAAGATAATATATAGTTTACAGATTTGGTTATTTTTTCTGTAATTTCAGAATATCATTCAGTGTCTGTAATTGTGTTAAAACATTAATTCTTAATATTTTAAGACAAACTGACCCAAAGGTTGTTAGAAATATACAACAAAAGTCACAAAAATGCACTAAATTTGTCTATACCGTTACATACGGGGTAGATTTTTACTACATGAAACATCATCATTTGTAGTTTAATGCCAATTTGCACTACACTTGTCATTATCAAAACACTACTTTCCTGCTTCCAAAAATGTTTCCATACAATGTTGATAGCTTTAGAAAAAGTTGATATTTAAGTTGAAATTTGTGAGTGAGTACCTTTAACAGTGGAACTTTAAATAAATATATACGCCACTGTATTTATCACATCTTAGCAAAATGTTTACCTAGAACTTTAATATATTGTTCTTTGTGAATGTGTGGAACTTTTTTTACTGGGTTTTAACGCCGTGTCAACACAATTTAGGTCATTTTACGGCGTCCACCGCATCTAACATAGCTTTTCTTGACCCTTGTCTATAACCAGTACTCACCTACCCTTCCACAAGGCCGGAAACATCTCCATATTATCTAATCAATGGAGGAAAATTGACATGATTGTCAACTTTTCATGGAAGGGTATAACTTCCCGGGTGGGATTCGAACCCGTACCCCCTTTGGAACACGAGATTCCAAATCCAGGCGCGCTACCAACAGCGCTATATATCGATCCGGGTTTTGTGTGGAACAATTTATGCATATGTGATAATACATATGCAAAACATCTGATTAACGTATTCGGGAATGCTGACTATTTCATCATTATCACAGATATAAAAGTAACCATCCTTAAAGCAATATACATGTATTATACAGTACCCGACAAAAGTTCCTCGACATAATCCTAGGACCTGTTGCCTAAGCTGTTCGCTAGGTTACGCTTCGCCCCTTGATACCCTCGATTTGATTTAGAGTATTTGCATTCTATAAATAGAAGGTGAAGACCGTTTGTGTACAGAATGGAGTATTTGTACTTATTCCCTTTTCATGTAAGAATGGTACCACGGTACAAAGCGCTACGTAGCGATATGCTTAGGCAACAGACCCTTGTTTTTATGATAAAGCAATACTCATTTAATCATGAAGGAAGGAAACAAAGACTCATCTTGGCGAAATCTAAAACATATGATTCAAACTCTGTTACATGGGTAGGTTTTAAAAATAGTAGTTACTTGGGTTATGCATGATACATTAATTACCAAATATGTATACTATGTGCCCGTACACTTTTGAACATTTTATAATTACTTGACTTTTAGCCTAACCTACATCTCTACGTGAATCTGTCATACATGCTTGCTACCCCTTATACGAGAAATGTCGTAAAATCAATGAGTAAAATTTCTATTTTCTCTCGATTTCCCTATTTCCTTTTATTCTTTCTCCATCTACAGCGATTAATACATTTTAATATGCTTGTATTTTGATTTCTTATTTCTGTTATTTTTGTTTATAAATTACACATTTAATTGCTCGTCTATCGTTTATCATGATTTGAGAAAAATAAAGGTTGGTTCTGTTCAGTTCGTAATGAACAGTTTGTAAGAATTAGATAAAAAACTATATGTGAACAAAAGTCAAAGTCAAATTACTTTAGTCCTTAACAAATTGATCATATGTTCTATGGATTTACTTGCACTTTAATTTTGACAGTTTTTACAAAAAAAAAATATTTCCTCGCTTGCTAATAAAAATTTGGTCAAACCGCTATAGAAAGCAAATGAATTAAGATTTAAAAAAAATTCTTCGCTCACTCGCCCCCATTTTCCCCCAGAAAAATCCGTAGAACACATCATCAACTTGTTGTGGCCTTACAAAATATAAAAAAGTAACAAAATGACAACAGTATTCAAGCAGGAACTGCGGAGCTTACATAACACAATGTCATATAAATGACATATAATTAGCAGATGACGAAACCCATCAAAATGAATTAGATTGTTGAAAAATGTAATTTTTAAATTAAAAATGAATTGAAAAATTACCGAAAAATACATACCTGTATTATAATATTTTTCATACGTTTTCCAGTAGAAATTTGGATCATTTTTTAACTAAAAGCATTGCTTTAAACAATAGTTTTTGCTTTAACTTAAAAAAATAACCTAATCCAAAAGTTTTTTTTCAAATTTTTCGATTTTAAGTCATTTTCCCATAATTGTAGTTCCAATTTTTTTATAACTAAATTTAATAACTTTTTTTATTTTTTTTTATCAATCAGTAATATTCCAGTCTGTCAAACAACACCAAGGTATAAAGTTATCCTGAATTTACTCTCCCAGAATGAATGTTATCCATTGAAAAATAATTTCTTATATTTATATAGGTATATGTTTATATATACCTTCCTACACGAAAATGATTAACAGTTTTCCTTTGGAAGTCTCCAATCAAAAAATAACGGATGTATATTCCTTCGCGTTGTTATAAAGAATATCAACTCACTACGTGTCCGGATAAAAACTCACTGAATCCATTTATAGAAACTCTGCTAATGACTATTGTCAAAGTTAAACACAATGAATATAGGAAATGTATCAATGATAGGACTGATATTAAATAATAAAATGCTGTTATATCTATTACGTAACATATCCATACAGCGATGTGCGATAGATAATGTGGCCATCATAAAACTTAACATATTATTTGTAATTATCTGATATGCAATTCTCTGTATCTGTAACAATATGACTAGATGTCTTAAGAATAATTTTTGATATTCTACGCTCTTCTGTTATTTTCTATTCTATTCTATTCTATTCTATTCTATTCTATTCTATTCTATTCTATTCTATTCTATTCTATTCTATTCTATTCTATTCTATTCTATTCTAAATTATTCTATTTTATTTTAAGTTATTATATTTTATGCTATTCTATTCTATTCTATTCTATTCTATTCTATTCTATTCTATTCTATTCTATTCTATTCTATTCTATTCTATTCTATTCTATTCTATTCTATTCTAGTCTAGTCTAGTCTAGTCTAGTCTATTCTAGTCTATTTTAAGTTATTCTATTCCTATTTATGCTATTCTATGCTTAGTTATTATATTTTATTCAAAGATGTTCTATTTTAATCTAAGTTATTCTATTCTATTCTTAGTTATGCTATTCTATGCTTAGTTATTCTATTTTATTCTAAGATGTGCTTAGTTATTATAATCTATTCTTGTCTATTCTATTCGATTCTATTCTAAATTATTCTATTCTATTCTAAATTATTCTATTTTATTCTAAATTATTCTATTTTATTATAAGTTATTATATTCTAATATTTTATATTTTCTTCTATTCTAGTTTAATGTTGTTGTTGTTTTAAAAGTCATTATGTACATCTTTGTCGTCACGATATGTCCTTATAATTTTATTCCATTCAAATATTTTCTATTCTGTGCTATTCTATTCTATTCTATTCTATTCTAAGTTATTCTGTTTTATTATGAGTTATTCTATTCTATTCCTTTCTAAACAATGATGTTCTATGATTGAAGGCTGATATAAATTTAGACTTTAACTTGACATGACATGATATTTGTGAACAATTTTGTACCTAATTGATAGGGGTGTAACGGTGAGCCGATATACCGGTTAATATTGCAATACGAATTCTTACGGTTTTTAGCCGGTTCATTTTACCTTGAACCGGTTGATGTGGTTATGAGTCGTACTATTAGATTTTACCATTATCTGAAAGTTTAATATGGATTTAATTATTTGATTTCTTGAAAAATCTTACTGTGTTTTTATAGTTTAAAATCCAGTCAATTGAGAGAAAAACATTTTTCAAAAGTTCGTTTCAAAACATGCATTTTTCTGACATATAGATCATTTTACACAAGTGATTTAAACATTTGAATTAGAGATCATTTGAAAATACACAAATGCGTCTTATGGTGATCCAATTAGGGCGGTGCACATGAAATAATTCATGCTTTGCATTTCTACCCCAAAACCGGTACGTATTGCAATATATTCCAATACGGGTTTTGCATATTGCAATACGGTTTTTACCACAGGCAACCAGCACAGTTCCGAATTAAAAGCATTATATACATGTATATACAGTAAAACTCGGATATAAAATACTCGGTTATAACATACACTCGGTTACAACATACCATTTTTTCTGGCCCATTTTTCATCCTGATATATAATATACTTAGTATGCTATATGGATATAACATACCTCGGTTATAACATACCTTTTTTCTATGGCCCAGCGAGTATGTCATATACGAGTTTTACTGTATAGTGTTTTTGATTAGGACCTTGCCGTCTGCCTGTGGTTTTTACCGTATTGTTACATCCCTACTAAATGGCCACTCGACCTCTGTCCTTATATAGAGAGATTTATGCCATGGTTTAAGGCTAAAGGTTTGTCCTTTGACCGATTTACTTCTTTAACAATAGGTACAATATGCATGTCACTGCATGTACCAGTTTTTTTTCAACTAAAGGCGACACTAAACTTTGATGATACACTGAATGCATGTTTGATGCGCTAATGACATTTAAAGTGGTAAAAATCGAGTTGTTAATTTGCATAAAAAAGAGATAAAATGTTTATGTTTCTTGATTTTTTGTGCGTGGTAAATAGCTGACAAAACATCTTAGAAACGCCCATTTTTTGTTTACTTTTCAAAATTTTCTTGGGAATTGCCCTCGTTACTGCGATTATAACGGCTCATCTACGTCACTGTGAGACCTCGTGACGCCATACAAGAAATATGGGGATATCGTCTGCTCATCGTCAACGTATGTATTAAGTTAGAGTACAACAGCACTGACAACAATCAGACGAATCTTGTTTGTGTGACCTGCAGTGGTGACCTTGACCTTTGACTCAGTATTCCATTGGAGCCTTCCACTAATCAATGCAAACCTCCCAAACAATGTTTCAAACTTCCCGCTGCGATTATTTCCCTTTATTGAGGTAACAAAGCGTGACGTAAGCACTATAAGGCGTTTTGTTTATGTTTAAAGAGCAATAGTGAAAAAGTTCGTTCAGTTAGAAGGCGGACAGTATATGTCTGCCTGAAGACCGATATGCTGTCTGAAGCCTGTAACATAATATCCCCCTCATGTTCGAAGTCACGTGGGGACAGTCGATATTAAGTTTAGCCTACATTTAGAATCAGTTATTTTAATTGTTGCAACACGATCTTGTACAATAAAAAATACATGACAATTATATATAACGTATATGACACAAGAATGTCTTAATTTGTTGTCGTGGTTTTATAATTAAAGTTTAATTGGATGCAAAATATTGTTATCATTAAAATAACCTTGAAAACACGTAAAAGATGAAACAGTAACAAAAGGTGTGGCAATGACGTCACGTCATGTAGATTCTACCCACGCCTCTTACTGCAGAGTGTTAAGTAACAACTGTTAGCTAACGTTACGGCTACGTGAAAAACTCAACCCGAAGACAACTCAATCCGTAGAAAACTCAACTTTAAGTTGTGAAAACTCAACCCGTTAGTTGGGGATTGATTTGTCTCGGGTTGAATTGTCTTTGGGTTTAAATGTTAAGGTCGGGACAACTCAACGCAAAGACAACTCAACCCAAGAAAACTCAATACCTCACTAACGGTTTGAGTTGTCCCAACTTTGGGTTGAGTTATCCATAGGTTGAGTTGTCTACGGGTTGAGTTGTTCCGTATCCGTTACGTTCGCTAACAGTCGTAATTGAACACGCTACTGTACTCAATTTTATAATAAAATTTTCGCGCCGATTCCGACTCACGAGGTTTTCTGCACCCGGATATGCTGCAATTTCCGGCTTAGGTAAAGTCCATATCGATCGGGCACCACACGACACTGACAGATTTTGCCCTGTTGAACTCTTGTCCGGGCAGCGCTATCAGCGCTTTGATTGGTTTACATATTCAAATAAAATAACTTGTAACTTATTTTTGGGTCAGTAAACTAGATCAAATACCTCATTAAATGTTCCTATTGATACTAGATTTCGACCGTCAGTGAGTCTATAAAGGTGTACGTAACATAGACTGTTACATATGATCATACCCAGAGATTATCCAGATTCTCGCTCTTACATCTAAGCACGGAATGACTGTTACATTATATTAGATTATCTCAAATCTAAAAGATATATCGATAGGTCAACGCATGACTTGTCCAACTTCATGTATGAAAAGACTGATATATAAACTAGTGTGCACTGACCCACCTCTACATGTCTTTCTAAAGGTACTCATTCACAGATTTCAACTTAAATATCAACTTTTTCTTAAACTATAAAAATTTTATGGAAATATTTTTTAGAAACATGAAAGAAGTGTTCTGATAATGTCAATTTCAATACAAATGGACTTACAACTACAAATAATAGTGTTTCATGTAGTAAATAATCTACCCCGTGCGTCACGGTATAGACACTTTTAGTGCATTTTTGTGACTTTTATTGTATATTTCTTGCAACATATAGGTCAGTTTGTCTTAAAATGATAAGAATTTATTTTTGACACAATTACAGACACTAAATGGAATTTTGAAATTATTGAAAAAATAAACCAAATCTGTGAACTAGTACCTTTAAAATAACGATAGTGTCATACGTAACAAAGTATCATAGTATGAGGATAATCTGTAGTACAATAAATCAGTAGGTACACAATGGACGACATTATCTAACTAATTAATTAATCTTATTGCTTATCTGGGTCAAGTCACGTGTCTTGCCGAACTATTTTAACGTCCAGTGCAATTTACTAATATATTTTATTAAAGTGAGTTGTGATCAGCAACGTCTTTGAGATCACACACAAAATACATGTTTTTGAGATCACACACAAAATACATGTTTTTGAGATCACACACAAAATACATGTTTTTGAGATCACACACAAAATACATGTTTTTGAGATCACACACAAATACGTTTTTGAGATCATACACAAAATACATGTTTTTGAGATCACACACAAAATACATGTTTTTGAGACCACACACAAAATACATGTTTTTTTTGATCAGTCACTAAATGTATGCCCCATTTTTTACATTTTCTCATTCAGCATGAAAATTCCATGCGAATCTGGACCTCTCCAGTCCTTATATTACTAAATTGACAATTTAATTATCATACGCCATAAATGGTTAACATTTTTAATTGGAAAAGGATACTGTTGTAGTAATTATATAATCATTATTGTATATTAAAATACATATTTGTTATAACAATAAATCACGCTTATAACTTGTTTTAAATTACACATTTATCTATTTAGAGATATAATTTCTTTTAGTCAGCTATACTTTGGTATCGAGTCTAATCAACCTGTAAGTACATTGTCCGAACCAACCATGAATCCCGTGGAGACTCACGCAAACATCTTGTATTTTCAAGATAACTAATAACTATGTACATGTATTTAAAATTTGTTTGGACGACCCAAAAAGAAATATTTCAGCTATTTCCTGGCAAAAGTCTCGTTTCGTCCTTTTATGTTGTAATATCCTACATGTAGGAGCAATGGTCCAGAAGTAGGACGTACGTTTAGAGATCGAGAGTCCTGGGTTCAAATCCCGCAAGGGGCACTGCTAATTTCCTTTAGCAACAAATTTACCTATAGTTGTTCCACTACACCCATGCTGGTGTAAATGAATACTGTGATAGGTCACCTATCTGAAGGTGATTCCAATAATCAGGGGTTATCGTACACAAGTTTTAAAGTAAGACTTTGAGTATGTTTATGGAGCCAGACTTTATACCACGTTGAATGTTCAGCATCTGTCGTTTGTTCACATTTGTTTAGGAACACTATAGGGGACACAAGTTTTACTCATTCAGCATCAAACTGTTTTTAGGATGCTTGAACAGGTAATTGCTTGGAGTTCGAACATGTGTCATCTCGAATAAAAAAAACTAGGTCACTGGAGCTAAAAATAGAAACATCTTGTTACCGCTCAAATGGCTACTTGTTATTTAAGTATCATGGAATTTGGTTTGACAGCTCGTTTTGATGATTTCTAGGTAAAGTTTAAATATGGGTCATCATGGGTCAAAACTAGGTCACACAGCCAAAATATGGAAAAACCTTATGAACATTCTGGTGGTTACATTTCTTTACTCAATTGTCATCAAACTTGGTCAGGATGCGTGCCTAGTTAATTACTCGAATGGGTTCGAACAAGGGTGATCAAAAAGATTTTATTACTTGATTCGTTTTTACTCTGAATCATGTATATTATATCAATGGTTCCTGGGTGAGCGATAAAGGGCCATCTTGGCCCCGTTGTAAAAATGTTTATCCTTATGGCGATACTAATTAATAGTAATTAATTAATAAATTATACGCCAGTGATCTGAAATACTAAAATAAACATCAGTTTGTTTACTTGTATTAACTACACCCCAACAAATTCATAATTACATACAAATATAAAATTTTTAAATGTGACCAAAGTAAATTTCAAATTAGTATAGAATTATTATTCAATCAAATCCTATGTTTACGTTCTGTTTACATTCTTTTTATTCGACATACAAATACATGTATATTAAGTACCACAGCTTATAAAAGGGGATCGAGACGGTCTTTTAGTTCAAAAGTCAAAACTATTGATTGTAAATTATTTTAGCTTGATCTTAAATACTTTTTTAAAACGGATTTACTGTTTAATTCAGTAATAAAGTAATTCAGTATAAAGGTTTATTAAACGATTTGATCTTTTAAATGTGCGGCGTTTATTAATATCTTATGAAGATTTTATCAATATTTTTATGAGTGGTTTTTGATAACCATTGAGTTGTTTTTGATAACAACGGAACCATGGGATTCGAATATGAGGACTACACGTAAGATTTTTTTTCTATTTTTTATACAGAAAATGTATTTGTACATGTGCGTTTTATAATACATTTCTTCCCCATTTTTTCTTAATGCTATTTGAAAGACTGTTGTTTTTTTATTTTTGAAAGAAGTAAGGAATTTGTCTATGTTTTGTAAAAAAGTGTATTCATTCATGTATCCTTTTTCTATCTTTTTCTATCTTTTTTCTCTATCTTTTACATTTGATAGAATTAAAAAACACGAATTCAGCTACGAACATATGAAGCAATGTTTTTGCGATGTGTTTTATATTTCAATGTTTTATTGACCAATGAATGAGAAATGTTATAATCTACATATTTCGTCATTTTAGCTTCTTGGAGTTTTGTCTATTTATTTACATGACTTTTTATTGTTAATCAGTGTCCCCATAACCTCAAAACAACAGTTTTATTATATAAATATTATTAAATCACATGTGTAATTGTCTGCAAATTGTCAGAAATTAAAGATTGTTCTGTTCTGTTCTATATGTTTGATTCCTTATCAATACAATATATGTTCTGTTATTTCTATAAATTTCTCAGAACTTTCTGAAATATAGAAATCTAACACACAAAAACGACCATTAGAAAACAAGACATTTTATTTGTTTTCTATTGTTTCAAACTTTTGATATTTAGTTGATATTAACAAGTATTATTTTAAAATGCCAATTGTTCAGGTATAGTACATTGTAATTCTATATTCAGAAAGCGGCAAAACTTCTCTTATGGAATTTTACAAGGAAAATCACGGTAGCTTCATTTCATAAATTTGTTTCATGTAAAACCGTAGTAGTAACTTGGAATTGCAAAGTTTTATCAGACAATATCGATGACCTTTCTTGTGAGTAACTTTTCTGCACGAAAACTTTCGCACAGTTAATTTAACAGTTTCATTGTTAGTACCATAAAAATCCTTTGTTTTAATATAGACTAAGTGTTGGATCTGTTTATTCCTCAAACTTAACATTTTGAACTTTAAAATAGTCATGAATTCATGATTTTGCAATAACTAAGGAGTCGTTATAGCGAAACTTCAATGTAATTAATCGTCGTCGAAGTTAGCCCATAGTTTAGCTAGAAATGACTATTTTGTTAACCCCTCCCTTAAAATATACAAAATATAATGCCTCAGTACCATAAAATCGTGGCATGTTGTGCACCCGTACGTGCAGACAGCCGTAGGCCGTGGGAAGCCTTGCGTATTTAGGTGACGGTACGCACATGGCACAAAACAACACACCGTACGGAGTCGTAGCTGGAAGATATGCAAGTTTAACCCATACTCGGTCACGATTGTGTTCACGATTTGACTTAGAAACTGATACGTGTATCCACGGCTCATCTCACGGACCCTGGTAAAAACGTAACCGTCCGAACGGGTACGCAAGAGTTCGTACGAGTTCTTGCGAAGCTTGATCGCACGGCCACCGTACGGTGCCCTCACGGCTATTTTTAAGTTTATTTGACTACAGCATAACATATATAGCAATATTTGACTCGTAGCTACATTTTAGAACCAGCTTTTACCATATATATGCGGAATTTCGGCTATGTTATAACCTTTAAAACAGACAATGCTATAATTTATGTTAAAATCTTAAACACTATTTGTTTTGTGTCAGGTACGAGGGTATATTGACCAAGTTACTTGACTCAAGTATTCTATCCTAGATGACTTCATGTAGTTATTGTATGTACTGTATATTTACTCTTAGATTATTTTACATACTTAAAATTATACCTTTATTTACTCGGTACATTAATAATATTTATTTAAAATGTTTCTATGTAAGTAAACTATGATGTCAGATTGCCTGTAAACTTGTCTGACAATTTGTGAGATATAAAATGTACATGCAATATTAGTACATTGGGCCATTGAATTAGAGCACAAAAAACGGGTTCAGGAAATGGTAGCCGTATTATAGAAACGGCCATATTGTTGGGTCGGTCGTGGAGTGGAACTTTATTGTAATTTTTCTGAAGCATAAAAAGTAGGCCGCTGCATCCTATTCTCCTTTTTCACTGTGTCGCCCTTTTTAGTTTCGCCCTATGTAGAAATAGATATACTTTGAAACCACAGACGTTTAACACGGTCTCGAATTAGGGATTTTAGTCAGTAATCTTTCTTGATAAAATCTGAAGCAATCCAATTGGTAAGTAGATCCTATCAGTTGGAATCCTCGGATTTTATCATTGAAATCCTATGTAAGGATAATGAAATATTTCATTAAACGTCTTTTTTGCTATTTAAGATATTTAAAACAGGAGTGATGAAATTTAGATTTAGATAGTTTTTTACTCTAACAATGATAAGCTTGATTTTCAAATAAATTAAATGATTTACAAAAATGTCATTTAAGATTAATTGTGGCAAATTGACATTAAAAATTAAGGGTAAAATCCGAGTAATCCAACTGATTGGACCTACCTATTTAAAGAGTATACAAGGGGAAATAACTGACTATAAGTCCCTTATTTAAACACTATATATAGTTTGAAAAATTGACACTCTAATAAACCCTGTCCCATTTTTATGCCCACTTGTCTTTTTCTGATTTCTTGAATAATCACTATATATAATCGACGAAGCCAAAACTAGACAAATATTTCCTAGTGTATAAAGATATTGGTGTTAGACAGTCATCATCATCATCATCATCATCATCATCATCATCATCATCATCATCATCATCATCATCATCATCATCATCATCATCATCATCATCATCGTCATCATCGTCATCATCATCATCATCACCATCGTCATCAATATCGTCGTCATCATCATCATCGTCATTATCATCAGTCATCGGCATCATCAGGTTTAGTTTGATACAGGTTGTTGATTATTCTTTTGGCAAGGGTGTGGCTTATTTATTAAGTATTTATCATAACCACTCAAATAATTTATTTCCTTCAATGTGTAGACTTAACTTCATCAAATGCGTCTACAGGAAGTTAAAATTATACTTTGTCATTGAAGGAGCAGCTGTCCAGTGATAGGACGCACGCTTGATGGATCGAGAGGTCCGGGGTTCTAACCTCACTGGAAGCACTGCGTAATTCCTTGAGCAAGAAAATTGCCTACATCTGTTCCACTCAACCTAGGTGTAAATGGGTACTGCAAAGGGTCCTCTGCCTGGAGATGATTTCAATCATAATGGATTATTGTACAAAATTGTAAAGTCGGCTGAATTTGTATATGGAAGAAGATTTAAAAAGACACTTTTGTTCAAGGCAGTGATTCGATATGACAGTCGCAAAGGAATCCCGTATTAATTGTTAGAATATTTAAAGTGACATTAGGGTCAAAATACGTAAGCATGCTCGCCACCTGGGCTGCTGCGGTACAAATTCTGTCGCCTTGAAAAATAGTAGTAATCCTTCCACACTGAGATGAGGTTTTTGTTTGTCCAGTTAGAATGATAACAAAACCTTAAGATTCAAATGCTAAAATTTTAAAATTGCTTTGCGGACTTTTTATTCTGATTGTCAATATGTCTTGTTTGCATAATTCTATATAACGAATACGTTGATAAAATGTTTGAATCTGAAAATAACTAAACCGCTTTAATATTAAATGCTTGTAGTCTCATTTTCAATCGCAAGCTTGGACTTCATTTCAAAATATATGTTTGTACATTAGACGGTTTGCTCACCATTTTGGTGTGTGTTAATGTTTTGGAAACTGATGAAAGAAAGAAATAATACATGTTTCAATGGTTCTGACTTTTGCAATGACCATACAGTACTCAAACATCGACTAGTACGACATGCATATGACGCTGCGATGTAACACAGATAGAGGTTCTTTGTCATATTTTTGTAAAGATTTTCCTTAAAAAATGTGAAAAAGTCCTTTATAAATGAGTTTGTAAGTTCCGTATTTTTACGCTTCGTAATTTGATGTAAACACCATGCACTCTTTCAAAGGGGAACAACTCCAGCATTTTTCATAATAAGATAGTTGCTTCCCTTACTTGATTTTGGCACTCGATAAAAAGTAGTTTTCAAATCAGTTTATATTATTAAGTATTTATCTAAGTAAATTATTAAACTATGACAGAATTAAAATTTTAGTACAGTTACCTACAAGAAAACAAGGCAGTAAAGCCACCATTTTTCAAAAACCAGTGGTTTACATTTGAATACTAACTTGACTTGAGTGACCGAAACATAACTGACGGTTTACATGTATATTGTTTATAGGATATGATACAATAAAATATGATATTATTAATACGATATGTTACGATACGATACGATACGATATGATACTACGCGTACGATACGATACAATTCGATTCGATACGATATGATATAAGATTTTATATGTTATGATAGTATGCTTATGATACGATATGATATGATATTATGTGCACGATACGATACAATACGATTTTATACTTACGTTACCATATGAAAGATACGGTAATGGCTTGTTTCGATACAGTATGGTTCGATACGATATGATACGATCCGACACGATACGATACGGGGCAGTACAATGTCGTACGGCACGATATTGTATGACATGAGATGAAGGATAGTAAATCAAAATATTAAAATTTTAATTCAGTCAAACTTTAATAAACTTGTTAACAACTGTAAACAAATATCGAAGTGGAAATACTTAATACACTTTGTTATATTTTTATAATGAAATTAAGTCTTTTGATAAGACATCTTAATTGTATCCGACAGGTTCCTTACTGTATACGTATATACATGTATATTAAATTCTATTATATATTGTGACAAAAACGTTTTTATATAACAAACTCATACGGAAAAAAGAAAAAAGATTGCATTGATTTTTTTACTTTTCTATCTCAATTTAAAATCGGTTCTATGAAAAAAGTTCAAGCAATTGTGTATACAGTATTAATTAATTTCAACTATTTAATTGTACTGATGTTTGATCAGGTTCAATTGAAACCCATCTGAGGTTAGCACGTTTTTTGTAGATTAATGAATGGAACTTAGTCTAAGTATCAACTATACTGGCAATTACCATATTTATCTAATAAAACGTTTTTATACATCGAATTAATCGTTTCTATTGACTGAGGTATGAATACACCTTGTAGGTTAGGTTCTTCAATCAATTAAACTTGGGGTAATATAACAATATGGTGTTCTAGTCAGGTCATGTGTTTTACAAGTGTGGCATCACCTTAAGGTCCTCTACAAGAATTGTTCGTATTATGTCCCTGGGGTCAAAATTGGCACCGCCCAATAGAGTGACAAGTTAAACATCGAGTTGTAGGATGAAATTGTCTCCCAAAACTGTAAGATATACGACTTTCAGAATGATAATTTGAACAATCTGACCAGTTTTGTACAATGAGAAATTCTGTTGAACGAACTACTTTTTCATTCCTTGATATCAAATATTTTCATTCCACGAAACATTCGGTCCACCACGGCTATCATCTACGGAGATATGCGTATAAAGTGCGTAGAAAATCGCCGAGGATTTCCGAATGGTTACGGAAATTGCCGAAGAATTACGATTGCTTTGAAGGGAATCATTCGGAAATCTTCTACTTTCACATATCAGTACACTCGTTTATGGTGATTGTTCCGGCATAGCAGTATATTTATTTCAAAGGACAAACGGAATCACTCGATGTTTAACGATTGATTATCGAATAGTCGGATCACTTCGGTTTCTATGCTTCATATGAATTTTACGATGAAGTACGGAATTGTCCGATGTTTAACGATTGATGACCGAGTGTTTCCGATTGTCTTTTTATTTTATACCGTATCATTGTTAATGTTATATCAAGCAATGTTATATTAGTATTATACTCGACTTTTCAATCAGGCGTGTTGACATTCCTTTATTTAAACTGTTTAAACAAACCAATACTTTTGAACAAATACTGTGAGAAATAATGGTTCGACAATTTTTTCTACAAATTAAAACCTATTTTAAACAGCTTTTGCTAATTTTATTCAAAATCAAATATTATTGAACTAACCTCTCGTACAAAACTAAAATAAACTTTTAAACTATGATTTGTATACGACACATTGAGAGTGCTAGTGATAAAAGCTATGACGTGTACACATAAAATGTACGATATACATACCGAGTTAGAAGTTTAGGACGATTTTTTTTCAGTCACCAAAACATATAGTTTACGTTTAACGATTGGAGTTTGGGACTTATATTCAACATACATGTGGCTTTCACTAAGAGCTTGGATTTAGGACGCATTTTCTCCATACATGTAGTGTACATTAAGAGCTTGGATTTAGGACGTTTTTCCACTTAATAAGAGTTAAAAAAATCATAAACGTTCTATATTCTTATAAGGTCTGATGAATCATATGTATATATGAATGTATTTTTTATATATTAATACAATGAGAATATATAAATATATCTAACATTTTATAAACAATGAGGATTGATTTCATGAATTGTTTATTGAATATCAAAGATGGCACAGAGGTAGGTTATATAATTATATTTTATTTTGTATTTTATAAAAATAGAGCTAACTCTATATACGCTAATGCCATTTTTTATTTTTACTGTAATGAATGAAAGGCCTCATGCGTTAAGTCTGTAGTCATTCAATAGTTTTGATTTTTTATGTTATTGACTTGATTATTACTCATTGGTATGAAGAATTTTATTCACTGTGGCAAGTTGAACATTTCCAAGACATTCAATTTATATTTGTTGAAACTATAGTTGGGCTATTGTACTACACAAGTAATCAGTTGCCCAGTGGTGGGACACGCGCTTAGGAATCGAGATTGATTCTGTGTTCAAACCCCATGTCATAGGAGCTATGCCAATTTCCTTGAAACAAGAAATTTACCAGTAATTGCTTCATTCTACCAAAGCGTAAATGGGTTCCTGCGAGAGTGGTATAATGCCATTGTGCCACTTTGTGACGGCTGTACGTGATCATTGTATAAGAGTCCCCCAAAGAGATTAATAAATATATACCAGTAACCTGAAGATCAGGGGTAGTAGCTGTATAGTCGGTGAACATACATCAACATGAAACTAAGAGTACAAAATTCAATTATAATTATCATTGATATCCATAAACATTTCACTATTAGAGTGAGCATTTGGTAGCGCTTATCACAGAGCTTGTGTAAAAGTTAATGAAATATAAATACTACGAATTAGTCACAGAGGGTAGGCACGATCCTATTCCACCAGAGGCACTATATCGTCCTTAATGGATTTAAACCGTGCCTGTCGTCTGTAGATTTAGTGCTATAGTTGTCACAAATTTTGTCACTACCATATACATTAGAGGACGTCGCACTTTTTATTTTTTATTGAGTTGGCGACTTCCACAATATGTTAATTTTCCACGTTTTCTAAATATGTTCACAAAATGAGAAATTTGCTATAAATGATCGCCATTTTCCATTTACATATATTCCTGTTTAACTGTATAAATATTTGAGTCCGATTTTCTTTCAATTTTCAAACATAAGAACTGATTGTTGCTTTGGGTTACGCCAATATTTTTCTTGTTTATTTAGATATCTTATAGTAACTTTGGTTTGATGGTTTGTTTCATTGCTTACAGTAATTACGACTTTTGCCGATGATGCACGAAACATTCCGTACCAAAGTGTACGAGTGTTGACGGATTTTCACGGAAACATACGAAGATGTCGATGGGCACACTATTATAGTGTAAAAAACCCACTAAACAAATATGTTTACCCAAGAAAGGTTTGAATAGTGTTGGCATGTAAACTTTTTTCTGGGTGTATCACGCTGTTTTGTCTACTATTATTATTTTCTTGTAAACAAATTTGCATATAGAGTAAAAAACTAACAATTCATAATCAATTACTATCTATTATATCTTTACATATATTATACACGTAGTGCTTTAAGAGACTGTTCACCAATCATCGGACAGACAAACGCCTGTACCAAAAATATAATGTAACGTTTAGTGCTTTACCATGCATACGTCACAACACACCCTTCAAGCTTAGCCGGTAGCTCACAAGTCTGCTAATCGAGGGGCCTTAGGTTCGATTTCAGGGCGGAGCATACTTTGATGAAGTTTGTGATGCTATAATTTCTACGGACTCGTAGCCTATCTAAACTCCTTAAATTTAACAATAACTTTGGAACCATTACGGGATCAAATTGCCTACATATAAGTGAAAGATCTTCACGTGTGGCTTGGACACAATGTCAGCAGAAGATTCATATTAATTAAAGCTTTTGCTAAACTTAATGTTAGATGTTACTCACCAGGGACGACAGGCACGGTCTCGATCTACCTGATATACAATCTATCTTTGGTAGATAAAGACCGTACTAGTTGCCTATGGTACTCACACTATCTCTATTTCACTATTAGAATGTTTCTGTGCACCATTCACCATGTTGTGGTCTTAGTAAATATACATGTACGAGCGTAGGTATTTTGTGTCGCACGTCTTCATAAGTACATAGGTTTTATAGTTTACAGTAAAGTTTTGCTATAGAAACCACCTTGGTCATTGTAAAATCATATGGTTTTTGACGATTTTTGAGTCCCAAATGCTTTTTTGAGAAGGGTCCCTAAATTAAGACTATTTGGGTAATAAGAACACCAGTTTAGTTGTCCTAGCTTCTGTTTTGGTGGCTTTCTAGTGGAATTTTACAGTTTTTACATATTATTTATGCGCTAATGTTTTTATATATATATTTTGTTTACCTCATGGATTAAGTTGTATCATTTTATTTGTAGTGTATAATGTAACTTTATGTGGACCAGCAGGTCATTCTGTGAAAGCGCTTAAGATAATATACTAATACTAATATACAGTTTATTTAGTTAGTCATGCATAGTTTTGTTCTCTAAAATTGAAAATTCCTGTCATTTAACTATGCATCGATTCATTTTGAATGGGTAAACAACTTTCCCGTTATATAAGTATTATCGTACATCATTTTAAGGCATTAACACAATGTTCACAAAAACGCACTATAATGCAATAAGATTCACGACAAAATTGGTCGTACGACCTTTGATAATAACGGACCCCTTGTTAGATGCGTTCTTGAATATTTCTTTCATGATAATAGACCTATTGTTGTTTTGTTTCATATTTAGTTTAAGTAAGTTTTGTTTTCACTTTAGTTGTTGTTTTTGTTTGTTTGTTATTTTAAAGATATTTTTTTTTTATGTTGGTGCTATGGTTCTACGCTATTTTTTGTTATCTAACTCATTGCTATATGTGTGGTTCTTGTATTTGATTTTTGTTGTTGTTCAAATTAGCCATTGATTATTCATCATCGATTATAATGTATCATTTATATACACATGGTTTGAGTCAGAACAAAAAACTAACTATTTACATGTGGATCAAGGATTTTTTTCTAGGGGGGTCCGAACTTTTTCTAGGGGGGGGGGGGTCCAAACTTTGAAACCACAACCACATTATACTCATTTTCAGAATAATGCAACATATTAGTAATAAAAAACTACATAACCATTTAATCTATGTTAAGCACCGAGAAAAATTGCTTCATGCTTCTTAAAAATGACTTACAGTCAAGAAATACACTAATGAACGGGTACATTTTGGAAATTCCAGGGGGGAGTCCGGACCCCCCTGACCCCCGCTAGATCCACCTATGATTCAAACATGGTGTTTACTTGATCCTTTGATATACAAGTGACCCAACACTAGAATGACTCATGAAACTTTTCTGGCATTTCGACATCACTGCAGACGACGAGCCATTTTATGAAGGTCTGTTGTCTCTAACGTTTATAAAATGTCAATTACAAAATCAAATTTCTAAAAGAACAATGAGTACAATATCGACATAAATAGCTATATCCTAAAGTTGGTTATAACTAGCAAATACAATTGAAATTATTAGAGAAAAATTGCTTTACAATTACATGGGAACTATCAATAGGAAATTATTATTGTCATACATATTATAACAATATAAAAGGTTATTGTATGAACAACGTACATTTTAAGGTCCACGGGTAATAGTATTTAATATTCATGAGGTAGGCCGCTTATGATGTTATATTTTGAAGTTTAATCGATGGATTAATGGATTATGCAATACTAGGCTAACTACACGTAGACTAGTTTTGCTCTGATCCATAGAAATACAGTTAAGGTAAATGGCTGTTTTCATGTACACGTATATTTTCTGAAGATTGTGAAACACAGTTTTTATCCGATTCTGAATCAAACAGGAATTCTGACAAAATGTTGTCATTAGTTCTATTTTCTTGATATATAAAAACTACTTCCACAAATGTAAGAGCTTGATTGTTTGTTTTTGTCATTTTCACTTACTTTCGGAACAACCTCGGCGATCATCTACGATTTGCGAAGAAGTTCGCCGAGGTAGTTCCGAATATTTCACTTAATATACATAATTATAAGCGTCGTCCTCCGTATTCGTTGTGGTACATGTGGACAATGTGGTACACAATCTTTAGCAAATAAACAAAAGGGTCAGTTTTTACCTTTATAGTAAGACAGTAATATAAATACCATCATAGTTATTGCAAAATCGTGTCATTTTTATGATCTTTAAGTCCCAAATGTGGAATTTGACAAGAAAAAAGTCCCTATATCGAGACCATTCCGATATTAAGACCATCGGTTTTATGGTCCTAATAGCGGAACTTTACTGTATTTTATCATTAGACTGTAGCATAGTGGTTTCATTTTCAGGGTGGCAATACCACGTAACTATGACATCACAAATGCTACGGTCTCAAGAAGAAAACTACAAAATCCTTCTCGATTCAGAGTTTTAAAGAGCTGTACATGTAAAATACTTTAATTCTTGTCAGATTTACATGATACCTTCTCGAAGCTAAGCAGAAAAATGTATGCTATATGCTGCTATCACATCTCCAATGTCAGTTTTATACTTTTGCAAACATATTGATACAATCACCTCTGATAAGATAAAAGTTTTTATCCATTTTTCGTCAATTCACATAGTGATATGAGTGCTACAAGTTTAATGTCGATACATTGACATAAATGATTAATTCCATAACAATAGTTCATGTATTATAATATAAAAACATGGTTATGATAATATTTGTTTATTACTAAATCCATTTATCATGTAGATAGACATGTAAGAGAGTTTTATAGTGTTTATACATATGTTTAAATGTTTTGAACTTTTAAGAGTGTAGAAATTGATATTGGTAACAACGTGCGTTTGGGTCAAACATATTTAGTTTACATTTGTATTAATTTTTAGTTTTTTCACCATTTGTCAAAAATAAGTTACGAAATAAAACCATAACTACCACAAACATTCTGAGACAAACATAATTTTCTTTCAACGAATACGGAAAACCAAGCCAATACATGTTATTGTATCATATTGAGTGCCTGAGAAAATTTTCAGGTAAAAGTCTGACCTCTTGTAACATGTACCATGGCAACGTTTTGACAAATATATCCAAAGTGCCATCTAAATTGCTTTATAACTTGATTGTGATTGTACCAAATTGCTTTAGAACGATATTATACCAAATCGTCTAAAACCGCCATTATACCAAATGCTTTAGAACGACATCATACCATATTGCTTTAGAACGACATTGTACCAAATTGCCTTAGAACGACATTGTTCCAAATGGCTTTAGAAAGACATTGTACCGCATTGCTTTATATCGACCTTTTACAAAATTGCTTAAGAACGACATTGTGCCAAATTGCCTTAAACGACATTATACCAAATTGCTTTAGAGCGACATTGTACCAAATTGCTTTCTTACGACATTTTACCAAATTGCTTTAGAACGACATTTTACCAAATTGCTTTAGAACGACATTGTACCAAATTGCTAATGTAATGACATTGTACCAAATTGCTTTAGAACGACATTGTACCAAATTGCTTTGTTATGGCATTGTACCAAATTGCTTTAGAATGAAAGTGTACCACACCAAGTTGATATTGATTCATATACACAAATTGAGACCACCATTTATCTAGCATTGGTTTGAATTAACTTATAATCTGAAAGACTGTAACTGTTGTAAGGCTGAATGTCTATACTTTAGTATGTCACTGCTTGATATATCCAGTCAATAGTTATATTTGAAAAAGGATTTGTGATTTATATTGCTACATTGATCCGACATAACGTAAAATGTGCAATAAAATTTGCATTAAGTTAAATTGAATAGTTTGTATACATTGTATACAGTATAAATGCTATTGATAGTTTGATACTGTCTATAGATTTATATTTATTGATTGATTGATAATTGTTGCTTTTTAATACCACGGTTTCAACTTTGAATGCAAATATATAATATATTTTTTTTGGTGTGGTATTTAATGTATTTGCATAATTATTATATAAATCATATTCAAATGTAAGTTTATTAACTGCAATGCATTTTTTAAATTGAATATGAAAGTACAACTACATTTGTATCTCACGCTGAGAGAGTTTGGTTCGAACTTCGTATATAAAGTTATTTAAGTTAAGTATGGTAAGCTATTCCAAAGTCGTGAGCTCAAAAGTCTTGTGATAAACTTTTCTTATTCTTACTATGAATGTATACTTTACGAAACTTCTAAGTACACCGATTTCAATGTTGTCAGAAATTTTCATTTTTCAACATTTATGTCTGATCGTTAATGGAAATTAGTACAGGTCTATACTGTCGTATGCTTGCATGGTTTTCATGCTTCCTAATTGATGCAAATTGCTTTTGTCGTGCATGTGCAGAAAAGCGGAAATGCGCACGTGCTTATCGTGCAAATATTGCAAGTTGTCAGTTTTTGTGAAAATCATAAGTGTGTTGATATGCAGAACGAAAAATCAAGAAATGGCTCGAATGTCGCTTCAAGAACGAGAAATTGCCATAGGTCTTTTGCCAAAAGGTGCGTCACCTGCAGAATAAGACTTCTAATTGCTTATTTTCTGTGCAATCAAAACAATTAGAAAAACGCATGCGCGACAAAAATGGTTTCGTATTGATAAAGTAGCATGAAAACCATGAAAGCAAAGGTCAGTATGGTCCAAAACACATTTCCGTGATCGATCAGACTTTAATGTTGAAAAATAAGATTTCCTACAATACTGAGATCGGAGTACTTAGAAGTTTCGTTAAGTATATTACTTGTGCATATCCTCATTTTATATATTAACATGTGCTGAGAGTACCAAATAAACTGTTATAACTGTTATTCTTAACTTACATCGCAGTTGCAATTATTGTTCCACTGTTCGTTCCAGGGCGGAAACCCCTTAGGGTCTTGTTTTCATTATTTGTTTATGGCGTTCTTTCATTACAGAAGTTTAAAAATCTAAAACATCTGCCCTTTTGCTGTTTGGTTGTGTGAACATATTTTTACTGTTGTTGTCTTTTTAATGTTATCAATATCCTTTGTATGAGGTTTACATGCAAAAGAACGCTTACTGGCATTCGTTGCCTTTACTATGCTTATCAAATGATGTATTTTCTGACATCATAATGTCGTATTTTATTCATCACAGAACTTTGCGTTTTATATTTTAACACAGAGATGGTCGACAAGGTTTCTTATCAAATACACTTATCACTTTATCAAATATACATAGTTAATGTATATTACTTCATTGTCGATATTTGTCCCTAATTCTTGAATGAAAATCCCTGCAATTTCAAGATTTCTTGATTTTGCTTGGTCCATATTTATCATTTTAGCTTGATTTTAAAACAAGTTCCTACAACTCCTGGGTCCTCTTTCTGGACCCAACTAGTAATTAACTAATAAAATAAACTTCCTTACTTAAGGACGTTGGTCAACTGAGAACCACATGTAGTTTATATTTGTTTATTTATTCATACATTGTCTGTTAATAAGTGATTTCTATGCAACTGTCCAAAAGTGGAGGCAATGAAATTACATGTATATGCATGTGAAATACACCTTTATATGTCTTATTACTATATTTTTACCCTTTTTCACTTTTGTTTCATATTTCAATATCTGGGCCAATGAATGCGCAAAATGCAAATTTGATTTATATTTTATTATTGTATTATATTTTATGATCTGGGTCAATGAATGATTGCATGTTTTGTTCTGTTCTGCGCATGCGCACAATGTAAATTTGAATTTCATTTTCTATTTTCAGTATATATATAACAGTGTTGATGTGTGTGTTACTTGGAATATGTGTTTTACTGACATTGATAGTGATTTGTCATAGATGCTGGACAAAATGGATTCCATCTTTAAAATATAGAATTATACATAAAATAGGTCCACCGCCTAATCTGAAAGGATGATGGACCTTTTATAGGGTGTAATAGTGATTCATTATGGATAACAACATTTTGTACATACTGGTGCTTATCATGTGAATGTACGAGTGTATATGTGGACCAACAAGACAGTGCATGTGGTTGACATGACCCAATCTTCTTACATTACTTATCAAAGTCAGATTAGATGATGACGATGTTGATGATGTTGATGATAATGGTGATGATGCCTCATGTCAGAAGTTTGGAATGTATACATTTGTATTATGGATTTAAATATTATTATTGTCACCTCAAGGAAGTTTCTCAACAAGAATTGATTATAACTTTACTAAACTCTGCACCAAAACAAAAATACAAACTTATGAGTCAAAAACGACACTTCACTACTTCCAGATCAAATTCCTCACACTAGTTACGTCACGCATTGCTACAGTTAAAAAAATTTAAACTGACCGGGACGCATGCATTAACCCCACTGATTTAAATACTCACTACAGTACTCTTGTACTCACGATAGATTTCTAAATCAGCAAGGTTACTGTATGCATCCCTGACTGACCATTCAATAAATCCGTAGAGAATGGCTCAGAGTTTCGAAAGGAACAACTGGCGTGCGGCTTTCTCAGCCTTACATCACAAACTATAAGATGTTTATCTTGTTTCATAACTTGCATAAAAACTCTTCTGATATGGATTGAGTCGTGAAAATCTTGATAACAGCAATGGTCACACATTGAAATGTTCTCATTTTGTAGCAAAACATATTTTAAACGCGTTCCTCATAATACATGTTAATATCTATTTAACTTATTGTTTCCATATATTTATAGTTTAATGTATTTATTAAAGTATAACTTCATTTACTATCTTGCCATACATACATATTTATTTATATTTCCCTTGATATGCATTTTATTACAGTAAAGTTCGTCTCTACGACCAACCCGATAATGCGACCGTCTCCATAATACGGTCATTTTTCCGTTCAGAATTTTTTTGCAGTAATTCAATGGTCACATTGTATATTGATGGGTCCTCGCATACTATAACTATATGTAAATAGAGAAAGATATAGACTAATTTTGCGCTGGCCCATCAATATACAGAATTCTATCCGAAGTATTTTCCGAGGAGTGTTCTAGAATTGCTTTTTCATCCTCTTCCGATGTTTCACATTCAATTCCATTGGAAATTCTTAGCAACATATACCACGTAGACTTCTACGGTAAGATGTATATATGTAGAGAATTGAAAATTTCTGAGAAATTTAGACTAAGAATCGCTATATTGTTAATTGTTATTGTCCCGATTTCAGTTTAAATAATATAAGAAAGTGACTTTTGATAACCCTATAATAACCGGTCGAACATCGTCACCACTTGGCCACACCCGCTTCACTGCTTGGTCACGCCTGCTCGACAAATGGATCGTAAAATTGTATTAGCATTTAGGTTTTTGTGCATATTTGTAAGTGTTGCATGTATACATGTTTCTGTAGTTGAGAATTAGGATGTTTTAAATTGTTAATATTGCTTGAAATGCATGTACTTTCTGTTTAATAAATAACAAACTGTCTAAACATTTGCCTTGTATGCTTCCTTACATATCCATGTACGTTTATGATTGCTTCTCATCGAAGAAATTGTTATATTTCATGTTTTCCGGCGAAATGTGATATTAAACGATGAACTTATACTATAAAAGTATAAAAATGTTTCATTGTGATGAAAATAACAACGTCAGAATGACATCTTAAAAAGATAGCTGACGTCATCTTAGAGGTGATTTCGTCACGTCACACTTGTGTAAAACAACAACAACAACAAACAACAACAAGAATAGCAACAACAATAAAGACAACAACAGCATCAACAAAAAACAACAGTTACAACAACAACAACAACAACAATAAAGATTAGATAACAATAAACACAACTACTTTAGAATAATTAGTACAAATATATCTGAGTACACAAATTTATTTAGCCACAAATGTTATTGATCTATAAAAACTCCATTGACAAAAGGCATACATCTTGTTTATGTTTCCTTCATTTCAAAATATACGATTTCATACATTTACTTCTATTATTTATGTAATGTTTTAAGTTGTTATTTGTGATAATTTTTGTAAAAACTTGCTAAGACTAAGTCTGATGTATATTCGAGTTACTTCAAGATAAAATCCAAATATATGAAAAGAAACTGGATTAATCAAAACCAATCTAGTCTGCATCCTGTACTCTTTTGTTACATCATTCGGAACTACCTCGGCGATCTTCTACGCAGATAGATAGGTATATCTTCGTAGATGATCGCCGAGGTTGTTCCGAATGTTGTCACGTGTGATAAGACTAGTTTTAAAAACTTAAAAAATCTTACTAGCTCAATACTGAGGACCAAAGGGGGGGGGGGCGGATTCAAGACTAATAAATTTATGCAGTAAGTACTAGAATTGATGTTATTATATATCAGTATAAATTATAATGAACTAGGCATTTGCTTCCCGCATACTCCACCAGCGAAGAATAGCGGGGACTTTAGCCGAACAAACCCTTCGTAAAAATCCGGGACAAATGTATGGTAAAATCATCCGTTAATCCCAGTCATTATCCTGTATCCACAAATTAGAGCACCAAAATCTTTTATAGGGAAACACGAATGACATTCTTTAAAGGGAAAAATGACGCCTACACCAAACAATACTACCCATATAGATTGCAATATGCTTTGGTCGGTATGCTATATTTTAATTTCTTTTTACATCCTTGATTTTTCATGGTCTTAACATATGAGACACATGTTTTATTGTACACAGACGGAAACACAGGTTGTTTCAACCTACGTTTTCATTCGGAACACCTCGACCTTTCATGTATAGTCGTAGCGAATGGCCGAGGAGTTCTGAATGTCAACGTTTTACCAGCCATCCAATGCACAGGTTGAAGTACACAGTGTTTATATGAATGGTCGCTCATAACGGTAACATAAAATACCCTGTGCTACAAGTATATGGCCAAAAGCTGCACACATGTATAAGTGCCAGAGAATTTGGGACCACTTTTTTCATGATTTTGAATTAAAAAAAAAATATGACTTAGCAATGTCTTGAGAATAGTTCTTTAGTTTAAAATTAGTTCCATTTATGTAAAAACTAAACTTACATGAATATAAAACCTCCACAGATGTTGATTTAACGTTTTCAATAAGTATTCGAAACCGTCACGATCTCTTAGTGACTAAATGTTTACCTGGTACGAACGCGTTAATCGTGTCACCGGAGTGAAAAAAACCTTGCAAAGATTCCATTAACGTATACCACTCAGACATTCGTCGTTTTTTAAGTTATTTTTTACATAAATAAAATATGAATCGTGTGATTCTCGATCAGACACGTTTATTGAGAAGAAGTGTTCCAAATCTTTGTCAAAAAGACATAGTACAGTAAAGTTCCACTATTTAGGCCAGCAAATTCGATGGTCTTAATAGCGAAACGGTCCTATTGTAGAGACCTTTTTCACAAATTAAGCATTTGGGTCTTAATAATTGTCAAAAATTGCATGATTTTGTTTACCTCTATAGCAGCACTGTTAAGTTCAACTAGAAAGACAATCATACTCGTTGGTCTTGTTTTAAGGACCATTTTCTTCTCAAATTAAGCATGATTTTGAAATACACAAGACGTCCTATCTAGTGGAACTTTACTAAATATAGTTTGAGGTGCCACCTATACGGTATACAGTGTAACCTCTCTTGAACAACACCTACTGGGAGGGACTAAAATATGTTGCTGTTTAGAGAATTTTGCTCTGTAGAGGTTAAATAGAATTGAAATAACGCCGATGGGAAATATCAAAAGCTGTTGTTGTGCAGAGGTTTTGTTCTGTAGAGGGCCGCTCTGCAGTGGTTATACATGTATTTGTTATGTAGATATTTGATAAAGTTACATGTAAACGAACGATGACATAGCCAATTCCAATCCTACGTACCTAACCTACTACTCCAACTTTTGGTACATCGAGAGCTTGACGGAAAACTGTCGTAACTCATATTTTCATTTTTTAGGAGAAGCAAAAAAACTGTTCAACATTTTTCTCTCATGTTATTCTGTAACTAATTAGTGATATATGGATAAGAAATAACATGTCTTATGAAATTACACCGTCCTAAAAAAATAATTATTGTGAATTTGCAACCTTTTTATTGACTTACAACACTGAAAAAATGGAAGTTATTCCGAACATGGAACTAAGTAAATTTATGTATTCTATAAATGGAATATTTTGATGAAATTTGGTAGGAACATGTATTTGGCATTTTTTAAGCTAAATTTATCAAAAGGTAATTATTGTTTTTATAGTTACGACAGTTTTCCGTCAAGCCCTCGACATTAAATCTACACTAGGAAATAAACATGGCCTAAACGTCAATTAAAACGCTTGTTTATAGCGATTTTTTAATGCATGTGGTTAAGAGTAGGCATATATATTCATGGCATTTGTTCATTTTGATTAGTGAACAATCTCCAGTTGAGAAAAATATTTCGCAGCATTTCTATAGAATTGTAACCAAATACAGATATTTGTCTGAAATGTGATAATAAATTGACATTCACATTCTCAGTAGACATGTTACAAACAAAGTATCAAAGCTCTCAAATTGGACACGATTTTTTAAAGAATTGATACATCATGCATAGTTGGCATGAACAGCATTTGACGATAGTCTGGATTACCTGCCCCTTACCACTATCGTTATCGGGTCAGGCGAAGCACAATAATGGCCCCTCCCTCAATTTATCTTCTCACGTTACAAACTTTTTTTTACTTTTTCTTTATTTTGCTTAATCATTTTCTGACGACGGTAAATTTGGTAGGAATTTAGTATACATATGTTATTCGAAGTCGACTTTTCCTTTTGGACTTAAATAGAGCGAACGATTAACCAAAAACCATGTCTTTAAAGTGGACACAATTCGGACGTTGATTAAAATTTCGGATATCTTATTAAGCATAAATGGAACTGAAAGCCTAGTATAAGGTATCCACTGTAGTTCTTGCACTAAGATCATTTGACTTAAGCCTTCATAGTGAGAAATTGAGAAATTTTCATTTGAAAACTGAATTATCCGATATCTTGTACAATACATTGGGCGCATCCATTATTCTGCTTTGCCTGACGTACTTTTACCCGTCAAAGTACGACTGGGAACCAGACAACATTTGACAAAAGAACAATGAGACGCCCGAATATAGCAAAATGTAAAATGAGTATTTCGGAACGCCTTGCTACTAGCTGCGTTATATACCTTTAATCGTCAGTTAGAGGTTCTTTTGACTCACGCTTATCCATGAAAAAAGAAACAAAGTCATTTTAGCAAACTTCAAAATCAGCAGTAATTAGTATACAGTAAAGTTCCACTATAAAGACGACTTTTGTTTCTTTCAAAATCATGGAATCTTTGACAAAGAAGGGAAATGTCTCTATATTAAGACCACCCCGCTATTAAGACCACTCCGCTATTAAGACCATCCCGCTATTAAGACCACTCCGCTATTAGAACCACCCCGCTATTTAGACCACCTCGCTATTAAGACCATCCCGCTATTAAGACCACCCCGCTATTTAGACCAACCCGCTATTAAGACCATCCCGCTATTAAGACCACTCCGCTATTAAGACCACCCCGCTATTAGAACCACCCCGCTATTTAGACCACCTCGCTATTAAGACCATCCCGCTATTAAGACCACCCCGCTATTTAGACCAACCCGCTATTAAGACCACCACGCTATTAAGACCACCACGCTATTAAGACCACCCCGCTATTAAGACCAACCCACTATTAAGACCACTCCGCTATTAAGACCACCCCGCTATTAGAACCACCCCGCTATTTAGACCACCTCGCTATTAAGACCATCCCGCTATTAAGACCACCCCGCTATTTAGACCAACCCGCTATTAAGACCACCACGCTATTAAGACCACCCCGCTATTAAGACCAACCCGCTATTAAGACCACTCCGCTATTAAGACCACCCCGCTATTAGAACCACCCCGCTATTTAGACCACCTCGCTATTCAGACCATCCCGCTATTAAGACCACTCTGCTATTAAGACCACCCCGCTATTAGAACCACCCCGCTATTTAGACCATCCCGCTATTAAGACCACCCCGCTATTAGAACCACCCCGCTATTAAGACCATCCCGCTATTAAGTCCATCCCGCTATTAAGACCACCCCGCTATATAGACCAACCCGCTATTAAGACCACCACGCTATTTAGACCAACCCGCTATTAAGACCATCCCGCTATTAAGACCACCCCGCTATATAGACCAACCCGCTATTAAGACCACCACGCTATTTAGACCACCCCGCTATTAAGACCATCCCGCTATTAAGACCAACCCGCTATAAAGACCACTGTGTTTTGATGGCCCTAATAATGGAGCTTTACTGTTTTAACATAATTATGGTTCAAACTATGTTATTTGACCAGACTTAACCAGATACATCTATTTCTCTGGCTTAACTTATTGTAAAATTACCTGCGGTATATCACGTTTAGTTTTCTCCAACTTTCAATTCTCCAAGAACTTTTGGACGGTACTGTATATTAGCTCAGAAAACAAAAAAGTGATCGCATTGTCTTACAGTACGTTTGTGAATTCAGTTAAAATTATGAGTGGAAAAAACAGGAAATGTTAATATACTAAAGTGCACCTGCTTTATTTTTAAATCTGTGTACACCTGATGTTTAATCATGGTGGTATCGTATGATGAACTTCGTGTGTAGACAATTAATTCTTGTCTGAAAATCAGGAACACTGTGGACATGTTTTTTTAATATGTATCTTTCAAATTTATCATTTGAAATAAACGGTCGTTCACAAGTCTACGTTTTGTTATGCTTAATATTTACTTGTATACTAATGCATTTTAGCTCGTTGAGGAAACAACTTCTTACAGATTAGACTAACCACTTTCGAGTTCGGCTCCCAGTTCCTCAGTATATAGCTAGCAGGGTAAACCTTCTTGTTCAAGAAAACAATATGACAGGTTTGGGATGTGAATCATTGCGGAGCTGGATATCTAATTATTGCCAGTGCAGTTCGTAACCACTCGACTAGGCTTGTCAATAGCTGAAGGGAGCACTAGTCCAGTGATAGGATGTGTTTTAAGGGATCGAGAGGTCCTTGTTCCGAAATTCACTAGGGGGTCGGTCTTTCTCACATAAAATTTTCATGTGATTATCTAACTCAACTCAAACCTGCAAGGATGGTTTAATTTTGTTTCGCCAATGCGTTGATTGCACATAAACGGAGTTAAGACTCACTAGAGAGACCGAGATATTCGGACAGACAAACAGATAGCCGGACAGACAGACGGACAGACGAACAGACGGACGGGCGGGCGGGCGGGCGGGCGGGCCAGGCAGGCAGGCAGGCAGGCAGGCAGGCAGGCAGGCAGGCAGGCAGGCAGGCAGGCAGACAGACAGACAGACATGCAGACAGACAGGCAGGCAGGCAGGCAGGCAGACAGCCTGACAGACAGACAGATAGTCGGACAAACAGACAGACAGTCGGACAAACAGGCAGGCAGGCAGACAGGCACACAGACACACAGACACACGGGCAGACAGATGCCAGTAGCATGATGATCAAGGGTTGTAGCTGTATGTCATCCAATAAGAGTATTCTACGTCAAAATATGGGTTACCCTCGAATACTGTAATATGTCATGTAAGAATCAAACCCACGAATCCTTGATTTGTTGTTAACGCCAAGTCGACTGAGCCAACTTCACGGATTGCAGATCTGAAACCAACCTGTTAAAAATATATCACCTTATTTTAATTCTTTAAATATCAGCAAATCAGCGAGCGATCGCGGTTTCACAAACATTCGTTTACTAATTAAAACAAAGACGTTTGAGGGAGTTAACCTATATCGTCATCTCGGTATTGTAATTAAAGCAGGAACGAAAACTTCACAGAAACTTAAGCAAGACAGCTCTCATATTTATTACTACGCTTAATTAGTTTTCTTAATAAGGAAGAATCATTTCAATGGATCAACACAAAATCAGTCTAACCTCCTTCTTTACTTACATTTAATTAGACTTCTTTTGTACTGTCACATTTTGTATTATATATGTACCTAGTATTTGCTAAACTTAACTGTTGCACAACAATTAATTTTCTTTCCGTCTCAATGTATATTTTAGGACTATTACTCCTACACAATAATTAGTTTGTGCAGTCAACAATGATTAACAACAATAAGTAAGAGTAACTGGTATCACATTTTAGATATATGGTGGCATATTTCTTCCTTTTTTTAGAAAACTGCATTTAGATAAGTTACTACAGCTTTCTTGAATTATTCTCTAATCTTATTCATGATAAACTTATATACTTGTATATTGTCTAACCTTGACTATTTGACAAATGTAACTTGTACTGTTAAATTTGAATATTGATGATGCACTATGTACAAATCATAAATAAAATATATGTTCCGTTCTGTTCTGTTCTGTTCTGTTGAATTGTAACGTTAATTGATAACAACTTATCATTCAGCAGTTTGAATAAGTTACAACCGGTTAAATAGTTACGTAAATAGATAACCACTTATCATTCAGCAGTTTGAATAAGTTACAACCGGTTAAATAGTAACGTAAATAGATAACCACTTATCATTCAGCAATTTAAATAAGTTACAACCAGTTAAATAGTTACGTAAATAGATAACCACCAAACAGTAAGCAATTTAAATAAGTTACAACAGGATAAATAGTTACGTAACTAAATAACCATCTAACAGTAAGCAATTTAAATAAGATACAGCAGATAAACTAGTTACGTAACTAGTTAACCATTTAATTAACTTAGTAGATATGTGGTTGTCTGGTGGCAGGAACGCGCCACTGTAGATATAATATTAAATTGATTAAAACTAAACAATGCAACTCAATCTATTTTAAAGTGTTTTCAGATAAGAAATGATGAGAAAATATTTACGAGAACGTATTCATATACATATATTTATCACCTGGCTTAATTAAGACTGCATTGTGTATAACTATTTTCCTAGAAAACTAATCAGTCACATGTTTAAGAATTGAACATACTGCGCATAATTACGAAATAGTTTTCCTTATATAAGTCAGCCCACGATATGAAATTTGTCTTGCTTAATAAAACTTAAAAATTATTTTGCTTTGCAAATATAACATACACAAACAAAATTGGTGCACTAAATAGGGCATAGTCTTAATATAGTAACGATTTTCTTCTTAAATAAGAGTTTGAGACAAAAAATCGTCAAAAATCGCATGATTTTGCAATAATCTCGATGGTATTATAGTGAAGCTTTATAATATGCGTCGTAAAATGTAAGGCTCTACATGACGCAGTCTAACGCAGGAGAGGGGGCCATTTAATCAGTATATAAGGTACAATTGATAGAATTCCATGCAGATATATGCAGTGTTTATAACTCACTGATAAAACAATTAATATATCTTTGAACTATTTTACGTTATGTTTTATACCCATAAAATACTTTTGCGTTGGCATAAAAAGTATATAACTTATAAGGGATAATGAAAATGCCTGTCAATAACACAAACAACACTATTATTAATGAATTATTAATGAACAGTTAAATAATTCAAAACACGAATGAAGTATTGAATGATAATATGGCAATGAGCCCAAAGTAATTCAGTGTTGATGGAATACAGTGTCCAAATAGAAAAAATAAAATCATTTATGTATTTGTAATTTAGCGATTTATTCTTACTTTTTTATCCAATATTTTGTCCAGAGCTTGGAATTAATCCTCAAAGTAATGAGGGATAACAGTTTACCTCAAAAAGAAGAAGAATTTGTGTCATAAAACGTTGTCCCGCGTCGACGATATACTTATATTGACGATAGTCCGGTATGCGGTTATTCCGGGATATGTACGGGTTTTAGCCCAACCACTGATAGTAACTTTCACGATTAAGTAAGTATTACGGCGCCTTTCTTGTATCCACGGACAACAAATAATCAATATAAATTTTTTGGCTGAATTTTTTGTTTACATTCAGCAAGTTTAAGGTAAACCATTGTTTTTAATCATTTTTACTATCGTAAAGTTAATGAATAGTTATATGAGCATTCGCGAACCAACATTCTTGACTCGTCAATGTTTGTTGTTGACAACTTGTGTCGTGTCGTTTCATCAACATGATCATTGTGATCAATTCAGCACTGGCCATTGTACAGCTGCATATTTAAGTCGTTCATTGTATTCTACTCTTGTCTGTGGCAGCTTAAAAATCTGTTAGGTATTGTGAAGTCATTTCATATGGTCTGTGCAGTGTGATTCTAGACACTGCCTTGCGGATATCGGATAGATTGCAGTTTACCGATACAAGTTTGTTTACTACTTCTGCGCATGCCTAATCGGTCATTTTTCTCGTTTAAAACATAAAAACGGGGGTTCGGAGGCAGTAGCCCCTGATATAACATGAAATCCTGTATTTTCATAGGTTGTTAGCGTTATCCGGCAGTCAACCTTTTTGAACTTTGTGTTAATGATTTGCCAGGCTTAGTTACAAATAAACACTACAATTCCGGGGATTTTTTACGTACCGGTAAACTGCAATTGCCCCCGGATATCTACAAAGTAGATTAGACTCAAGACTCATTATGTTTTTGCAAAATCTATCACAATATTGTAGCTATCAACCTCCCATCTTACATACAAGTACCTACTAGACAAACAAGACATATGCACCCACTTGCCCTCCGACAATTACATGTAAACTCTGATTACCATAAATTCTCCTTTTTCCCACAAAGTATCGCCCTATGGAACCGTCTCCCCAGCAATATAGTAACCCTCCCTGACCTTGAACAATTCAAGCAGGCCGTGGTAAAGATCCAGTATTAGTCTAGTATTCATTGTTTTTTATTATTTTCTTTTAACTTTTTACTGTTTACTGTTACTTACTGTTGCTGCCAAAACTATTTGTCAGGCTCTTTAAACTTTTTCTTTACTTTTCACTTTCTGACGTGCACTAAATCCTGCCTGTAACACTCGAGAGAGGGGTTGGCAGTATACAGAGGTAGATTGAAGTACAATCAAATTGTTTAATTGTGTCTCATTGTTGTTTTTACAAGGTATTCATGTATGTCTATATGGCTTTAACAAAACTGTTGAGAGTGCGCCAACCATGATTGAAATTTTGGACAGGAATATTTGCCTACCAAAAGTTTGGTTGCAAAGTGTGTGTGTATTTCACTCATCAGTCAATTGAATGAATGATCAAATTTATGAGTTCAATTTTTTTGTGTCATTCAAACACATGTTAGTGTACATATTTAGCCTCTTTAGCATTGTATCTAACAGATTATTATATGTGTATGTACAGTTGTATGCCTACTGAGTGGTTCATGTGCGTACCTCACATGAGATCTCGCTAAGCTGCTTATTGGAGAAACTAATGTTTCTCATTCATGTAAGTGATTTCATTGCATGTTAAGATATTTCATTAATTCTTAGCTATTGCATTTTGTCATAGTGTTGTTCGTTAGAAATACATGTTATAACAATTTATTTGTTCATTTATAGATCTTGATTAACTATCCACAAAAATGCCGGCCAAGAAAAAGAAGTCGGGCAAGCTGTCCAAGATGACGGAGGAGGAGAGATTGGCATATGAAGAAAACAAACGTCTTGCTGAAGAAGAAATGAGGAAAAAGAAAGAAGACATGTTAACACAATTTTTGAAAGTATGTACATGTGTTTAAGAAGAAAATTTGTTTGTATATTTGAACTTACAATATTAAGCTAAGTTACTAAAAAGTGTCTGTAAATTTTATTATTCAGTAATTAAAAGTAGTTAAGTTACTCATTAGGTCATTAAACTTAAGTATTCCTTGTTTGAAGTCTTCATGCATTTTGATAACCAATTTTAGAGACTCCAACTGTATTGAGGCATAGGTAAATTGCAGCTTTTAATTCATGTAACTCACATATCACAATATAATAATTGTTTCCTTAATTACATTTAACAATGTTTTTCTTCCAGGATAAATTAACGAAGGAAGAAAGAGCCACCAGATTTAATTTGAATAAACTTAATCACCAATGGAGAAACATCATGAGAGAAGCTAAATCAAAGGAACTTAAAAAAGATATTGAAATTCTCAGTCAAACATTTGAACGTGTGGTTGACAGGAAAGATGCTGTTATAAAATCTTTAGCCAAAGATCTTATGGAGGCAGAGGAGCAATATTCAATGGCATTGAGAAGTCATCTTCAAAATATTGATAATCTTATTGGTATGTGATTCCTTATAGTATACATGTGGTTCATTTTTGCTCAACTGCCAAAACATGAATAATTTCACTGTGACTTATTGTTCTTGTTCTAACACTTATGGTATGGTGATAGTGTGTAATCAATCCTCATGAAATTATTCAAACTTTGACAGATGGGAAAAAAGGGGCTATATCTTAGCTTGACTATTTTTAAAACGCATCACAATACTCAACACTCAGCTAAGATCTAGATCTCTATTTCACTCTGAGCTAAACACATGCATAAGGCTTACTATCTCTTTCTATCAGACTGTTTCTCCCTCTTTATTTCCCCCCGCGTTCTCTCATTTTCCCTGACAAATCTTAGCACTTCCAGTCTTGACCTCATTTTTAGACTATACAAAGTATATGGAGAGCTATCCTACTCACATCAGTGTCTGCATCCAGAATTCTGATTTAAGTTTTTGTACTGTAAAATATTATTTATTATATTTTTTATTTTATTCTTTATTTCTGAAGGTATCAACTTAAAATATTATATTAATAAGATATTAATAATATTGTACCAAAATAGATTGCTGTGGAAAATTTTGTACCTTATATCATGACCCTTACACAATGTTGTTATCTAGGCCACAACAAGTTGATCATATGTTATATGGATTCACTTCACCTTAATTTTGATGGGTTTTTTTACAAAAAATATTTTTATTTTCTTGCTCCCTCATAAAAATTTGGTCTAACTTCTATATAAAGCAACTGAATTAAGATTTTTTTTAATTTTTATTTTTTTCTTTGCTTGCTCGCCCCATTTTTCCCCAGAAAGATCCATAGAACACATGCTCAACTTGTTGTGGCCTGATATCATTAGTATTTCCAGAAAAATATTTGATTATGAAACATGTTATATGATACACTTCCTTGATTCAAATTTATGAGTATTCCCAGCTGTACGAACAAAGATTAATTGTTGCAATGAACCATATGTGTACAGAAATGTCTAGGATTCATGTTTATTGTGAGATTTTTCAGCAATATTGGACATATAAAATTTATTATTGGTTAAAATATGTTGTCTGTAGCTTGTCTGTGTACATGGAAAACCTATTTTCTTGTGTACCAATTAACAGTATTGTTCTGAGGTTTTCCATTCTCTCGGATGGTTCTAACTAACCACTTATGTTGATGATCTATTTAAAACAAGGCACTAGACATTTTTGCGGACAGGTACCTATACCCTTAAAAGGGGAATTTTGTGTCGTTCAATATAGGGAACTTCCAGTTAACTCATAAATGTGTACAGTTGTGACTTTAACCAGTCACATTTACTCTAAACACTTTTATCATTGATTTGATTAGTAGAGTAAGCCAAATTCTATCATAGCCCCATGTGTTTTCACTATAGTTAATCTATAATTTAATATTGAATGCTTGTTTAAATGCCACTGTTTCTTTATCATGTAGGACAAGTTGTCAGTGACATAGAAGAAGGTTTGTGCTTAGTTACTGGTCAACAGATAGATTCAAGGGATTTAGCCTTTCCAGAAATGATTAGTACGTTGACTGACCTCCATGATATGACCTATACAATGTGTTGCTACAATGTAAAACCCAACCAAAAAACAGTTTTTTAATAATTTTTATTTTTCTTTGCTTTGGTTTACAGATTTACAGAAATCTCGTTTGAAGAAACTACATGATGAATACGATGAGGAATTAGAGATTATAAAAGAAGAGTTTGACACAGAGAGAGGTATAATGGTTGATCAACATAATGCAGAAATGAATGATATAGCTGACATATTGTTTGCTATGGAGCAAAACTTTCAGGAAAGAGAAGCAGAGGCAAAGGGTGAATTTCAAAGTATGAGAGATGAAATCAAGAATAAGGTATCAGAATTATTAATGGTTCATCTTTTTCAATGGAAATGTTTTGTCACTTTAAATCAATATCATAAGTTTAAAATCTTATTTACTATTTCTGTGTTTATAATGTGGAATCAGACATATTTCTTCCAGATTGTCATTTTAGCTAAATTTAATCCCTCTGGGAGACCCCTTATTGTTTATTTTGATGGAGCCTGTGGTAAAAACAGGTCATTTTATAAATCTGAAAATCCCTTATATTTCTAAGATATCTTACACTTACAGTAGTCAAACGACCTGTAAAGAATGTTGTAGTAATACACATGTAGTTTTATTAAATAACTAAGTAGGATAATTATGCCCCTTTAAAACTAGTCATGAACCTGTACAACTGCCTTCAGAAAAGCAATAGAGCCTAATCAATTAATCATTAATTACAAATCAAATGTTTGTAGAACCTTGAAGAGAAGCATGCATTGAGAGTACAACTTGAGCAGAAAGTTGACAATCTGTGGATGCAATTTAGAGACGCCTTACAGAACTACAACATGACCACTGAGGAACGTAAGACGGCATTCGAAGCTTTAAAGGTCAAGGATGAACGTAGCGCCAAAGAAATCGAATCACAAATGAGGAAATTACAAAGAATTTCTGTAAGTTAGTTGGTACAATATGAATTCCTGTATACGTTGAGACTAATGTTCTGATTTATTTCTCTCTTGTTTCTATGACATTTTTTTGGTGTTAATTTCGGTGTAAACTTGATTTTTATTTCATGAGTGAGCTAAGGATGCAATATTTGTATGAGTGGCATAGCTGTCTTGTGAAATAAATAGATCTTACTCTGAAATAAACAAATTTTCTGTTTATTATATGCTTCATACTGGCTTTTTTATTGTTCAAGTCTAATATGCTTTCAGAACAGTGCTTTCAAACAGTGGAAATAACAAATTTATTGTCACTGTTTCAAAACAGTGAAATATTGATTTAATTCACTAATAAATCCTGGTATTCCACTGGAAAGCATATTATAAGAGGTCTTATTTGAAATAAATAATAAAACAAAGAATATGTTTAACTGAATATTTTTTTTTAGGATCTGACATTTTTTTAAGTTGAGCAGACAGACTTCATGCTCAAAACTTGGTTTTTAGGTTTAGCGGCGATATCTTTTTTAAAAAAAGAGCTCTTATTTGAAATAAATAATTAAACAAAAATTATCTTTAACCATGTTTTTTTTTAGAATCTGACATTGTAAGATAAGCAAACAGTCTTCATGTTAAAACTAAGTTTTGAAGTTAAAAAAGGATTTTTTATAAATGATTTATTTATTATAGCCCTGCTTCGAAGAAGAGGGGGGTATACTGTTTTACCCTTGTCCGTCCGTGCATCGGTCCGTCTGTTACAAAATTTCCGTCACAGTTTTCTCAACAACTATAACATGCAGCAGCCTAATACTTTGCATATTGCTTCATCCCATAGTCCCATGTGGTGTAAAGCGATTTCATGCTCCTTGCTCATCTACTTCCTGTTTGTCGCATATTTTTAGATTTTTGCGGGGGGTATCACTAGTGAGCATTAGCTCACAGATTTACTTGTTTGAAATAAAATATATACAAGTTCAATTTAAGTGCTATGTATGTCACTATGTCATTGAAACAATGCCATCTATATATGGGTCAGAATAATCTCTGCAGGCATTAATCCGTCTCTCCAGTGACATTTCAGCCATAGATTTCATTCATCTGTCAAAATGTCAACTAGTTGTCTGCCTGGAAAATTTCTCAGTTGAAAGTCATGTATTTTATACTAGGATTAAATCTACCTTCCCATTCTAAAATCTACAAAATAAATATTGTAAATTATCTTCTTGGACCGATAAATCATGAGGATATATAATGTATAGACTAAATTTTTAAGTTTTATGGTGTAAGTTTGTTCGCTGTTGAACCAACAGTGATGATAAAATCTTAGTAGAATTCTGTAAGAAAAAATTAAAGGATATTAGTCCACTTTGGTGTAAGAGCATTCTTAAATTTACCAAGTGAGCTTTGAAAACATATTTTTAAGAGTGGCAATGCCACAAGTGAAGATGCACGGGTGCAAGTTTCAGGAATATTCCTGAAGCTCAGGTTTTTCACAACAAATTAGACCATGTTTTGCTTTTAAATTATGAAGAAAAATGGTTTCAAATTACAGTTTTCAGGTTTTTCAAAATGTTCATCTTGCACCCATGAAGATGTCATTTTCTAAGCCTACAAAGTAAGATAAAAAGATTTTAGTCCAAAGGTGACAGATATTCTGCTTCTTTCATACCGTACTTTTTTTGCTGTTCTGTTTAAACAAATATTTCATGACATCATTTCTCCTCCAAGATGATGTCATTTATCTTATTATATGACATCATTCTGACATTATATTTTCACTACACTGAAAAATAAAACCTTTTAGTTGGATATTTTATGTATTTCTGTCAGTATTTTGACACTCACAGTGTTCCGGGATTCCCAGGATCCCAAAAAAATGTTTTGGTGATTTTCAGCTTGGGATTCCATCAGGATCCCTGAAAATAGTCTTGCTTTGTTTATTACAGTTGGTAACTGCAAATCTGTATTCAGATCTTTTCTCTTTTATTGGAAGAATCCCTAACATTAAGGAGGAATCCCTGAGTAACTGACGAGGGATTTCTTTGGGATCCCTGGTAAAAGTGGTTAGTGTCAAACCCTGATTTCTGTACTGAGATCTATGCATTGCCTTCAAACATAACATACATGTGTATACAGTGAATATTTTATATTTTATTTATAGGACCAGATTGCTGCTTTAAAATCTAAAATGTCAACTAATGCTAAAGAATGCGAAGAAAGAAATAAAATGTTGAAAGAGGTAAGACTTTTATAGTAGAATTTATAAATGAAATAAAATTGTATCTTAAAGCCCTTGAAAACCTATATTTGGGTTCAGACAACTTGTTACGGCTAGTAACATATGGTTTTGGGCAAGGAAAATTTAAGCTGACAGTCCATTCAGGGCAATCTACTTTAAAAAATAATGTTAAGCTTTCTGATGATAAATTATTTGACAAAATAGTTATCCAACTATTGAAAAAAATTGTTTCAAGAATGAAATTAGGACAAACATGTTACATATTGTATGTTATTCTATACATATGTCATGTTAAATTTTTGTTGACCTATGTTTTAAAATTTTGTCATGATCAATTGTGTCTATGAAATCAAATAGTTGTGATTGTACAAAGTATCTTTTTGATATGGTCATTAGAATGTGAGACCAACAATGTTTTATACATTTTGAAGTACTGTACATATAGGCCTATGTTAGGTAAAGTTCTTCAGTTATACATTTTTACCTATAAAGATAAATTCTTCAGTTATACATTTTTACCTATAAGAAAATTTTATCAGTTATACATTTTTACCTATAAAGATCAATTCTTCAGTTATACATTTTTACCTATAAAGATAAATTCTTCAGTTATACATTTTTACCTATAAAGATCAATTCTTCAGTTATACATTTTTATCTATAAAGATAAATTCTTCAGTTATACATTTTTACCTATAAGAAAATTTTATCAGTTATACATTTTTACCTATAAAGATAAATTCTTCAGTTATACATTTTTACCTATAAAGATCAATTCTTCAGTTATACATTTTTACCTATAAAGATCAATTCTTCAGTTATACATTTTTACCTATAAAGATCAATTCTTCAGTTATACATTTTTACCTATAAAGATAAATTCTTCAGTTATACATTTTTACCTATAAAGATAAATTCTTCAGTTATACATTTTAACCTATAAAGATAAATTCTTCAGTTATACATTTTACCTATAAAGATAAATTGATAAATCTCATCCACACACTCACTCACATCTGACTCAAGTCCACAGACTAACTGATTGGCATATTTTTTCAAGTATTTGGGAAGTAGGAAGGGACTTTTCTTTATAAAGAATATTTGGGTTAGATCTATTGCAATGGACCTTTCCGTGACCTTAACTATTAGCATATTTAACAAAGGTTTACAGTTACTTTTTGTCCCACAAAGGTGTTAACAAAAGAGCACATGCTTATATTTGTGGGTAAATGTATTGTTATTCAAATAAAAAGGTCGCATTCAGAATGGTCCATTTAATTGATAAGGGAAATAGAAGCCATATTAAACTCCTAACTTCAGGGAAAACTTAGATTAGAAATTTAAGGAATGAGAGACGCCTGTAAACAGCCTTTTCCTTATAAAATGAATTAAAAAAACCAATAAACTACCCAGAACAACCAAAATAAGATGATCTTATTTTACGGCTTTGTGTTGGTGTCATTAAATACAAGATCCATGACTGACCTCTTATATTACATGTACTTAAACGGAGGATGGTAGCATTATATAGGTCAATGACTCGATCATCATTATCTGACTTAAATTTTTATCATAAACTAAAAAGGTGATTAAATTGCTGAGACATGAGTATAAAAACATGACTACTCAAATTTTTTTTAAAGAAATAATTTCACTTTTTATTAATGTCAAACAGCCATAAAAATGAAAAACAAGATTTTTTCGTTAAATGTTAAAGTTAAAAAATGGAGAAAATTTGTGATGCCTTTACATTATAAAACATGAGCTTCATTCATTAAATGTTCAAGTATTAAATGTGATGTCACCCTAAACTGTTAATTTGTATGTATTATATAAAAAAATCATAATTTTATGGACTATTAATCATAGATTATGTGATATTGAAGAAATTGTGGGTTTGTAATACAATATTATCTTGTCTTAAATAGAATGAACGCTTGTAATTTTATGTTGACATAAAATAGTTATTAACTTGGTTTAAATCATTTATTTCATGACTTCCTGGTGTAATATCAATTAAAGCAGGTGGGGTTTTTGATTAGTAACATTTTTTAATTTATTTTATACCATCTACACACACAGATTTTTTCTTACAAGTCCTTGCATATTGCCTACAGTCACAAGTAGTTGTAAATAACTCATTGATATTCCTTAATAACTTGTCACAACTCATCGACACTTGTGAGGATCTGTAGTCGAGACAAATTTTTTGACTTGTCAAACATGATGTCAAAGAGGATCTGTAGTTGAGAAAAATTCTTTGAAATGTCAAACATGATGTCAAAGTGAATCTGTAGTAGAGACAAATTTTTTGACTTGTCAAACATGATGTCAAAGAGAATCTGTAGTAGAGACAAATTTTTTGACTTGTCAAACATGATGTCAAAGAGAATCTGTAGTAGAGACAAATTTTTTGACTTGTCAAACATGATGTCAAAGAGAATCTGTAGTAGAGACAAATTTTTTGACTTGTCAAACATGATGTCAAAGAGAATCTGTAGTAGAGACAAATTTTTGACTTGTCAAACATGATGTCAAAGAGGATCTGTGGTAGAGACAAAATTTTTGACTTGTCAAACATGATGTCAAAGAGGATCTGTGGAAGAGACTAAATTTTTGACTTGTCAAACATGATGTCAAAGAGGATCTGTAGTAGAGACAAATTTTTTGACTTGTCAAACATGATGTCAAAGAGGATCTGTAGAAGGGAATAATTTTTTGACTTGTCAAACATGATGTCAAAGAGGATCTGTAGTAGAGACAAATTTTTTGACTTGTCAATCTGTGGTGGAGACGAATTTTTGACATGTCAAAAATTTCTATTAAAAGTCCACAGGTTACATTTTTTGTCATTAAATTGTGAAATCAGTTTGTAGTATTGTAGACTGGTCTCGGCAACTCATTTGCAAGAACTCTAAATATCTCATAAACTGTAACAATAATAATAAGAAATTTCCCAAAATTTTCCCTAATTCTCTGATTTCTGAAGAAGTCACAGTAATTTGAAGGCGTTAATTTTCAAATGATAAAAGTAGGCGATGACAGTTAGAAACAATCTTTTGGTCAACCAAAGATCATGAATTGACAATATCGGTTGGTTCACATGTGTTGATATTTTCACTAATTAATTATTTTGAAAAACACTACTTGTATTGGAAACTTTTATTTTGGATATCAGGCGTTTAAATTGAAAATTAATGAGAGGTGTTGGTAGGTCATTACTATTACTTGACGTAACAATATTCATATAAAATGTTATGATGTCTTTTAGATTAAAATATCCTTTGTTCTTTATATTTTATTTCCTACTCATGATTATTTCATAGGTAAACACCTGCATAAAGGTCAAGGTCGCTGACCTCCTACTTAAAGCACAACCAACTTTCAGGAATGGACAATAATTGGTTCACCTGAATGGAATATTTCACCTGACTGAATGAAAGTTTCCTATGACCAAAATAAATATTAACAATATTAAGATATGCATTCCATTTTAATGATTAAGCATAATATATTCTAAAGCAAGTAACAAATTTTTATTGAATATGGAAAATAGGGACTATATTAAAAATTGGTGGACTGTTGTACAACTCACAGTCTATAAGGCACTAGACCAATAGCCATTTCGAACTTAGTTCACTGGCAAAACTAAATCAAAGCGATGAAGACACTGAATTTGTTCGGGTTTAAAAAGTAAAATTAGATTTCCGACTCCAACTACATTTGTACACAAAGAACAGTTCGGTGATAGGTAGAACATCATTGCTACGGTTCAAAACACTTCAAACTATCGACCTTTGAATACAGCAGGTAAACCGGTCAGACGAACACACTTTTAATTTGTGTTCAATCACAACAAGTAAAGGGGTCATTCTTAGAACAATGCAGTAATAACCGCTTTTAAGTTATCATTTATGCACATTTATTCTACTGCATATGTATGTAAAATAAATGAAGTCCGCTATTCAGACATCATTCAAAGTCATTTACTACGTTCTTTAAACTTTTCCTATAGAACCATTCTATTACATAAGCTGATGTAACATCTCTACTGAAAACTGGCACTAACAGGTCGTAACTGAATAGTTGATTGATACCATACTATTACGTAATACGACGTAAAGATCTCTACTGAGACGCTTAACGCATAAGCTATTATACATACGCATCGATATAGACCGAAAAACACACATAAATATACCTATGATGCTGTATTCGTATGTGCTTACACACAGTAAATACACAAATGATGAGTTTTACAGCATTTTTGTATTCATTGTGTGTAAGCACATACAAATACAATGTTTCTTATTATTATTGTTACAGTTTAGGTCTGATGGTTTAATTTTTAACACATTACATGTTAAGTATGATTGATAATCAAACAGTAAAAATCAAGTATACCCTTCTAATACTCCTTTTGGGATAAAATTAGACATGATATATTTCTGAAGAAGTCACAGCAATTTGAAGGCGGTAATTTTCAAATGATAAAAGTAGGCGATGACAGTTAGAAACAATCTTTTGGTCAACAAACGATCATGAATTGACAATATCGGTTGGTTCACATGTGTTGATATTTTCAATAATTAATTATTTTGAAAAACACTACTTGTATTGGAAACTTTTATTTTGGATATCAGGCGTTTAAATTGAAAATTAATGAGAGTTGTAGGTAGGTCATTACTATTACTTGACATATCAATATTCATATAAAATGTTATGATGTCTTTTAGATTAAAATATCCTTTGTTATTTATATTTTATTTCCTACTCATGATTATTTCATTGGTAAACACCTGCATAAAGGTCAAGGTCACTGACCTCCTACTTAGAGCACAACAAACTTTCAGCAATGGACAATAATTGGTTCACCTGAATGAATTATTCCACTAGACAGAGTGAAAGTTTCCTGTGACCAAAATAAATATTAACAATATTAAAATAGGCATTCCATTTTAATGATTTAGCATAATATATTCCAAAGCAAGTAACAAATTTTTATTGAATATGGAAAATAGGGACTATAAATGTTGGTGGACTGTTGTACAACTCACAGTCTATAAGACACTAGACCAATGTCCATTTCAGTGAACTTAGTTCACTGGCAAAATTAAAACAATGGGTCAGCACACAACTAGCCTACATTTACTAGTCAGTGGTGCTTTTCACAAAAAGTCTTACGAAACAAATCTTCGTAAGTCAGATTCATATAATTAGCACTTCAAAGTCAGACGGATTATAAGCATAACTATGATATGATATTCAAAAGGTTTACACAATTCTACATAATTCTATAATATTTAGAATTGATAAGCCAAAAAATGAGCGTATTATTTAGGTTTCTTGCTTTTGACTTACGATTTTACGAATATTGTTTTCGTTAGAATTTTTGTAAAAAGCACCACTGGTTATTGGGCTAAGTTCAGCTACCTGCTATGTCTATATTTTAAGAGTTAGTTGACAGCTTACCAACAGGATTAGAGTTAATTCTGGTTTATTCCAGATATGGCAGTTTAATGAACTGTCCAACTTATAATTTCATTGACCTTTAAAACAAATTGTGGAACAAAAAAACCAAAACAAGCGTGAAACTAAACAACAAAAAACAAGCTAACAATATCAGGTTAGCAAAGTAAATTTTAAAAAGAACAAATTGTAATTAATGAACAATGATTAGGATGTTTTTTTAAATTTTATTCAACTGTTCATAGTGTATACTTTTATCTCCCCGATTTAGCTTAATAGTGAGTACAGTAGCACTGAAGTAAGTATTTAAATCAGTGGGGTTAATGTATACGCCACTGACGGTATATAATTTAAAATTAGGTCAGAGAAGATTTATTATTTCAGGTTTGGTCTCAATCTCAAACCTTACAAGGCTTTCCGCCCTCCTGATGTCACCAAATTTGATTTAAACCAGATCTTATTTTAGATCTGGTTACCTAATATCCCAGGTCACGTTCAGATGACATTTGCTTTTATAATATTCATAATGAAATCATTTTGTTTACATCATCTACCTCACGCAATTAGAAAAGAATCGTCCAATCACAGCCTGTAAATAATAACACCGCCAGATTTGCTTGCAAACCTCTGTTAAAAAAAATGAAATCAAGATGCTATTAGTAATGTTTTGTTCAGATGAAAGCTACACATTGACTTGTCGACTCAAAGGTCACCTCAATGTGACCCCTTGAGGGCTGACAAGTGATCCTATATAACAGCGGTCTATGGCATATTTATTTATGTAAATTGATTTCAAGCATTCAAGGCTTTCCGCCCTCCTGATGTCACCATGATGACATTTCTCCTGCTGATTTAAATTTATTATCAATAATTTCAGGAGCGTGAGAAGATGTTAAAACATTTCCAAGAACTTAAAGCTCAGATGAATAAAGTAAGAGAAGCAGAGAGAGATAAACTGACTAAAGTTACATTAGAAAGTAATTCTGCCATCAAAGAAGTACACAGAAAGAAAGAAAAGGTAATACAAGAAATGAGTCTATAGTCTTAGTCATTAGACCATTGGCCATTATTCAACATGGGGGGACAGGCAAGAGATGGTCATGACAACCTGTAATTTCCCTGGCCTTTTTAATTGTGACAATATGTTTACATCAAGAGCCACCTGGCTAGCTCAGTTGGTAGCACGCGAGTCTACTGATTGAGGGGTAGTGGGTTCGATTCATGGGCGGGACATGCTTTCGCGAGCTTGATCATGAAATTATTTCTAAGGCCATTCTCCCTCCTACCAATGATTCTTAATTATGTAGGGCAGTTTAAGTTGTCTGTCACTGACGAATGTATGCGCTTAGTAGTTGGTTTACAGCTGATTCCAGAGATTTAGCCTTTTCAGGAGCAGTGAGTAGGTTGACTGAATCCCCCCCCCCCCCCCCCCCGGTTATATGATGTATACAATATGTTGCTACGGGGTTAAACCTAACAAAGAAACAAATAAACAATGTTTACATCAAAGATTTGTTTCATGATGAAAATGTAAGATCCTTGCAGTCATTGAATTACCAACCTTCCTAGAGTTAAGTGGCCACTCTACCACATTGCCATAAAAGGCTAAAAGTTAGCTTGAAGGCAAGGGAGAACTGAACTACAGTAAAGTTCTGCTATTATGACCGCCAAAATCAATGGTCTTATTAGTGGGGTGGTCTTAATATAGGGACCTATTTTTACTAAAATTTAGAATTATTTTTGGTACTCGAAAAGTGCTAAAATTCACATCATTTGCAATATTCAACCTCAACATAAGGCCACAACAAGTTGATCATGTGTTCTACGGATTTTTCTGGAAAAAAATTGGGCGAAAAAAGTGAGCGAAGAAAAAATATTAATTCAGTTCCTTTATATAGCAGTTTGACCAAATTTTTTATATGAAACCATCAAAATTAAGGTGGGAGCGAATCCATAGAACATATGATCAACTTGTTGTGGCCTAATAAAGTGAAACTTTACTGTATTATTCTTCTGTTACAATATGAAATTTTATAATGTATTATTTTAGGTTGAACTGATATTAAAGATAGCTGAAATGTGTCGTAAACTGGAGACAGAAGAAGAGAAAGTTTTACCATTTTATGCTACATCATTAACTAAAGAAGAACAGGAAGATGTTGATGTTGCTGTGTTGGAACCCCCATCGGAACCTTTAGCTAATGTAAGTACACCAAGTTTTTATGTTTTATTAGTGCGAGCCCTGCTAGCTCAGTATGTAGCAGGCAAGTCTGTTGATAGAGGGGTGGTGGGTTCAATTCCTAGATGGGGCATAGTTTCCTGGAATTTGGTCTTAAAATTATTTTTACAGCTATTCTGCCTCTTGCCACTGATGCTAAATCATGCTGGGCAATTGTCTGGCCTTGGTGGAAGTTTGAAGTAAGCGCCTAGTATAACTGGCTAACAGCTAAATCCAGAGATAAAAACTTTTCTGAAATGGTGAGAAGGCTGATGGGATGGTCAAGATGTGACCAACAAAATGTGTTTCTACAGCTTATAAACCAACCAACCAAAAAGATACAGCGCACAGTTGGCATGTACAAGACCTTAATACATAATGTGTACATAGGTGTACTTCGTTGATACTTCTTTACCTGCTGGATGGGGGCTTAGAGCACTAGGTTAAATTTGTTAACAATAAAATTTGCCACAAATATGTTTAAAAAATATTGAATCCCCACTTTTATTTTTTATATTTTCAGGCTATGCATGAGTACACAACATTAGAGAACTTCTGGAAACGGTACAACAAAGTGTTGTTAGATAAGTTAGCATTGGACAAAGAGAGACAAACCTTACTGGGAGAGAATCAACAATTACGTACCTTGTTAAAACAATATTTAGATGGTATCTCTGTTAATGATGAAATCATAAGTCAAGTTAACCCTCTATTTATCGTCAACAATAAAACAAATGTCAAGTAAGTATAATTGTATTATACAGTTCCTTTCAAAAGTTCTTGTACATAAGCACTATGTATACAGTGCCCTCCTAAAGTTCTTGGACTTATGAAATTTTATGATCAACATTTTTGCATTTATTCATAATGGCTAGTTCCCTTAACCTACTTTACTCTTCAAAGCCCTCAATCAACATATAAGGCCAAAGTTAAGACATGTTGCCACTAGGAGTCCAACCTGGGTCATCTCTCTGGCTCTAAGTCCAGTATTGCTTGACTGTGTGACATGTGTATTATAGTATATATATTTATCTATAGTTCACAGTTATATGAATTATCTCCCTTAATTCAAAACTTCTAAGGTTGTGTAGGAGTTATTTCCCTTACTCATATTCTTTTCTTGCACTCGTAATATTGGGATAGTGTGTATTCAATCAACATGAAATTATTCAAACTTTTACAGTTAAGAAAAAAAAAACTATACGATATGCCTGATGTAACTTTTCTGTGTTGATGCGCCGTAAAACCCAAACAAACACACAAAAACGAACTATACAATATCTTTTTATCCACATTATGCAGTTATATGATTTGTCTCCTTAGTTAAACTTTTCTAAGGTTAGGTAGGAGTTGTTTCCCTTTGACCATTCTAAAGTTCATCTGGTTTGTCCTTTAAAAACACCTCTGACAAAATACAGATGTCACAATATTGTTACTATGTACAGGAGTGTCAAATTTCTATCCCGACATGTCTGACTCGTACATTTATGTCTGAGGACAAGTAATATTTTTATGTCAATATACTAACATAGCAATATTTAATAATTAGAATGTTTTAATGTTCTTCGACTATTGAACTGAACTATTATATTGTCAATTATTTATCCATATTTATTGTATGTATTTCTTACCTAAATTCTCAAATATCATTTTTGAGTATTTAAATTTTGGACAAGTATATGTCGATGCTGAACAAATTGATTTTTAGATTTCACTTGTCGTGAACAAGGAGAAAAAACTTTTCTATGCCAATCACCACGTATGTTGTAGTCTATATTAAAATGATAAAAATAATTCACGCTTCTGCCTTTTTTTTAGTATTTTTTATTACAACATTTCTACTTAAACTTCATCAGGTAAATGATTTAATGACAGTCTATATTATATGACTATATTATAATATTATTATTTGTTTCAGGTTGAATGTCCCTGTACATGATCCGAGAATCAGGCGTCCACCAGCCCAGACTGTCGTTGAAGCAGCCCATGTGATCAAGCATACGCTACCATCATAAACATGTTGATATTTTGTTGTTTTTATAATATTTACATTTTATTTTGTCTGTGATACAAAAAATAATATTAAAGTATCTGAATAATATGTGAAATATATGTTAACATGTGAACTGGATATTTTAATGAGATAAGTTGAAAATGGATTTCTTTTTCCAAATAAAAATAGTGCAAAATTATAAATCTACTTCTCATTTTTTGTTCATTACAACTTGATTTCTACAGGACATGTATTGAATTGAATATGTTCTGTTTTCAATAAGCATCTTAATGACACTGATGATTGATATAGTGATAATCATGATATTTTAAAAGCTTTATATTTGAATTATGTTTGTTAATATATGGAAAGCTACAAAGTTGAACATAGTTATTTCCCAGTGTATCAGTGATGTCATATTTTGAATCGACATCTTTTTCTGTTATACATTTTGATAGTGTTATAGTCCTTATAAATGCATGGGTGAATGTTTCCAAGGCCGTTCCTGAAGTTTAAGATTGTTTGGATCTTAGAAACTACAAAATTTTGTTGTTTTTCTTTTTTTGTCAACATGAATAATTGTAATATGTTAAAATGTTTGTGGTCTACAAATTGTGATATTGTGACGTTATTAAAACTTTGACTGTAAAGAAAAATAGACTCTACATTTAGCAAATATATAATATTGATGATATAATGCAGGGTGAGATAGCCAATGTGCTAATAAAATTGACCAAGAACCATGAGTAGATAGATTGACTGCCAAAAAGTGACTAAAAAATGTTAAATGCTGACTAAAGAACCATACACAGTACAGACTATGTTTGTTAGTTATCATGTACACATTTATTATATTTGTTTTTTTTATTGTGAAATTAAATAATATGCATTTGGTATGTACAATAAAGTTCATGTGTATGACAAAAGGAGTTATAATTATGTATAAAGCTTTTGTCACTATCTTTTTTGAAGATAAAGTTAATGAATGTAAAATGTTATATATTATTTTATTTTTTTGTGCTGTCTATAATTGGAAGGTTTACTGACCGGTTCAGTATAAGGCCAAGAATCAGCATAAACTGTGGTTGATGTTTTAAGGGCCATTTAACTTTTAAATGGCATACAACTTAAGCCAAAATGGCATACATTGATGGCAAGACCATCAAAAGGTGAATTCCAACACCAGATTGAAAGGTAAAATGTAATGCCATGCCCTCCCGAAGTCCTTATACAAAATCCTTAATTTAGGATAAATGATTGTAAATTTGATTTGAACCAACACAGAGGAGGCTGTTACAAGCCAGTATAGTTTGTGCAAAATCATCATACCAACCTAGTCACTCTTGTACTAAAGTAGTGATCATGTGTAAATTGTAATGCAATCATTGTTTGTACATTATATTTTTATAAAATATTGAATTTGCTTCGATCCTTCACTTCTGAACAAGTTGTTGAGCCTTTTGGTTCCACCATTCCCCCCTCCCCTTCCACTCCCTGGCTCAATGGTTGAGTATGCTTCTTTCGTTTTTAAAACCCCTGTTGTTCAAATTTTGGTGATATTCTCTTCAAATCACTGTACTTTTCACCTACTGATAGTCTCAGGATTGAGCCCTTCATTCATTGCTCTATATGCACGATAACAATCAACTCTTTAATTGGAGGTAAAAGAAAACTATTCTGTCTACATGTTGATAATTAAAGATGTTTCAAGAATTGTTGTGACCCATTGACTTGGTTACGGCAATAAACATATATATTAAAATAAAAAAAACCAGGCTGTTTCAAAGCCCTCAATTACCATATGAAGCCAAAGTTAAGACTGTTGCCACCAGGAATCAAACCTGGGTCATATCTCTGGCTCTAAGTCCAGTATTGATTGACTGTGTTAATAGAATATATATTATTTTTATCCAAGTTCAGTTATTTGAATTGTCTCCCTTGTTTCAAATTTCTAGGGTTATGTAGGAGTTGTTTCCCTTGCTCCATTATGGTGTCTATTAAGCCGAAACTGAAAACACCTCTGACAAAATACAGATGTCACCCTATTTTATTATGTATATTGGTGTGGAATTTCTTTGCTCGATATGTCTGACTCGTAAATTTACGTGAGGAGTGAGAAATTTTGGCTAACTGACTGCCGTGTATGATCTAAACAACGTGTTGATAGTGCGTTGAATCAGGGTGTTCAAATATTTGAAAGACCCTGGTTAAACTCTACAAAAAATAACAACAAAACAGGCTGTTGTCTGCCGTTCAGTCAGGCAATCAAGCAATCAAGTTGTATATTGATTACGGGGACCTGTATTAATGTAGGTCCATGTATTGATTGATGACATCACCTTGAAGAAATGACGAGAAATGTATAAATGATTAATTGTAACATATTTGTTAACAACGTATTGATTTCATAATTAAAGCAATCACCTCATTTAATACTTAGATGGGTTCATACACAGCAAAGATGGGCAGGATAACGATAATCGTCCCTCTAATATGATACCAAAGTTCACATAAAAAAATCATCAATTATACGAGCTGTTGAACATTTTGAAGAAAACGGTTCGGTATAGTTTAGTGCCTAACTAGTCTACACCCAATTCAATTTGTTATATGAATTGTTCATATACCCTATGATATAGATATACTCGAACATACGATCATCTATCAGTGAGTAGCTACTGTGCTTTGATCTCAGCAATCTTAACCACTCGACCACCGATGCGAAAGTTGTGAATGAAGATCAGTGTTTTCAATCACTTGTTCGATACCTCAAGGTGATGATAGACACACGTTTTACTGTATAATCAGCACCATACAATGTAGGTTAGGTTATTAGTGAGTGGATGTAATATACAAATTTATGTATAGCATTCTCTGATAGGATTGCTTATATAATATTGGATAATTAAGGTTAAAACAGTGAGTGAGGTGTGCAATCATTTAGTGACCATCGGCTCTATCTGTTAATTTGATGGTGATAGCAAACTCGATCCCGGCAGCGGTTACTTCCCTTCATTGAAAGGGTAACGTTGATTACTGTTTATTTGATTATCAATGACTTAGTCTGACCGACGTAATCGGTGTGAGCAATTTGGTTTGATTGTTAACCTGAAACGAACTCTTATATCAGACTTGGCTACCTAATTCTTTCTAAAGGGAAGTAACTTCTGTGGGGCGTTTGATCTCATAACACAGAGTTACGTGAATTACTAGATTTGCGCTAAGTGCATTAATTGTGTCTCCTGCATCATTTTTCTTTCATTTCGGTCTGTGAGCTTATACCAAGCATTTCGTTATTTCGATGTAGATCTTGCTAATCATAACTTTCGTGTTTTTGTATAGAAAATAAAATCTAATTCTACAACCCATTCGAATATGTATTCTTGATCGCTTCAATGAAATTTGATGAAAATTTGTGCATGGGACATTAACTAAAGATTTTTATTGTTACAACGCACGCGAATACAGGAAGAAATTAAAACATCGAGTCTGTTCATAGTGAATTGTAAATCACCGAACGTAGCGATCGGATTTCAACAAAAAATAGAGACTTTAAATAAATTTGTGGTTATAGTCTGCTAAAACACGACAATCTAGTTAATCAGGCGAGACGCCTGCTATGAAAGTGTATAGAATATTTTCAAACGACTTGAAGTTAAGTCCCGCTTTAAGTTTATGGCGGTTAGTTTAAAAATATTTTTGTCACGGTTTTGATAAAATCAATAGCTCGAGTGTTTGTAAAATTTTAAAGCCTTCACTCTTTGTGTAAAGAAATTTGAAGACTAACTCAAGTTCACAAAGTTAAATTAGAACTGGATTTTATAAGCTTATTGTACGGTAAGTATAGTTTTACTTGTATACGTTTAGTCATGAATTTTGTTTGTATGGATTTTTGTAATAGAAGTGTTATGGACATTGGCCTAGGCTATTGTATTCATTTTAAGACTGAATAATATTTTTAGTTTGTACTTGAATCGATTAAAATCGTTAGGGTGTTCAAACATAGAATTATTTCCGTATACAAATATACATATGGTATATTTAACTTTAGTCAGATTTTGTCAATATTTTGTTATAGTTAGGTCTGTTTATTCAAATTATTAAGTTTTATGGGCTTTAATTACTAGATTAAATTTACATTATAGACAGCCATGTGGCTGAATAATCTTAGAATTGGGTAGACCAAAACTAAGGTGCCCGGCGAGATCCCGAATCAAAGACTGTATATAATCAATGCATATATATATATACATGTATACGGTGTCTTTGATGGTTCGTGACCGTGCCGTCCCCCTTTGGTACGAAATGTGCATGACCTATGTAATGAAGTATTACAGTACAATTTTAGAGATATTTGAAAACTTCTAGATTTGTTTGCATTATTTAAGTATAATTCATAACATAGAGTTGTATATAGATAATGTATAATGTGTGTTTAACATATATTTAAGTTTTTAATGGTATTATACACTGATGGTTAACTGGTTAAACACAAATTCTTAATTGAAATAAATCACTTAGTTTATATCAACAAGACAGATTGTGGTTATATTACATACAGAAAATGATAAATATAGTCATGGGGCTTAAATAGAATATTTGACATAACTTGAGTAAAGTTTCCTAGGTCTGAGTAACATTATGCGTCAGTCATTTCTAACCCACGAGAATGGCTGGGCCTTTGACTTTGGGCCCAGCTAAATATCTCCCGAAATGATTCCTCATGTGTGACTGCACGGCAGTTCTGGTAAAGCTTGGAGGTAAAACCTTGACCCTTTTCTCTCGCTGTTACCCACATTTCCCCTGGGTTGGGGTTCGGATTTACAATTGTCACAAGTTTAATTGGATTTATTGTGAAGCTCTTTGTCATTGAAATAAACTGGAACTATTCTAACATTAACTTTTTATTGTAGTCGCATATTTTAAATAATTCTCTCAGTTACCATAACAACCAAAGTTAAATTAACAACAAACGTCGAAGTATTTGGATTTATGGTTACAGTTTTATTAAAGGAGATAAAAACTAAGGATTACCAAGCTTAGTTGATAATCTCTATTTAAGTAAGACAAACTTTATCATTAAAATATTAACAGTCTAATCCACTTGGTCAGCCAGTGTTTTGTCCTGTGGTCAGTCTTGGTTCATTCTTGTACTCTGAGGATGTCAAAATTCTCGATCTATCTCTGAGAACGGTCTTAAGCAACATATTAAAGATCGTACGATAATAATACAATACGATATAGAAGGATTTACGACTAAAATACGGACACTTGGGTATAACTGGTATAAATTTCAATTGAATCAAAACGATTCAGTTGTGCAATGTGCAGGTATGTGTTGTAAAAAGAAATTGAAAAATAAGGAAGTAGGAAGTAAGGAAATTATATAGTTGAAGTACATTTTGTGAAGAGTAAGTTTATTCGTTTAAATCCTTATCGTACTTTCCATAGATGTCGAATTTAAGATGCTAAATGTTTTAAGCTTACAATATCTGATCTTTATTGACTTGTATTTGTACCAAAGAATAGGGGTGGGGCAATTAATTTGACTTTTTATGGGACTCTGTTTAAACATGGTACATGCACTGACATGTAAGAGGCTTGGTATATTTTGTGAATAACAGACCCCAATAACCTTAATACCCCTTAAGAAAAAGGCTATTCAACCATATTTTTACTGAACGATGGATGAAAAGCATACGATGTTTGTTATTTTACTTTTATATGAATAAATGTATGTACTCGCTAAAATTATTATTTATAAATCATCATAAAATCATACATAAATGTTAACATACATGTACAATATATGCACTGGTCACCATTATTTGTTGTTTATATAATAATTTATTAATGTAAATATATTATGTTAACAATAACCAAACATGATATATATTACTTTGTTATTATATTATTATACTATGATGTAATACATAATTACATGTACTCATATGATACATTGTCTATAGTATAGACTTCAGACGATAAAGTTGCCGATTATTATTATCTATATTGTTATGTATAGGGCTGTCACGATACGCCATAAGCGTATCGCGATATACTGCAGTACGTACGCTGGCATCGTATCGCGATACGTACCACGATATATGGTGGGCTTTTAGATTCGTTGTGCCGGTATATCGTGACATCCCTAGTTATGCACCAGTCATTTGTTATAGGCACAACAGCACCTGAAGGGAGTAGGGGGAAAGTCTTTTAGCCCCCCAGCACTGCCGGGTGACTGCATGGGAATTGTTTTCGTGCCAATATATGGGCCTTCTAGAACGAGTGTACTTACAGATGAGTCCAGTTTTTTAGATAGCCATTCTCTGGGACGTCCCAACAGGTTGGGGTAGTTATCGGAGATTTTACCACCCGAATGTCTTCGTGTTTTATTAGGGGTTTGTTGGGCTCAAAGTCCCCATTATTCCATGAGAATGGGTGCAGGCTACAAACGATTATCAATAGGACACACTGTAACTACAAGACGTAACTACAAGATGTATCTACATTGTATGTACATGTATAGTCGGTTTTCTCGTGTTATGTTGTATATATAATGTTGATGGTCAACTAATTGTTTGTTATGTCTAGTAATGATTTAATCATAATTATATATTCATTATTTCTTGTATTATACTCGTTAATGTTTGTCAGCAGCCGCAGACTAAACATACTTATTTCACAACGTACTCAACACCTTAAAATCATATCAAATTAATCATTAATTGATCCATAATCACAGGTTAGGATATCGAACAGTAATTACAATCGGCCACTTATGATGTTATAATACAGTCCCATAGTAATGCATTGCAGTCGTTATATCTCCACTTGCCGATGAAACCGGGTAATCATTCAGTGGAAAAGGGAGAGGGGCCCCTCCCTTGGAAAGGAGATCCTAGGGGAGAAGGGAAGCGGTTTTTGTAGTTATGAGCCACATTGATTTTAATAAGAATCAGAAATTTAAATGTTTGAATAAACGCTACAACTTTAAATATTGTTATAATGCATTAATTTCTACTTTGCATGTCTATGCAAAAAGCAATACCTAGGGTTTCGAGTTCTGTAATACAGGTTTTGTGGTATTGCTACACCCCTACTTTTTTGAAAAAATCAACCTTGATTACAGAGCCGTACATTGTTTATTATACATAGTTTACCTTAGTTACCGTTGCTAAGTAATCTATCACTAGGATGATTATTTTATGGAACATCCTAGGACACTGGTAGACATTTAGTTCTTGCAATCAATCTAATATAATTAAGCGGCTGTTCAATAGAATATGACATCGTAAAACATTGGGTATTTCCGTATCCTGTCGCAATTTATCGGGTGTTTCCGTATCCAGATATCCAAGAATCTTTCTAAGCATGTGACGAACCGGAAGTTCGCTGAGCATTCATTGCGTTCGGAATTCCTCGTCGGTTTTCTACGACGCATATTTTTAGTAGGAGCTCGCCGCTCGTTGTTTTCCGAATGTAATCATTTATTGATGAGAACAAAACTGATCATTGTAATTCATACAGATCATGTTCAATGATTAGAATCTATAAACTTAATTAAATCAATATCTGACATGAATTCTCTGTACGTTATGTAGAGTATGTCAGGCGTACTGATTCAACACATGTCACCAGTTCGTGTTATTACACTTTAATCATGTAAATGTTGCTAATTCTAATGTTTTTTTAACGTAATTCTCGTACAATGTATTTTTAATGTATGGATATTCAATTACTACAGTAAAATTAAGCAATAAAAACACTTTATAGTCATTACAGTATCATGCCATTTTGACGATTTATTTGAAAAGAAGAAAGTCTTTATAAAGTTAATAAGACCATTTCGCTACTAAATATAATTAATAAGACCATTTCGTTACTAAATATTATTAATAAGACCATTTTGCTACTAGATATAATTAATAAGACCATCTCGCTACTAAATATTATTAATAAGACCATCTCGCTACTAAATATTATTAATAAGACCATTTCGCAACTAAATATTATTAATAAGACCATTTTGCTACTAACTATTATTAATAAGACCATCTCGCTACTAAATATTATTAATAAGACCATTTCGCTACTAAATATTATTAATAAGACCATTTCGCTACTAAATATTATTAATAAGACCATTTCGCTACTAAATATCATTAATAAAACCATCTCGCTACTAAGACCATCAAATTTTATAGACTCGAAATATACGCCTCAATAGAAAATACTGCTAGCAATTGATTTACTAGATATACTGAGTATCTTATTTAAGTGCTAGAAGTTTTGATCATAGAGAGTGAGACCAGTTTAAATTTTAGCGTCAACAATTATCTTTGATAAATCATTTGCAATATGAATATTATTGTCAACATTTTATCAGCACGCCTAGCCACAGTGATATGTAAATAAAGTAAAACGTATTTATTATTACACGAAGGATTGATGTCTTATATATCACTGAGTCTTGAATCAATATTTGCTATCAGAACAAAACAGAACTTTGTTAAACTCGGACAGCATATAACAGTCATCGCGTATAATTTTCTCGAGCACAATCCCGATTTGTAATGTAATACAATCTGATTAAAACCCGATCTAAAATTTTCCACTCGCCTACTCGCTAATATAGATCTGGCCGTTTTCAAACGTGTGTCACGTTCAGGTGACCTTTTCTCATCATAATATTCATGACGAAACTGTTATGATACGTAACTCGTTTACATCGTCTACCTCACGCAATTTGAAATGAGCCGTCCAATCACAGACTGTGAATTATACCGCTGTTAAATTAGCTTGCAAACCTTGGTCTAAAAATAGAAATTACGAAATCAAAATGTTATAAATAGAGTTTCATCTAGATGAAAGCTACGCATTGATTAGTCGACATAAAGGTCATCTCGACGTGACCCTCCATTGAGATAGTAGAGATCCTGTACGACAATGCTCTACAGGATATCTGTTTACGGAGATTGAATGTAATACATTGTCATACAGGATTCCCCTTAACTGAAATCCGAGTCTAGTGAAAATCGATTTGGGCTAGTGAAAAGTACTTATTTCTTATCTTATAGTCTGGCTAGTTGATCATTTTTGCCTCTCCTACGTCATCCATGAAACCATGGTAACCTCAAAGATGTTCGAGAATGACTAAACTTGAAATTATGCCTAACAAAGTTTGATAAAGGTCGAGTTGTTCGATAACTCATATAGAGATGAGAATATTTATGTCGTGTCTAGTACACCATAGATTTTAACTAGATATTTAATATCTACATGACCTGATAAAGTTACCATTTAATAAACTGTTCACTTTGTTACTATAAATAAATACTTTAAATAAAACTTTAAAAGTCTTTAAACATACAGTACTGATTGATAAATTGTTAAATATTGTCATTGGTGCTGTTTATATCAAAATTACCTACACAGAAATAGAGTTGAAGTGTTTGTTTGGGACTTGAGTGATGGAATAAGGTTAAACGGACTTCATAAATGTTTGTTGATTTTGAAAATTAAGAAATGATGTTAATTAAAGGTATGTTGTTTTTTTATGATAAGATAAGTCATTCTAAGTATTGATCATTTTTATTCAACTGTCAGAAGGGCATTCATTAACCCCTCTGATGATACTCACCACAGTATTTTTGTCCTTACCATCGATAATCGAGTATTCAAACCAGCGGGGATAATGTTTATGAATGAATATTTCAATCAGCGTGGATAATGTATATGAGTGAATATTTAAATCAGTGGGGATAATATATATATGAGTAAATATTCAAATCAGTGGGAATAATATATATGAGTGAATTATCAGTGAAATTTTATGTGAGTGATTGTCACTTTGGTGATGGCAAGGGACTAGATCACTGTTTAACATTTTTTGTTAGTTAGATTTGTTGGTTAACGGATTGTTTATTAAAGGTTTGGTAAATGTTTTTTCGGATGTTGTTTTGTAACATTTTATCTATATGTCTGTTAGTAACACTGTTAGTTTTATGCCAGTGAACTAATATGCTTTGTCACTTAGGGTATATACATGTAATTCCTTCAGAGTTGTCTGTTGATTTCATGTTTTAAGGAATAGTATTTATCAAAGGTATGTCTTATCTTGTTTTGATCGTAACTAAATTATTTCTAATTATTCGTATATCTATCAATCTTATACCATAGGCATGCTGGCAGGTAACAGACTCTTTAAACATTCATTTACTTCATGTACAAGTGCTTGTTACAAAGTGTGACTGAAATCTAGCTTGTTTTTACGTTTTAGATAGTAAATTTACTATCAGTAAAGTTCCGGTATTAAGTCCAGCATAATCGAAATGGCCTTACTATAGAGACCCTTTGGTTAACAAATTAAGCATTTGGGTCTTAATAATTGTCAAAAAATGCAGGATTTTGAAATAACAAAAGTGGTCTTAATAGCGAAACTTAACTGTATCGTTATACGTTTGTACATTTTGGCTGCATATTTCCGGTCAAGATGCGATACAATACGGATTACGATATAGTAGTTGCGATACGATATGTATCACGATACATGTAGACTTTAAATGACAATTATATATGATAAGATAGGTGATAGATCTTCATAAGACAGTCCAACATTATTAATTAACCTGCTTCTTAATAAAATTGCAACTTTGATAGACAATACACATAAAGCATCAAAGACTTACCCCTTCTAGCCGTTTATTTATACAGGTTAAGTTTAATAAGTTTTTGTGTCGTGTTGCGTTATTTCTTTCATATACATTTTAAATTTCATTTGTATCTCTATATAAAATGTCTCTTTTTTCTCTGATCCGATACGATACAACGCCTCCGATACGGTTTGGCGATATATCTATATTATGGCGCGGCCCTATTGTACATATACACGTGCTTTCAATTGAAATTATTTTATTAAAACACATGATACTAGGGAATTGTTAGATCATTAAGGTAGCATTCAGTCTGCTACTTCGGCTACAAGTACAAGTACCTGTTAATATTCGTTCGTCGAGACAAACTTTCAAGGACCACATCATGAATTACGTTAGAAGTTGACATTTATAATTGGCTTGAGAATTTATTATTTGGACTGTAACAAAATCCGATTATACTCGAAAACGCACTCGATTTAAGTTAAATATTATATAATGGTTTTGATTGCCATAATTTTGTTGTTTTTTACAAACAATTTGTTCATATACGATTTAATCTGACATTTAGAACTTGTACTTACACGTGAAAATTTAGTTTTGATTCAAGCCCTAATATTTAAATAAATGATAAAATATGTTGAAAACTTGAAATAATCTTATAATGCAATAATGAATTAAACATTAAGACAAATAAGAGAATTGATCTTCAGGATAGCTCTGTGAGTTGTGCGCAAGTCTTCTGATAGAGGGATCGTAGATTCGATTTCCAGGCGAGGCATACTTTCGTGGAGTATGGTCATGTTATAATTTCTACGGCCATTCTCTCTCTTACCACTGATTCTATATCGTGTAGAGCAGTTGTCGATCTCTTACGGAAGTATATGCGCCTAGTAGCTGGTAAACAGCAAAATCAAGTAATTAAGCACTTCCGGGAACAACTAGATGGTTGATATGATTATACAGTGTGTTGCCTTAAACTCAACCAAAAAATAAATGAATAAAAACCACGTTGTCATGGAAACAATTGTGTTGTTTTACTTAGTATACTGACTATTGTAGGTTCAACAAACTATTTTATCTTGTATGTATATAGATACATGATATAATCACTTTGTTCATTAGTTAATGTTTACATAAATAAATGAGTTTCTAAGTACAGGGCATCTTGTTTTACCCTCAAGTTAATCATGATGAATTAGATAGTGTCAGAGTTACGCCCCTTGATTAATTTGTCTTTGTTAAGTTTAATTCGGAAAACAACTCGGGTGACTACATAAACTGACGATCAAGTTTGACGTAGCACAGCTATAGCCGAGGTACTCCGAATGTGGTAAATTATATCATTCGGAACTTCTCTGCGATTTTCTAAGCAAATATATTTATATCTTTGTACTCCCTCTTTTAATTATTAACATGTTTTTTAGCTCACCAGAGCACCAAGTGCTCAAGGGGGGGGGTTGACCAATGTGCGTGCGTGCGGGCAGGGGGGGGATGTGCGTGCGTGCGTTCGTCGTCAACAATTTCTTAAAAAAATCTTAAAGTCTTCAGTCAATCAAATTTGACAAGAAGCATCAATTAAAGATGGTTTACTAAGATTGTTCAAATTATGCCACTGGGGTCAAAACTGGCCCCGCCCCATGGGTCACACGATTTACATATAGTTATGTAAGGAAATGTGCATTTTATATACCTATTTCCGTCTATTTTCAGATCAATTTCGAAGTTTATACAGAACAGCATCTTTGTCGAGTGAAGTAAAAAGTACATAAACAAATATTTACGGTCAAGAAGGCCTAGAAAGAGACAGCTGTCATCTTAACGTACTACAAACACTGTATATACTGTATAGTCTGTGCTGAGGCAGAAAAAATCTGTCTCATTTAAAAGAGTTACTACACCGTAAACTGACTTAAACATTAATAAACTTTAAGTACAAACTTAAACTGTGACAAATGAGGTGTGATACCATACTTGTACCGTCTCACGTGACGGAGACAGTGTCAGTGTCATCTATACCGAATTATGAAGAAAGATACGGTAAAACATGTGTGGACTTTATTGCAATGAAACGTTTCAACGAACAAGTGAATTTGAAGCCATGTTTAACACCCGTCTTGTACCGTGATACCGTGGTCTGTTTTCATGATTCAACTAAGAAACGGTTTAAAAGTCAAACTTTGTACGAGCCGAAAATTAAACCAAAAACATTCAGTGATACGCTTATAGTGTTTCCTAAACGTCCAAAGAAAACTTACGTGACGTGTTTGGACTATCATATCGACGAGTGCCGACGTTGGTTTAAAACTTCCATGGAATTTAAAGCCAAGGTTTATACAACGAGAAAGATAATCAAAGATGATTCAGACAAAGAGCGTCTTGGTGACACTGACTGTGATAACAATAATAAAGCCTTTAATGAATCAGATGATGGACATGGCGCCTCTCAAATATTCTTGCCAAGATGGAACAAGGAAAATCCTTTCGACGAGAACAAAAATATTCCAAACATTGTGAATGGAGACATTATATTAAATGGATTTTAGTGATGTTATTTTTAAATTTTAGTTATTGGTTGTCCTGCTACACGTTATGTTAGTGATGTGTGCTTCAAAATCGTGTACGAGTGGAAGCTACTGACGTAATGCTTCCTCCTGACCTTGACATTGAATAGGTACCAATTTTCGAAAACAAACATGTCTGTTTCAATGAAGGATGTAAATTTGAAGCAAACACGCCATCATGGTATGTAGTCTGTTGTTAACTGACCATTAAAATTACCTGTATAATACACGGTGTATAAAGTTAAATTGTAAATTGTGTTTTAGGTTATTAACCTTGTTTAGATATTTTTATACCAAACTTTCGTTTTGAATCATTGTTTCTGTTAAAACAACGACTATTTTGCTCTATGTTATTTTCGCTGAATAGATTGTGCAAATTTACCTGAGAAAAAGCGATACAATTCATGCCTGGGAATAGTTCGTTGAGGATAACTTGTGATATAAGACATTGTTTACATATGAAATTGTTAAGTGTGTCTCAAGTCTCAAGTTATCCTAAACGGCATTATAAGGACCCTACTTTTAAGCAGGGATTATTTATGTTGTATAGAGTCCCTGTTTTAAATGATTTATGTATGCATAATGATATGATACTTTTAAGTACATTACGAACACCCCAGGACTGTTTGTTATATTGTAGAAATTTTGTGCATAATGGTTTCAATATCTATATGCAACAAGCAATGTCATGTTGAATATAAATATATATACTACAAGCGCATTTAGTTGATGGGCATCAAACCATGGAGCGATTAGACATTCAATTTGTAAAGACTACACAATTCATACTGGTTTATATAATGTTTAAAATCTATAAAAAGATGCTTGGTTGAATTTAATTGACTAAAATTACTTGCCTTAAGTTAACATGGTAGAAGAAAGGTTTTTATGGATAAATAATGGTGTTTTTGAATTTTTAATTCATTTATTATAAATAAAAGTACGCGTCTACAATAAAATAAGGTAAAACTCACCCCAGTTAGTTCAATTCATAGCTCTTGAGTTCCATTCCCGAGGGTACGGTTTGAAAATACCTTTGTATAGAGTTGGTCTGAAATATTTTCTTCGGTCATTCTCTCGCCTACCTCTGTTTCAAGTAGAGCATTTGTCAGCCCCTGACGAGGGTATAGGTACTCAGTGTTAGGTTAAAACAAGGGTCCTATATAAACATGTATTTTATATAGGGTCCTTGATTAAAAGCTTGGATCCAGAGACCTAGGACTCTCTATAGACCGTGAATGAAACGATTGTCTGCTGCAACAGCGCAACTTTACTGAAAAATGTTGAAAATTGGCGTAAAGCTACATATATTATATGAAAATGTAGGAAATGTTAAAAGAGGGGAGGGGGCTATATTGATAGTTCTATAGACATGTTACTAAATATGTAAGAGGACATAACAAATTAGGTTTCACAACAAAAAAATACAACGATATCTTTTCTTTGTATACGATTTCGTATTTGAGGGTCGTTTTAACACAAATATGCAAATCATTACTTTCAAGATTTTCTTTATTGCAAGCCATATTAACTGATAAAAATAGTAATTCGTCCATTACGTTTGTTAACTATACATCACAAGCTTGATTTATGACTTTTGCACGACATATTTATGTGCATAAGCAATAAAACTGACGTCCTATCTGTCTACGTTGTATATTTAGCGTAAGGAAAAATCTATGCAAGTTTCGAGACTCCCCCCCCCTTCTAGGTGTTATTAAAATCATGAATGAAATCGTTCAGGCTTGTCTATTTAAAATCTATACATGCACACAGTAATACATCTTGTATTAAAATTGATGAGTGTATAATTGCATTTACATAAATACGGAGGATAAAATCTGCCATCATTAATTTCCCTCAGCGGTTGTTTCCCTTTATTTAATGAATATAGTATCAACGCGTGAAGTAACCGCTACATGTGAGCATTCGGAGCACCTCGACCTTTCATGAATGAATCGGAGTGAATGACCGAGTAGTTCCGAATGCGCTGTGAGGTTTAAAGCTTGTTTAAAGGATAGTTTAGAAATCTCATTTATGTGTGTACATATACAGTGTCGTCCATAAGTCCTTAAACGAAATCAGGTTTTCGGACAAACCGATTCACATTTACCTATACAAAACGAAGTGTCGTGTGAGCCAAATCTAAAATCGGCATTAATGTACTGTCATTTTTTCTAAAATTTGGTTTCGTCTATGAACTTTTGGGCAGACTGTATAATACTTTTAGCTTCTTGATTATCATGCTTCTATATTTTACTTTTTACATAGGGGTTCCCCATGTTTTGTAGAGGACTGTAGCGTATCCTCATTTTACGATTACATTAGGCTGCGCACTGGCAGCTAATTGGATAATTGCTACTTTAAATAATGTAGTCCTCAACGCGTTAACTCGCAGACGATATGCTATTTGTGCCATTGAAATAATATATTTTTTCTGACTTATGTGAGGGAAAATTCCCCTGTATCGCCTTAGCTTTTTATTTAATCCTGTACTTATATAGTCCACAAAAAACCATGTCCGACAGAGCGCCATTGGCGTTTTGAATGTATTACAGGCAGTCGGCATAAGTCCGGATCGAAAACATACATTCATATACATGATGGTCTATGATTCGTATACTTGCTGTTTGTTCTTATATTAATATGTTATTTCTGATTTTATTTTTTTACTGTTTCTTATCCATTGTTTATAAAGCACATTATTTGATGATGTAACCAGAATTGTTTGTGCAATAAACAGAATAATGTCCCTTATAATTGCTGTTTGGTTTTATTTTATTGAAAGTAGTCCGATGCAGCAGTCACCGCCTTAAACCACTAGGGTTAGGCCCGAGACTGTTTAAATGGGCTTAGAGCCAGTGAACATTACTGATTTCATGTTATTAGGGTCAATCAGTTAATTGGCTTGCCCTTTACTATGTAACATAGTAAAATCAGGTGAATATTAAGGGGTTTTGGTGGACCGAGATTGAGCAGACGGCCTTTGATTTTATATGTCGGCCACCCTTAGCATGGAAAAGAACACTGGACAGAGATGCTCTACGACAAGGTATTGTGATGCGATCCGAAGATTACATTACAGACAGTAATAAATAAAGAACCTTGGTGTTGGCCCTGAGTAGTGGAATTTGATGATGATAATTTTGCATGTATTGCGATTTATACCCCCCACCTGTAGTAAAATATCGAGTGTTGAACGAAACACTGTCCTAACTCCCTTTATTTTCAATTGGAGTTTCGATATAGTGTTTCGTTCAGCCCTCGATATGCCGTGTTTCTAAACACTCAATTTCCAATATATACAATTCAGGACAAAAATGTTATGTTTTTTAATGTTTTAAGTATAAGAAAATAAAATAAAATACATGTAATAAATTCTATTATAAAAGTCGCATGTAAATCTCATTAAAACCTCTATTTATTGTATTTTATCATCACACAACGTCTTAAGTTATATACAATAGTTTATAAATGAAATGCACATGTATGTCATCCTCTATATTTTTGTTGTTGCAATATTTACGCATGCTGGATTGATAATCACTCACAGATAGCATTCATTCCAACTGTCATCGGTGATCATCTCTTATATTTATATATTACATAAAACTATCTTACATTGCTTAATTGAACTTATCAAAACATACCAATGCATATACAATAATCAACTAGGCCTACAGCGGATAAAATCGTGCAGTCGAAAAATAAATATGAAGAAGAAAACAGTCAACAACCCACCTTAGAACTGCATTTTAATTCTTGCTAGATTTTCGTGATACCTACGCGAGGCTGAGCAGAAAAGAGTATACCTTTTGTTCTGACAAACATCTCTAACGCCAGTTTTAATACTGTTTGCAAACACTCTCGAAAACCTACCAGCGTTATTTTTTTCAAGAAAGAACTAAGACTTGTCACTGTATCGCGCTGAAATAGAATAACTATGGTGGCATATTTCTGCCACCAGATAACCACATAACTAACATGTTAATTAAGTGGTTAACTAATTACGTAACTAGTTAACCAGATAATTAACTAGTTAATTAAGTGGTTAACTAATTACGTAACTAGTTATTTAAAAAAAGATCATAACAGGAAATAAATGCAAGTTAGTGCCTACAACTGCCATTCTTGCATTAGTTTACCAATTTAATAACTAGTTACGTAACTAGTTAACTACTTAATTAACTAGTTAATTATCAGGTTAACTAGTTAACATAATTAACCACTTAATTAACGTGTTAGTTATGTGGTTATCTGGTGGAAAAAATATGCCACCATAAAAAACGTTGGTGGGTTGATTACCTAACTAATACATGTACAGTAAGAAATGTGATAGAGTTCATAGCGGTTGTTGAAATTGAAAAAAAAAACAACATCAAGTGGGTGGGGTAACTAAATACAAAATGTATACTAAACTATCCATAAATTCCAGACAATATTGGCATATTTTGTAAGAGAAGCATCAAATGAACAGATATAACAGTGGAAATATGAAACACTGAACAAAATAGACGTTTAGAAAGAATTGAAACATTTATCATAAACTTAAAATAGCCTTCCGAACGTTATATAACATTTAACAATGTTTTAGGGTGAATCACACAAAAAGCCACGGTACAGTATTTCCAAAATGTGATAATTTTATCACACTGTGAGTTAAAACGACTAAGGATAGTGTTGTGATAAATTATGATATCTACATTTTCGAAATACTTTTTGCGTAATTCACCCTAAGACATTGTACATGGACATCCTATATCGACATTTGGATTTATGAAAAAAGTACTTTAATAATGTGTTTGGATTGACGTTCGGAAGGCTATTTCAAGGTTAGGATTAATGTTTTCATTTCTTTCTAAATGTCTTATTTGTTGAGTTTTTCAGTTATATTTCCACTGCCATGTCTATACACTTGATGCGTCACTTACAAAATATATCAAAATTATTTGGAATTTATGGATATTTTAATATATTTAGTTACCCCAGCCACTTGATAGATTTTTTTTTAAATTTCAACAAATGATACTCCCTTAATTGAACGTTTCACTTTGTTCCGAAGTAACACTTATATTTTCATTTCTTCGGAGATAAGTTAGGCATATTTAGAATAGTTGGAATATAACTGTGGAAAATTGACTTCTGCGAGAATGGACCGCGATGGCATCTATCAAATATTGTGGTTAGGCCTACCTGTGACCCATCTACCGCCCATATGTAGTACTACACATGTTTAAGCATGTTGGTTTCATTATTTTATTTATAAACATAAATGGTTTATACTAAATTGTTGCGTAGGATGGCGTTTCTTAGTTGGCATAGTAACGAGAAAGTTTGATTTCCTGAAAATAGATTGGAACGCTTCGGTTTTTTCTCCGTAATGAGAAAAAATGATAAAAAGACGGAAAGTTTCGAATACCACGGAGCATTTCGGACATTTTATTATGCAATGCTGTAGTATATAATTGAGCAGCGAGCGTCGTATGCACAAAAATGCAGCATCCCATGATAATGAGGCTGGCGTTCGAGGAATTCGTCCACCGTGCAAAATATTGATGATCAAGCACATTGAAATGACAGTAATAGAGCAAAGATTCTTCTGAAATAAACATAATGCAGCATTTTACATTATAAACCCAAGTTGTCAGTAAATGTAATATTATTTTACTCATTCGTACAAACTCTGCGCTACCTGGGCCATTCGGAACCACTCGGGGATTGTTGCAGCTACTCTGATCGTCAGTATACGGAATCGCGAGAGGTTTTCCGATCTGATGTACGTAAGTTTTAATACGGGATAACTCCTCTAGCTGTCAAGGTTATTTCTTGTTTGAGTTATCTCCCTTGGCTAAAAAGTTTAAACTCTTCAAACATTTACATGTATAAGTTACATACATAAACAATACTTCAAGTAGCATTGAAGATATTGTATAAATTAACTTAACTCCATTGTTAATCCAATCTTCAATGTTTCGTGTTTATTTATTAGAACAATTGAAACATCAAATTTAAGTTCTACGTATAATACACTTAATAACTTTTCTAAGTATACACCTATATATTTGGTCATAACTAGGTTGATACGTAGGCTGATATAAAATTTGTAGAAAATGTTCATCAAATAGTATTTCATTTATTAGCAAAACGAAGAATAAATTGAAAAAATAGATGACTTCTTATAAGCAGTAGTAAGTTTGGCACCAACAAAGTACAAATTCACATCAATAACGAGTATGATCACCTTCAGCACGTATAACTGCATGAAACCTTGCTCACAAAGAGATTATGTAGTTCTGAATGATACTCTGGGGTATCATAGCACATTCTAGCTGTCTTGTCGTCAAACGACGTCTTTTCTGGCTTGTCAGGTCTTTAACATTTCCGGTTTGCTAAAACTTTCTTAAAAGTTTCATCACAGTCAAAGGGTTACGCTTAAAAGTATGGACAACCTGAAAAATGGTTTCACTTTGTCACGATTGTTGAAGGTTTCTGCATTGCAGCTATGCTTAGAATGTCTCAGTGATTAATATGATGCGAGCAAGACATGAGATAGCAATTCAATTCAATTTACTTTTCGTATTGATGAGTCAGCATGTATCATTTCGATAGCCTGGCCTCTTCATTATAATCTTATTCGTTTCATACTTACGACTTGTGAAAGTTTAGGTGTTATTTCTAAGTGTAAATCGCTATAGACATAAACATGTACAAAATAAACGTAAAAATGTAAACTGTTTGGCCCATATTAATAAAAAGCACGAAACGCATGTGCATCTTGGGAGTCGGTTATTACAAGGTGGATATTGACGTTTTTGTGTCACATGAAAGATAAAGTATCCCATAGTTGACTCACAAAATTTCGTTTAAATATTTTAACAACAGTTGAAATTATCCGCAGGGGAAATGTGTATACATGGGAAAGTTGTTAAGTGTATATATTTAATGTTTAAATACCATGTATTGTACATGTTACATGTTTTCTGGTATATTGGCGTTAATTTTAATTTCGTTGTATTAAACTAAAATTTTTACCTGATTCCTTTCAAATTATACAATAAATTATTAGTTTTATTGACAGTTACTTATCAAGTTGAATTAGACGTAACTGAAACAAATAGTCAATCGATGGAACAAGTTTATTTATTTCAAAATTGCAGCAAACATTGAACTAGTTCTACACACTTAATATTCTGATCTCATTGCCAAAAAAACTAATTCGGTCTAAACTAATAGTTTAAACGTTAAATTAATAAAGAGACCCAATATGGTAATCCCATGTGGCATAACGATGATTAAATATTAAAACTGAATTTAGAGGTGTGTACATTTATAACAAAATTTAATGGTCTGTGACCAACTCTTAAGCGGTAGACATTAAATTCATATAAAACGCTTTTTCAAAAGATATAGGGTATGTCATGGATCTGTTTTTGGTCTAAAGGTCACCCTACTGATAAAATATATGTATAATTCCACTGACTGAATCTCAGAATTGAATCTCCGTAAACAGACATCATGTAGAGCGTTGTCGTACATGATCTCTACTGTCTCCATGAAAGGTCACGTCATTGATAAACTTTGTGTCGACCAATCAATGCGTATCTTTCATCTAGACGAAAGCACTATTAATCATATTTTGATTTCCAAATTTCTCTTTTTAGACCAAGGTTTGCATGCCAATTTAACAGCGGTATTATTCACAGTCTACGATTGGGCGGCTCATTTCAAATTTCGGGCCGTAGATGATGTAAACAAGTTACGTAATCATAACAATGTCGCCATGAATAAATTAGCGAGTATGCGAGCGTAAAATTTTAGATCAGGTTTAAATCAGATTGTAGCGATTATGCGAGCGGAAAATTTCATATCGGGTTTTAATCAGATTGCCTAAACATGTACATTGTTGTTTGGGAGATAATTCAGGGGAGGTAATCGTGATCGTAATATTATAGTCCTGTCGCTCGATTGAATATCAGAACTGATTATTGACATAAATCATGCACATATTTTGGCGCCACTCAGTATGTTGTCTAGAAGCTCCAAGATGTCTGAATAAAATTGTTAAATGTTTTGCAGTGTTTTTATCGTTTAATAGACTAATAGTAGTTTTTAAACCTTTCGAGGTCTCTATAGAACAATTGTACAACATTTTGTGCCGACGATACAGAATCTGCGTTGATTGTGGTTTCAAATCGGTCAATGAATTTATTTTTTAGTGTTACTGTATCCAAAGAGCAAAGCATTGGCTATATGCACGTACATGCATGTTTAAATCTGTGCAATAAAGTAAGTGATTACAGAGAAACTGACCGTCAGTTTTAATTTGGATAAAACTATTACTAAATAATTTTTTTGAATAATAAACCTTAAGTGTACAGTCAAACCCGTCTATAGCGGTCAGCTAAGGGACTGGCTGAAAGTGGCCACTATAGACAGGTGACCACTATATACAGGGTCTCTCAAACAAACAAATAAATAAATAAATACAGGAATATCTTGTATTTATGCTGTTTCATCACAATAATTATACTATAGGCGTATATAAACATTATATTTCATTTTAAATATAAAGACATAATATTCATTGGACAATGAAATTTATTGAAAATTATATCATAAATCAATCTAGTTTAGTATTTAGCTAAAATAGTAAGCCATTTCGTCAATCTTGATGTATTGTCAAGCCGCATATCCACAGTTGCACTGATTGCAATGGAAATATTCAATAACTTGACATTTTCCACTTGAAAAGCATATTCATATACAGATATTGCTGGCAATGTCGACAAAAAATCATGAGTGGCAAATAATTTCGATACGAAAATATCTCCGATGTTGAGAAAAATAATCTTAATAAAATCGTTCATAAACATTTAATTGTCTTATTTGATACATAATTTTAACTCAATCTTGTTTGTTAGAACACACAAAACTCTCTTTAACAGATTAAATAACAAGAATTGCCATGCTCTATTGTAGTAATATGTTTTTCCACGCCTTTAGCGTGATAAAATGTTAACATTCTGTCAGCTATTGACGGTGATCGTTAAGTGATGTCATTAGCAACTTCAAACTCCGGATTTGTTATTCGGTACTTAATTGATATTAAATATTCATTCGGCTGTTATATACTCTTTATTTCCACTTTTCAGTGATTTATAAACATATAAACATTTTTTACATAAATATTAAATGTACAAAACAACATATGAAAGAAAAAAAAATTTCATACACATAGTCATATATTATCGTTCTGTAGAATAACTTGAATAAAGAAAAATACAACATAGGTGGAACAGATGTAAGACTGCGTACATACATATATTTGTGGGTAGTTTTTGAATGTTTTGTACCTTAATAATCTATCCTAACCAACATTAAAATTAATGTTAAGACGAGGTTAAGGTAAACAAATCAGTTCACATTCACACTCACGCATTCACGAATTAGCCATATTTAGTATAGATTGTATGAATGTAATTACAACATATATGTAAAAAGTTTTTTTGAAACCGAGGATCTACTTGAAACACAGCAAGTATATCCTCATCAAAAATTGTTTTCATGAATATTTCAGCAGGTGAATTTTTCAAGTAAAGACTAACCGATTCACTAATTTGGTAGTGTATTACATTTATGAATTTCACTCTATCTTGCTCAAAAGCAACACAGCTAGATATCAGATGACCGTGTATGTCAGTGGTTGTAAGATTGCATTTATTACATTTTGTTATGTTGAAGAATGACTTGTATAGTAGAACACGAATTGCAGAAATAGCATGAATTATTTCCCTTTTGGTGGTAGCATATAACCACAAAGGTGATGGTTTCACAGATGTATGAACTGATACAAATCTTGCAAATTCTTGTTCATTAAATACTCTTGACTTCCATTCGCTCAATTGTACATTTCGAATAGCTTTACTGACAATGTTTTTCCAAGAATACCTGCTTGGAAAGTTAGCACTTTGTAAATATGTTGTTAAGAAGTGAAATAACCCATACAATACTAATAATTTACATATGTCAGGCACAAATCCTAGTTGATTTCGGTAACCTTTGGTCACATATAGATTGAGACGGTAATTAAACAATTTTCTTGCTGTGTTGTTTGTTGACATTGTACATAGTCTTTGAAGGAAAGATAATTTTCTTTTGGCTATATCTGCGTCTATTGGGTACCATCCGTGTGTGCTGAGAGCCATATCTGTGCGCGTATGCTGTGGAAGGTGTCGTACCGTTTTTGCCGCTAGTCGCTGGAAGCGCTGAACTTTTTACAAATCACTGTCATATTATGCCAGAGTTCAGTTCCATATAATAAAGAAGAAAATGACACTGAGCGTACAATCGGTGCCATTCGAAGGGGATTTATATCTCCAGCACTATTTTCAATCGAAAGCACAGAATATATCGATGATTGTGCTTTACTAATTCTATTTTGAATTGTATCTTTCAAGTTTAATGAGCTATTTAGATTTATACCAACATGCGTTGTAACGTAGCAAGACAGTATTTCCGATAATCCAAACTTGACACTGAAATTTCCCAGCGATTTTTTACTACTGAATAGCATTGTACAACATTTATTATAATTAAATTCATAACCCCACTTATTCGCGTAAGTTTGAACAATTTCTAGCATAATTTCAAGTGAAGATTTTGACGAACACAATAGCGTCAAATCATCAGCTAAGGTAGGATTTCCACAGCAGATAGTACCAACAGATAAACCATAATTACTTTTCTCTAAAATGTTGAGAAGTTGGTCAATAAATAGAAGATACCACCATGTGGACAGTATGCCTCCTTGTCGACATCCTTGTTTTATAAGGAATTTGGTTGATGTTATTCCATTGACAAAAACGACACTTGATATATTAGAATAGCTATTTATCATTAATTTAAGGAACTTCCCACTGATACCAAGTTGTTGAATTTTATTAATTAATGCACTATGGCGACAATTTTCAAAAGCGCCAGCCCTGTCTAGGAATGCTGCATAGACGTCGGAACCTTGCTCAGTAAAATGTAGCACACTTTCTTGGCGATTGAAAGAAGCTGTTATTGGACCTAAGTTGGTCTGATACGTATTTTGCTGCACACTTGGGAATTGAATGTTCTTGGATAATGTCCATTCGTTAAGTCGTTGGTGTAATATACGCTCAAAGAGTTTATACACAACAGAAAGAAGATTTACAGGTCTGTAGCTGTCCGGTTTATGCTTAGGCTTTTTGTCCTTATGTATGGGAATAATTATTCCAATTTTACAACCGTCTGGCGCATATTGACTATCTATCATCATGTTAAACAATGTTCTTAAATAATTTTGTAATGTGCTCCCTCCATAAATTATATGCTCAGCACACACTAAGTCAAATCCGGGCGCTTTCCGATTTTTCATTGCTTAAATGCAGGCATTCTGTACACAAACGGTCAAACTGACCTTTGTACGGAGACGCCGAGCATCATGGGTAAAACTGTTTATTTACCTGAAAACACGTGGCAATGTTTACAATCTAATAATTTCCCCCTTCAAATATACTGAACAAATAGAGTATGTATTTTGCGTCGACTCAATAAAATTTCACTATCCAACCAACTATCCTCATTAAATTAAACTTTTAAACCGGTAGTTAAACCTCCACCATAACGTGTTTACATCTGTCATTCTTTACACAGACATTTGAAATCGAAAGTAGAATACACGGTTTAACTATGCATCTATACCCTAGGAGGTTTAAAAGTACAGTGTATCTATGGATTTATATTCCTGTAGCTATAAGTGATAATTTATTTTACATTTTAACAATGATTTTGTCAAAAAAACGAAAAATCCAACTATTTTGTCTTCATGCGCCGCACTAAATTCTGTCGCGTACCAAAACGCCGAATTCTGGGAAGCGTTGTGCGTCTTAGTATAGAGGTGATATCTTCACCTTCTATTTATAGAATGAAATGCAGGAGTTTAGTTCATCAGGGGTTACTTCCCTTGTTAGGATAGGATCTTCGGAATAGTCGTTGTATTTACGTATTTGACTCATTTTATTTTCAATATCATATAAGAAACCAGTGTCGAAGTGTTTTTTGTCCTGAGGGGTGAACACTTTAGCATAATAATTTCTGAATACTTCCGCTATCTCAGAGGGATATCGCGCAATTGTATGACCATCTTAAATGCCATTGATCAAATTGGGTTTTCTAACACTTTTCCGTTTTACGAGAGTCCAAAACAGTCCCATGTCACACTCTGCGGCTGAATTTAGCTCATTATAATATTTATCATTAGTTTCTGCGATTGCTTGATTTTGAATTTTTCTAAATTCGCGCTTAGCTGCCTTATATTTTAAATGAAACACATTATTTTTGTCGTGTGTTTTGCCATTTTGTATCCACGTTATACGTTCTCTCAACTGATGTTTGTATGCAGTCTTAACCTGTTCATTCCAATATGGTTTTGAATGAATGTTAAATTTGCTAACAGATAAAGATTTATCCGCACTAGCATTAATGCACTTAACAATATGATTTTACAATATTTCTATATTTTGCGGATTGGTAGTCATATTCAAAATGTTAACAGTTGAAAGTTCTTGATCAAGCAACATCTGATATAATAATAAATGATCATTATGACATTTGTTCCAAGCTACATGGTTAGTATGAGCAATATTGATATGTGTTAAAGGCATATTACATCTAGTAAATATAGGTTGATGATCTGATACACAACAATATTCATCATTAATCACTTGATTTGATACTATAATATCTTTATAATATTTGTTTATAATAACATAGTCAAGAACTTTACATGTTGGTCGGAAAGTATATTCGCAACCTGTGAAGTCACATGGTATAAGTTCATTTTGTTCATGGAAATTACGAAGACAAATTTGTCTTTCAGTCATATTTCCTGAACTAACGTCAACGTTAAAGTCACCGCACTTAATGCAATGGGCATCGGTTGAGTATAGATCATATAATCCTTGGAGAGCATCGACACAATCTGTAAAATTATTTATAGAGTAATTTATGGATGGCATATATGCGCATAATATTATAGTTGGCAGCATATTTTGTTTAACAAGCTTTATACCTGTTATACGACTACATTTAATATTTTGTATGATTTCGATATGAAAATCAAGAGATTTTTTGTATATGATGCTTACACCCCTTCTACCACACTTTGAAATATCGTCGATTTCTTCACAAACAGTATATGATCTATACATTGTATGAATTGAGTCAAAAAACATGGAGTTATTCGGTTTGAGTTTATGCTCACTTATACATGCAATGTCAATATTATAGTCATCTAGAAGTTGAGACAGTGCTGCTGCTGATGACATTATACCTCTCACATTCCACGTTAAAATGTTAAAGCTATTAGAGTCATGTTTTTTAATGTGGGGTTTATCCATTAATGTATATAAAGGTAAACACACTAAAGTTAGGTTAAAGTTAGTTAAATTTCTTTATCGAAGTAGGATCAATGGATGAATAGAGGCTTTATGTAACCCCTTAGCATCATGTGTCTGACTCGAATAAATTATACATATTAAATCGGTTTATAGTAACACTAGATTGGACTTCATCAATACACACTATTGAAATGCAAATGTATCTCGTGAAATACTACTCTCTACGATGATATTTATGAAGTAAATGTGCATACATAGTGCATAGAAATTGGACTAACTTGCTTGACGAAAATATAGCAAGACGCACGAAAAATGTACTAACATTAGCGTGTAAGATTCGAACCTGTGTCAGATAAAACTTAAACTACAAATACAACAGCCTTGCCGTTTTTTGCTCTCAAGACTGTCGATATATTACGTTGGACATGAAACACTATCAGGTAATTTTTTTAATTTGTTCATTTTTATCAACCTGGAACTAAATTTTGTTGTTTAACGCCGTAGCAACACATTGTTTAGGTTATGTAACGTCAGCCAGTCAACCAACTCACTGTTCCTGGAAAGGCTAAATCTCTAGATTAGCTGTTAACCAGCTTCGGGCGCGGACTGACAACTGTCCTACATGCCGGAATTCATACTTTACTAAGAAATGCTCCATGAACTCTATTTGATAAAATTTGATAAAATATTCTCTGTCACTTTTTGTATAAAATATATATAATTATGTGGATAAAATATTTATGTATGTTGTAAAAAAATATTTGTTTTGTGTAAAATAAATATATATAGGATAAAAATATATACTTAATAAAACTATTTATGTGTTGTAAAAAATATTTTTAAATGACCTACTTATAGCGTGTTGAACTTTTGGAAAATGCTGTGCTAAGTCAGTTAGATTATGTTTTCATTTTACTATGAAAGTTTTTGTGTGAGTTTAAATTTGAAGCAAAACATTGTATAAGTCATATAATAGTGGTCAGTCCATCAGGTCACCATTCCTGCATGGAAAGGCTAAATCTTTAGATTTTGCTATTTAACAGTTACTACATACCTCCGTCATTGACTGGCAACTGTCTTTCATGATTTAGAATCAGTGGTAGGAGGGAGAATTGCTGTGGAAATGATTTCATGACGAAGCTCCCTAAAGTTTACCACACCCTGGGATCGAATCTACGAACCCTCGATCAGCAGACGAGGTTTCTCCTTAAACACATTGTGATAAAATCTCTTGTTTTCTACTTCCGGTTTCAGTCTTTACTTTCACTTTGAAAATTCATTAGATAACATTACAATATTCAAGTAAAAACTTTATAAAATGCAGAGGCGGATCCAGAATTTTTTTCTTGGGGGGGGGGGGGGGGGGCGAACTTTTTCTAGAGGGGTCCAAACTCCCCCCCCCTGACCTCCCGCTAGATCCGCCTAGGTTGTTTAAGATAAGACTCCTTTGTACCAGACGAATGATTATTTCTTTTATGTCCATGGATAGCTGTATACACTTGATATTAGGACTTTAAGAAAGGTCATACATTTGTCTATACAGTAAAGTTCCGCAATTATGACCACTTTTGTTATTTTTAAATCATGCGATTTTTGACAATTATTAAGACCCAATTGCTTAGTTTGTAAACAAAATGGTTTCTATAACAAGACCGTTTCGTTATGAAGACCAACGGTTTGCTGGTCTTAAAAGCGGACTTGACTGTACTGACTGTTTTAAAGAGGTTTCACTGAATACATTTATAAATATATTCAGCTTTTTCTGCTTTACTTAAGTCTTTATTTCTATAACTAAGATTTAAATAATAATATTATCCATAATCCATAATCTTAGTCTTATGAAAATCAGCAAATTTAATATACTTACAAGTAAAAAATTGCTGCGAAATGCAGCAAAGGGATTGTCACGGCAAACAAAAAAAGAATTACAAAGTACAATCTAAACGTAACTCAAAAAGCATTACATTGAATTGTCATGTTAAGGTTTTTCAGTAATAAAAATGTAACTTGTTATAAAAAGTTTTCCTGTTCATATTTATTATTTTTGTTCCATGAGAGCCCAGTAAGATTCTCGATTCTAGTTAGATCGAGAATCTTAATAACCTTGGGCTACGAGAATGGTCTGGATCTAAACACCATCTTTATTCCGACAAGATGTTTGGTTTCAGTTGGATTAATTTCCAGTAATTCATATTTGCATGACGCTTAAAAAGATCGGCAAAAGGGGAAACGTATTCTTCCAGAACAGAAGCTATTTGCATGACTTATCGCTTCGGTTCAGTCAAGTGCTCTTACATTGCGGATCTGTCCTTACCAATCCGTGTGACTATTGGTTCTCAAAAGTGATCTGTATAATAAGGGACGATCGTTGGTCTCAAGGCAAAATGAAAATCAAAGTACATAAATAGAGCCTTTTAACCGCAACAGCTTCTTACCAAGAACAAAACATGACGAACCGGTATAAGACGTAAAGGTGCGTCATAATTATCATTAGAAAGTTCGTACACAGATTAGCCAATACAGATGTAGATTTGCTGTACAAAATATTTTATCTTTACATCTGCTTCATCTATAACCTGTGGTGCTTTTCACAAAAATTCTTACGAAAAAATCTTCGTAAGACAGTTTCATATAATTAGCACTTCATATTCAGACGGATATTGAGCATAACTATGATATTATATTTAAAAGGTGTACATAATTCTACACAATTTGTATAATATTTGGATATAATAGCCAAAAATTGAGCATATTATTAAATTTTCTTGTTTTTGACTAACGAAGATTTTTTTCGTAAGAATTTTTGTGAAAAGCACCACTGGTCCGTAACTCTTACGCTCTTACAATTAAATGCCCCCCCCCCTACACTTAAACATAGTTTATAAAGATCGTCAATAGAACTCAATTAAATTAAGAATTTAAAATCAACGTTACACGATTAGGCTTCTTTATTTATACAGTCCGCTAAAAAGGACAAAAAGGCATATTATTACTAATTGGATTGGATAACAGGCAAAAGTAACAAAAATATGTAATGAAGCAATCGACGATTCTTTCTATAGTTGAAATCTGCAAACTTATTTCTTAAAGATATCCACTATACAAACATTATGATACGCATATTTGTTATACTGTATCCGTACACTAAACTGGTCTGCTGGTCCGGTTGTTCCGCAAATTATACTTACCCCTTTTCATACGAGTCGAAAGGATTCGCGGAAATGTGTTTATGTAAAACGCTGATTTTTCGTTTGTTACACTGTAGATAGAAATATTGTTTATATGGTTTCCGCCAAAAATGCTTTTTCAATGTAATTTTTAACGGAAATGCGCTGTACTATTACTGCATTAAAAACGACAAATTTGTCGGCAGTAGGAATCGAAAGGATTTATGCCACGTGACTTTTGCCCATTGCTATCAAAATATACCCACCACAATATCACGGCGTTGAGACGCCGTGAAATAAGTCTTCAACATATTGGACTGTATTAAGCGTATAAATACATACGACGTTTGTTCTCAATAATGAAATCCGACTCTTGGTCAGCAAGACGAACTGTTTAACTAAACGTATGCTTAACGAAACTTTTAAGTACCCTGATTTCAATATTGATATAGGATTTTTTTTTCAATATTTATGTCCGATCGAAAATGGAAATGTGTAGGGCCATATTGTCGCCTGCTTGTATGGTTTTCGTGATTCTTTATCGATACAACATCGGTTTTGTCAGACATTTGATGAAAAGCGGAAATGGGCACGTGCTTCTCGTGCAAAAATCCCAAGTGGTCAGTTTTGGTGAAATCGTTAGTGTGTTGATATGCACAACGAAAAATCAAGAAATGGCTCGAATGTCTCTACAAGAACAAATAATTACTGACGGTATTTTGCAAGGCGGTGCGTCATCTGCTGAGATAAGGTTCAAGTTGCTATTTTTTCGGTTAAATCACTGCTGTAATAAATCTTTCCATTTTCGCTCGTCAACGTAAACACGGTTCAATAATTGGTTTGGTATCGATAAAGAAGCATACAGGCCACACAGGCAGACGACATTATATGATCCCATACACATTTCCATTATATATCGGACATAAATGTTGGAAAATATTTTTTTCTACGATATGGAAATTGGTGTACTTAAAAGATTCGTTAAGTATATTTATTTAGAGAGTACAAAACGTTTAAAGCTGTGTGGCTAGCTCATGTGGTGGTGCACAAGTGCAAATAATTTCAACGGCCATTCTCCTTCCTACTAGTGGTTCTAAAACATGTAGGACAGTTTTCAATCACTTACGGAATTCTGCGCCAAATGACTGGTTAACAGCTAAACCCGGAGATTAAGTCTTTTTAGGAATGGTGAGAAGATTAACAGACCACAGCGATATGACCTATACAATGTGTTGCTATAACACCCCCTCCCCCTGAAAGACAAACAAACGCTACAAACATTCGTTGTCAAGCATTAAAAAATATCGTATTTAATGCATAGGTTTCGAATAATAAAATTCATTGACACGTGAGTTGTTTATGTTTAGTGACAACTTGTTTACAGTTATATTTTATCCAACTGTCAATGCTGCATACATAAACTTCGCTGGTTTTAAATCGATTGCCACTACAGAAATTCATAGGAATAATTTTCTGTTGTTGTTGGGTTTAACACCGTAGTAACACATTGTATACGTCATATAACGGCGGTCAGTCAAACTTTTTGGGAAGATGGAACCAGGAGCAGAACTTTTTTAGCATTATATCTAAATATAAACTGCATGTGTTATTTGGCATTATATTAACCAATCATTCGGAACAGCCTCGGCGATCATTACAAATATATATCTTGGAAATCAGGCGCAGTAGGAATACAACCAGGTTATAAGGTCCGGCGATTAAGATCCTGGCACGTAGAACTATTATTGTTTAAACATAGACGTGTGATGTCAATACTGTCTAACAATTGGTATGCTTGTTAACTAATTAGCTACAAAACAACATTCAGAAGTCTTAATCATAGAGAATGGCCATGTATTGTCTACATAATACATCGAAACACGACCACCTATCATTTTCATTTCAACAATTAATAATAACATTGGTATACGCTTCATCACATCATTTCATCAGTACAATGTCTCACTTGTCGTATTTCCGTGGAGTTAAGACTATAATACCACAGAAACCAAATTCCATCAAATTTATGTTTCTGCGGAATCCATTTTAGATCTACTTTTTAACCTTATGATATCCGATGTTTATCTGTGTAGAAGATCGCCGAGGTAGTTCCGAATTACTAACCAATATTTTTTTTTATTTCAGACGATAGGACAGAGAATTCTTATTAGAATTTTCAAGATGACTTTGAGGCGATTGTGTGCTTTATCTCGTGCTTCCAAGCTATGTATTGTTTTGTCATTATTATCAATATTACATTTTGCGACGTACTACTTTTTGAACGAAAATACTAACCTACTGACGAACCCAAACAGTCCCGGAAACAAATACATCAGATTCTATGATCAAAATTCTACGATAACTTTAAACAAACAGATCCCTAAAATTTTATACTGGAAATCCTTTGACAATATAATTGGTATTGCTGAGTGCGCGAAAACGTGTCCCTACAAATGTGACATCACCGATGACGAAAGCCAAATTGAAACGGCTGATGCCGTTCTTTTTCATCTGGTGAATCTTTGGTCAGAAAATTGGGTTATTGGAACCAAGAAAAATATTCCTTTTCCAACTTATCGTAGACCTGATCAAGTGTGGGTGATGTTCAACTTCGAACCACCTCCTAATTTATTTGGGGATCTTCATATTTTCGACGGTCTATTTAACTGGACGATGGGCTACAGGAAAGACTCCACTCTATTTCAACCATACGGGTTTTCTAGAACTTTAGATGAAAACGAGGCTAAGATGGCGGAACTTGAATTTAAAAATAGAAATTTTTATAAGGAGAAAACTAACAATATTTCTTGCATGATCAGCAATTGTAAGGATGCTGGACAGAGATACAGAACTGTAGATAAATTATCTAAATACATACATATTGATAAGTACGGTAAATGTTATAAGAAAGAATGTGGAGATTCTCTTAAGCCGGAAACATGTGAAAGTGTCATTAAAACTTACAAATTTTATCTCGGGCTAGAGAATAGTCGATGTAAAGATTATGTGACTGAGAAATATTGGTATGCTATGCGTAGAGAACAAATTCCAATCGTCAACTGGGATTTTGACCACATTGACGAAAGTATTCCAATTCAAGGATCTTTCATTAGCATAAGCGACTTTAAAAGTCTTCAAGAGTTGGCGAAATATATTGAAAAGGTTAACAATAATGAAACTCTGTATAATAGTTATTTTAATTGGAAGAAAAAGTATAGGGTTGATATTCATTGTGGCGCCTGTATAGTTTGTGAAGCATTGCATAAAACAATTAAGCCTCAAGTCATAGAAGACTTTGCTGGATGGATGAGTGACGATGTCTGCGATAAAGTTGATGTAAGTATATTCACAGGAGCTTGACATTTTGTATCAGACTTTGAAAGTATGAAAATAAGAAGAGAAAATTTTATAATGAGACCGGTGGATATTATTCAAAGTACTTAACAAAACTTCAGCATTATACAGTGCATATACATGTATTAATAAAGCTTAGTTATGAAACGCCATTCTGCCATGCGAATAGTTATTCTACTATGCAAATTGCTATTTGCGAAATGACGAATGCGAAATGACATTTGCTAATGATTATTGCGAAATGCTCATTGGCACAAGGTTATTTTAAAACAATTTCCGCCTTTAATCAGACCGCTGTCTTCCAGGAAGGAAAGATACATGCTTCAATTTGCTGGTCATCCATTTTAAGAAGCGTATACAGTATGGTAATGACATTTCGCAAATTGCATTTCACAATAATCATTAGCAAATGTCATTTTGCAGTCGCATTTCACAATAATCATTAGCAATTGTCATTTCGCAAATTGCATTTCACAATAATCATTAGCAAATGTCCTTTCGCAAATTTCAATTCGCATTTATCATTAGCAAATGTCATTTCGCAAATTGCATTTCGCATTTATCATAAGCAAATGTCATTTAGCAAATTGCATTTTGCATGGAAGAATAACTTTCCATACTTAGTGGAGACTCGTGTTACGTCGTGTACGATTGTGTATACAGGACAGATTTTATTTGTGTGCATTGACAAAATATCATTATTTTAAAAGCGTATTTTCGCATTTCTATGAATTTAAGGACTCTGGTGTCACGGCAATTGGTTCAAACGGATGATTTTTTGAAATTTTTGTAATCAAACATTTCCAAACAATGTAAAATTATGTTTATTCTTCTATGCATGCTTTGCTTCAAATTATAACGTGATAGAAACTACCATGTTTGATCCATTTGATACGTCGATATGCTTCCTTCGACATTAATGTGGAGGAGTTCGCCCGGACCTCCCAGACTCCATTTGCAGCCACCGTTGATTTATTGTGTCTGAACTTGGCCAGAATGTATAAGTCGTTGACAACTGTTTCGACGATTTGCATACAATGTATATACTCATGTAATATTGATAGGATACATTCATAGTTAAAATATCTTTGACTATCGATGAGGCAGCATAAAACTGTTCTTATTTCATACAGGGATTTTATGTAACAAGGATTTGTGAGGACAAGTAAATGTAATAGATATTCGTCAAATTTCTCTGCCATCGCTATTATTTCGACCAATACGGATAACAAGTATAACTAGTTTAAATAAAGATATTCACATGAAATTTTGTACCAGTACCATTCAAATTGACATAAACATTCACAAGTTGCATGAAAGACACTAACAAAACCATAAACCAAGCTTTTGAAGTCTGGAATAGTTTGTACAGCTTGCTTCAGGCAGTTATAGACAGTGACGACCGAGAAAAATAAAAAAAAACACTTCGTTACAAATTCCTGTTATATAGAATCCCTGTTACATATAAATAAAGAATAATGTTAGGGTAGGGCAAATATCAACTTTTTTTAAAAGGTGCAAACCAAACGGGTGTTTGGCCAAATTATGTGCTGAGTCTGAATATCACAATTAAAATTTTCTACGATGACGTTTTAGGTTCACTTTTTGCGAAAATTCAAAATGGCCGCCAAAATGGCCGATTTTGGTTATGCGGGACAATATAATGTTGTCATTATAGCTTGTAATATATCATTTTATAGGTTTTTATGGTTGATAAACACGTTTTTGAGGTTAAAATACCAAAAATAAGTAGTGGAAGCTTTATTTATTGATAATTTATACAATATTTCGGCAAGACAGTACATATTTTCGATTATTCTGTAAGACAATTACAAAATATGCTACATGATCAAATAGTTTGTTTTAAAACACTGTCATATATTAAGCAAAACATCATTTTCTGGTTTTATGCTTTTGGTTTAATTTGTTTTCAGGGAGTATTTCCATTTTGAGTTTATATCTGTTTTTATGTGTCGCATTTGGTGTAAATGCGACACAGTTGTGGCTCTTAGATATCTTACTTCACATATCAATCGTTTTTCTGTTTGTGAATCCTTAGCAAATCAACTGATTTCAGTGTGAATGGACCGATATTAGTTTGTTCAAAATATGATTCAGCAGATAGATATCTTTCTTTTGTTTTTATCATTCAATCAAGTATGTGAGCATATAACATATCTTAATCATGTAAGCGTTTATAGAGATTGCCTCTCTTTGCAAGTTTAGCAAGTTTATCATTGTAAAGTTTTTAATCTCCGAAGGCTCCTGTGATGGACAATTATTTTTTACATGTTACATATCAGCTCTCAATCAACTTAATAGATAACAAGCATATCTATAAGTCCATGCGGACAACAACAGGATAATCTTCAATATACAGGCTAGAATCCATCAAACTATAACAAATCTCAACAACTTGACAGATGCTTAATGATATTTTAAATTGAATGACAACTTTAAAGATGAAAATGAACCTATTTAGAGGGAAACATTTGTGTATGAAACTACACAACAATGTCTAAATGGACCTTATATAGCATGAAAGAAGGTGAACAAGGCGCAATACCTTTGTGTTATTATGGCCAGATCACTTCACCTTAATCTTACATCACAAAGGAGTATCAGCTTTCACATAAGCAATTACATATCTAAAGACTTATAATACATAGGCACTTGACACAGAAATCAATGGAAGTATTTGTGCATGGTCTTGTACATTCCACTCCCACATTGACTTTTGCATGGTCTAAATATTGTACTACCAGCCTACCAAATCAAAAACTGCAACAGGTTCAAAATTGTACTGATAGAGTGGTCTTGATAACTCCACTAGAGCAACCAGAACTGTGCTCCTACAGTCTCCATAGACTATAAATTAAAGTTAGAAGAATCATGTCTGAAGTCCTTCTAATGACCTTGCATCATGTTACTTTTCGTCCAGGTGAGATCTCGAGGTCAATTTTGGCTTCGATATCAAAGTTACATATGCTATTTATGCTATTTTCGCCTCCGTCATTATTAATTTCCAACATATCCATTCATGGAAAAGGAATATATTTGTCTAAAGGTTCATACCTTTTTACACAACTATGAAATCAAAACTTCACATACATGTATAAATGTACAGATACAGCTAGTACAAGCAAGTTCGAGTTATAATTTTCAACTTAATAGAATAATTTCAAAATTAAATTTTTATGATTAAGGAAAACATTTACAATATCTGCAATGCATCAAAATCTATAAACAGTAAAGCATTTAAAACCAGTAGATGGATTGTATTTTAATTATTAATAGCAGTTTAAAGTCATTATACAATAAAACAGAAAGAGCGGCATAGCTAGATGAATGCAATTTGGCTATTGTCATTAAAGCTAGTATGTGCGTACTTAATAAAGGTGATAAAAATTCATTCCTAGTAGCATTAATATAATTAAAAGCAGAAATAAGTATGACAATAGTGATATGCAAGCTGAAAAAAGCCTATGAAAAGATTTATAGGAAATTGATTTTATGCAAAAGTAGATATTATTCTACGAAATTGTGTGATTTTGGCTAAAAAATTGTATAAATTATCAATAAATATAGCTTCCCATACATATTTTGTTATTTTTAACCCCAAAAACGTGTTTATCATCCTTAAAAACCTACAAAATGATATATTACAATGTATGGGGAAAATATAAAATAGTTCTACATAACCAAAAATGGCCATTTTGGCGGCCATTTTGAATTTTCGCAAAAAGTGAACCTAAAACGTCATCGGAGACAATTTTGAAGGTCATATTTGGATTCAGTGCATCATTTGGTCATATAAAACACCCGTTTCAAAAAAAAGTTGGTGATTTGCCCAACCCTAATAATGTACACTTGTTTCGTGCTGAGCCATCAATACGTCTAAGAACTATCGAAGACTCACTACAGTTTGTTTGCTAAACAAATATTCGATTTTATACTGCAATTTCTTATTGATCAAACTTTAAATTTGCGAGAAACATGTTAAGTGGTTCGAATAAAACATTTCTTAATTGCTATACAAACTGCTGGTACCTGCGTGCAATTACCTGATGAAAAGCCGGTACCCAATTACTGTACTGGAATACCCGTAAAATGTAGTTTCTAGACAATAATCATATAGCAAATGCATTGGATACATGTTTCAGACCTGGGGTTTAATAAACAACGTTTGCCTCGCAATTGGTTGGAGAATTACTCTCTGACTTGCAAGAGCGTAAAAAGAGGGGTTACATTTGCATAATTGTCCAAAATAAACGTCAGTAAAAAGCTTTCTTTTATTGTTTATACACGCATTTCAAAATACTGTGTATAGTAGAGGGTCCTTAGAAAGTACATGTAGTATTATGCAATATTGATATAGAATACTTTCCGTTCATCGTTTACCTTAAAATCCGGGATGTGTAGGCCCAGCAAACATGAACCATTTGTGTCAAAAATATACAGAGAAATATGAGCATGCGCTATTTAGAAATGTAAGGAAATGACTTAGTAACCACAACTTTCGAAACGTATCACAGAAAAGTCGCGGATGATTACATTCGGTCATGCCCAGTAAGATTAAACGCAACTATATGATCTTAGGTTTACACCTACTCGTGAAAAAATAGTCTCTTTGTAAACGCTATCAAACAATGTTATTTAAAGTATTTTTTTGCCCTATTGAGCATATGTCCGAGCAGCGCCATCGGCGCTTTGATATAACAAATCGGTATTATTTTTTTCAATTTATATTTCAGAAATTCAACATCTGGAAAGTGAAGTTGGATGAATATTTATTTTGGAAAATTGGAATTTAAACAGACGTTACAAAGATATGCAAGATAAAAAGTTGTCAAGGAACATTTGGTTACTATAAAATAGTAATAAATCGTCATACAACCAATCCTACGAAGGGGGGGGGGTAGATTTATGTTAATGCCTTTCAGAATTCGCCGCAATACCGGGGAATCGTTTTCGTGACGAAAATTGCAGTATTGTTACCAGTAAATTGGGATTTATTAGTCTAGGATATTTACCGAGTATTTTACAACCCAATGTAACCAAAGGGCAGGTATTTTACCAAGGGTATGACGGACTTTAGTCAAAGCCCCAACTTTTCCTCGAGGAGGCAGCTTACGTAACTGTGAGTTGTGCTTTTATCTCTTATGTCAGAAAGATGCAATATAAACTACATTTATTTCTAAGAAAATAGTTAAATACTCAGTAGTGTACATAGACATGATGATAGCTAGATTCTATTTTCAGTACAACTGAGTGCAAGAGTTGACAAGTTCTCCACTATGTGGGGGCATTATTCACTCATTAGAGTTACTAGAGAACTTCAAAAGTTTAAGTTCGGTGGTTCTAAGAACCGGAGACTTGCCCATATTATCAATGATCTTACGACTTATTTTCTCGTAAATTCTTCCATATTGTATTGCAATAATATCGTAAGATTTTTATGCTGCCATGATTTAGTATAGAGAATAATAATCGTAGAATAGCTTAACTGACTGTACATTAAGTAACCTGTATGTAATTCTCTCAAATTATTATTATACATTTTTTCAATTAATCTTTGCCAGCTCTTGAGTAATTTTATCCAGTGAAAATTTCATAGAGTCTCTATTTTATTTAACATCAATATTTTAAACATTTTATATATGAAAACATTTTATTTTTATATAAGACAAGTGTGCATTTTATTTACACAGTGTTAAAATATCATAAATTATAAACGGTCTACTTACAGACAAAATTAAAAATGTGACATTATGTCTAGACATAACATTATATACAAACATGCATGTAGTTTATTTGTTCATTTCTAGTTCACCTTTTTTATCTGTTTATTTGTTAAAACATGTACATTACATTTTGTATGTTAATAATAATGTACATTAGTGGTGTAACGGTTAACCGATACCGGTTAATATTGCAATACGAGTTCTGACGGTTTTTAACTGGTTCGTTTTTCTTTGAACCGGCTTCGTAGTTAAGTGTCATACTGCTAGTTTTATGAGAATCTGATAGTTAAATGTTTAAGTAAATGTTACAATGCATTGAATACTTGAAATTATCTAACTATGATTTTAAAGGTTAAACATTTACTCAATTGATAGAAAAATATCTTCAAGAGTCTGTTTCAAACCACGCATTTTTCTAACATGTAGACCTTTTTACACTAGTTAAAGTAATTAAAACACTTGGATAAGAAATCATTTGAAAATACCCATATACATGCTTTGCTGATCCAATTAGGACGAGATACATGCATCAATTAATGCTTTGCATGTCTAAGCGAAAAACCGGTTTGTATTGCAATATATTGGAATACAGGGTTTGCATATTACTATATATTGCAATACGGTTTTTGCCGTATTGTTACACCCCTAATGTATATCACCCTAATGGTGAAAATAAAAGGTATATATAGCTTAATGACTCGAGAGAGACCGTGTACATGTGCTTCATTATGTTTCTGCTAGTTTTAAAAGAACAGCGAAGTTTCAATTAAATTGTTAGAAACTATAACTCTCTGAATAAAGTAAGCAACTAGGAAACTTGTCAAGCCTAATGGATCCGAATCGGGTCCTGATACGTTCAGTGACACTGATTGTGCCACATTAATATTCAATATCAGGCGCGCATCTAGGCCGTTTTTGAGATTACGCACAAAAAAGTGGGTCGAGGGCATGCCCCTCTAGATGTTTATTCGCTACATTTGCTAAGGTGTATTTTGATGATACGTAAGCCACCGGCTGTATGCTAACAGAAATACCCTTCGTTCAATGTTTGTATCAGATTTCTCTTCTTCTGAAGAGACGTCATCTAGGTCATATGACGTAGGAGCATTTGATGAAGGTATTATTACTCCTCACTTGTATGGATTCATTTCCACTTTCATTATCACTCACACAATCATCTTTAACATTTAATGTTTTTTGCTGCAATGCTTGCACTGTCTTTAAAAGCAGTGTTTGCTGTTGAAGCATAGCTTGCAATAAACTATCAGGCATACTTTGGCCCGATGCAGTGGGGATACTTTGCCCCTGTTTGTTGGGGATACTTTGCCCCTGTTCAGTGGGAATACTTTGTCCCGCAAGCTCAGCAATGTCTGACTGACAAGATGATTCACTTTCCATTTTTAAATCAGAATATATTGACAATGTTTCTCACAGAATTTCCTATAAAATCAAAATTTCATTCTCATGAAAATCATAAAATCCAAAATGTTATTTAAAATTATTTGCACACTTTATTCTTCAACACAATATTCCAAATATAAAACCACTACATTGTACCTAATATCACAAATCCTTGATTAATTAATCTTATAAACCACTGCTATTTATCACTGTTTATTCTAAGAAATCTAACTGTAAACTGAGATTTGACCTGTCTCTCCTGTTAGTACTCAGCATGTATATACATGTAGTCCAATGTTATTTTAATGCTATCTGCAATTTCATACGGGCAAATACGAGTAAAAGTGGACATTTTGAATTTAATATAACAAGGGATATTATTAAACAGGGATTTGTAACGATAAGTGAATATAATAGATTTTCATCAAATTTCATTGTCGTCGCTATTATTTCGGTCAATACGGAAAACAAGTATAACAAGTTTAAATAAAAATATTCACGTGCAATTTTTTACCAGTACCATTCAAAATGACATTAATGTTAGGTAAAATGTGTTTCTAGATGATTTTGAGGTAAATTACGCTCACAGACTGTTTCACAAAATAATGCATTTTCCCGCCGATCTGCCATTTTTAGCCTTATTTTACATCACCTAAAGTCATATTTTCGATCATAATTGCAACAATTTTTTGTCAAAAATCTTAGAAACATTCACAAGTTGCATGGAAGACATGTACAAAAACATAAATCAAGTTTTTATTTAACTCTGGAATAGTTAGTACAGCCTGCTTCAGCCAGTTATAGACAGTGACGACCGAGAAAATTTTAAAAAAGCACTTCGTTTCAAACCCCTCTCTTGAAGAATCCCTGCTATAACACTGTGATAACATGATCGCATTTACAAACAATAGAAACTGTATGAAACATGATAACATATTATTTAATAATGCTACTCAACATTGAAACAAATAAAGCGCGAAACGTCGCTGTTTTGGTGAGCAAAGGTATCTATCACTTATCTATGTCAATAGAAATTTCCTTGTGAATAGCCATAAGATCCGGTCAGACGTTCTGTTGTCATTGTAGACCTCATGTATTTCTTGCAAAGTACGTACAACAACTTTAAATGTTGTCTGAACAATATGTAAGTAAGACATTAAACTGAGATAGTGTTTAGGCCTATGTTAAAATCTTAAATTTCAAAGTTTGTTTACATATCAGAAGCGAAAGTAAGCAACAGAAGACAAAGGTCGCTCACCATCAAGGCCTTATTGAAGACTGATGTGTTTTTTCTTATATAAGATGAAGAGTTATGAATGCAGTAATTAGAAGACATATGTGCACAAAACATAATCTTATTAAAACTGTTTAAATGTCAATAACATATAAATACACAATAGAGGTATATTATGAGAAAACAGAGTTTGATGGTGTGTGGCCACAGTCCTGTACTATCTACTTTTGGTTTTTTAAACCAAAGAATTTCACATACAGGCACTTTTTCAGTTAATTTTGAGCTAAGAGATTGTTCAAACAGCATTTGTAAAGATGTATACATGTACTACTTTTCAGATAGTAAAAACGTGTGGCGAGTGTGATTCGATGGCCCTTAGATTTATATTTTACTTTACAGAATTAATGTGTAAATCACTTTTGGTATATATCAAGGATTTGCACACCAAAATGATCATTTTCATTGATTATCAGTAAGATTTCTAATAATATAATTACGTAATTAATTAATTGATTTTGGTCATCATAACTCAAGAGTTTGTTTTTTTAAAGAAGTTTCAATGTGCACAAGCAGACATAGAAATAAATTTGTGTCGTTTAATATGTCATTTATATGAAGTTTTCATGGAATAAAGATATGACAAAAATTCAAATAATGCCTAACCCTGGTTAAGCATCCAATTTCTCAGTGTTTTTCGCACTTTTAGATTTTCGATTTCTGGAATCGAGGTTACGCACGTGCGTAAAGTGCGTAATGGCAGATACGCGCCTGTTCAATATTTATACAATATAACTTATTGTTTTCACATCCAAATGACCGCTGTGAAAACGATTTAAGTAAAATTTGTCTCTGTGAGTTAATGCATGCAGTTTAACATTATATGAGAATAAATCAGAACTCAGTTATAACTTTATTGCTAACTGCATTAATGCAAGGCAACATGTATACAGTGAGTTTAAAAAAATTGGAGCAGTTCCATTTAAAAGCAATGCTATGTTTAACGATAAAGACGTTTTATTTTGACTCCAGAAATAATCAATTAATGTTAGCCATTGAGCTCTTGTACGACAAACAATGTATTCACTGAATGAAACAGCAGCGTGTTCAGCTACCTTGAACGTTCCCAAACGTTCCGTAACGGAAGTGTCGGAACATCTTATCCCATAGGCAACTCAACCCGAGACTTCTCAATCTCCTACTAACGGATTGAGTTTTCTCGGGTTGGGTTAAGTATTGCACGGGTTGAGTTTTCTTCGGGTTGAGTTCTTCCGTACCCGTAACGTTAGCTATCAGTAGTAACTGAACACGGGGCTGATATGCGTGTGAAGCGTGATAATGATTTGAAAGTTAAGCTTGTTTTAACATGTTTTATTGACGTACAGTGTAACCTCTCGTGAGCAACACCCACTGGGAGGGCCTAAAATGGTTTGTTGTTCATAGGTTGTTGCTCTGCAGAGGTTACTTTCAATGAAAATTATACCTCAGGGAAACATCATAAGTTGTTGTTGTGCAGAGGTTTTGTTCTGTAGAGGATCGCTCTGCAGAGGTTGTACTGTATTATCATATACAATTTAGAATGTAAATTAAATGTAATACCTGACATGTATTATTAATAAATGTTGAACCGCAAGGGGATTCGCCTCTTTGATGCCATTTTGTGATACCTGTGAAGTCATATTTACCTTGGGAGCGATGTCATGAATGCAGTATTTATTTGTTTATAGTTTATACCGATTAATTTTTATTTTCTATAAAACTAATTTGCATATAGAATTTTATTAAAAAAGTGCTTCATAATATTATACTGAGTTATGTTATTACTTAATATAAACATGTTTTTTTCTATTGTCAGTTATATATGTAGTCGTATATAAAAATGAAAGGGGGTATTGTTAAGGCCATGCCATAATAGTACGGGGGCCAGAGGGGTCCACCGTGCACCCTCCTCTAGACTTTTTGCCACCTATGCTAAATTGTTCCGTAGGGTCTACTGAATCAGAATCGGCGTTGTTCTCAAAAATAAACTCTTGCGCACTACCTGAAATGTCACAGTATTCATGGCAACCCCTTGTTTTTAGTCGAAATAGTCGGTGTTTGTAAAATCATTAATAACTTGAATAAGCATTAGGCTGGAATAATAAAATTAGTGTCATATCAAAGCTGAGGCACTGGCCTTTAAAAATATATGTAACACTATCCGCTAAAATACAGATTAATTCATGAAATTAACTGAAAACATGAAAAAATGCTGAAAAATATTGATTTTTTTTCAATTACATGCATATCTTTTAATATTCAAACCTATTATTGAGAAATAATACATTTATTTTGTTACAAAATATTAAAGAGAAAGGTTTACTCTATCATATTCAAAATTATTTTTATGACAGAAGTACTATTTATGTAGGTAAAAACTGTTGCCATAACAACCGCTATTTTCAAGTAAGAATTACTTTTTGGTGATTGAACTTGATTTTTTTGCTCAAATCTAACGATATGATTGCAACGTTGATATTTAATGATATCTGAGACTCACGTCTTTAATACTATTAATGTTATCAATACCTTCATTGATATTGTTAAGAAATGTTAATCAAAGCACTGAAAGCACCGATTTTGTTTCCGATTTGACAGTATTAAAGTGATTCACATGTCATAACGTTTGAAGACGATGGTTATTGTGCAGTGGTGGTCTATTGAATGAAGAAATAATATAATAAAACTAAAGATACTCTTATTGTTTTTGCTTTTACTGAAATAAAATTATGTTGAAATATGATTTTGTAAATTGGATTTTACGCTGCACATCATTACTTTTTTATAGATTATATGTTGTACAAAATGTAATACTCATTTAGCCAGCATAAAAATTATGTTGTCATGTTTGCTTTATAGAATGATGTAGTTACAAGTTTAGTGAACTATTTAGTGAAACTTTTTGGTATTGAACACAGGTGTACTTGTCCATGTGTGCGTTTTGAGCCAGTATGTGCAAGTGATAGAATATGCACAGTGGGCTGTAGCCAGTAACTTGCGATTTTTAGACCAGGAATATTTACCGAGTATTTTACAACTCGAAAGTCCCCAAAGGGTGGGTACTTTACTACGGGTATGATTGGCGAAAAGACAAAGCCCAACTTTTCTCCGAGGATGCGGGTTACGTAACTGTGGGCTGTCTTTTTATATCAGAAACATGCAATAAAACCTAGATTTATGGAGTAATCAAGTATTTGCAAGTGAAAGAATGAGTGTGTGTTTGAGTTAACGAAAGCATGAGTGTATTTTCCTTTTGTATATAAATATCATATTGTGACAATGTTCTTCAGTTTTGTAAACGTGTGAAATAAAAGGTTATCTAAATTTGTGTAATCTTATATTCATGTTATCTTGGAATAGCCTTAAATCTTTTCTTTGTTATTTAAAGGTGAAATGGGGCAGATCTTCGGTCATGAACAAACCAGTAGAAGATTATTAAATACAAAGAACAGATTAAGAACACTATTTAGTTACTTAACCTAATTATATTTCATAATATTGATATTACAAATACATGTACACTTTGTTATATTAGATTTCAACAATGTACAGTACCCACCAAAAGTTCTTGAACAAATCGGGGGGGGGGAACATCTGATCTTCTTTTTGTAATTTTTTTATTGCTCACTTTTTCATATACAAAGAATAATACACAAAGAACAATACAATACAAGACATTCAGTAATAATAGGCAAAAAGCTGCTGTAAATAAGTAAATGGTTTACACTCATTGGTGACAGTTAAGAGTTTTATAGAAGTTATGATAACACTACTATTCAATTGTTGTGGTATAAAAGAAAAAAAGCATAAAGAATGTTGAGATTCATATGAATATTTGAATCCTACAGGTAATGGAAATAATTATCTTTGTAGATGTTAATGACGAATAAATACAAAATACAATACATAAATACAGTACATCTGTTCTTGCATATACCTTAAGTATTTCCATTATACCTGTCATTAAAACTTTATTTAACACAGTTGAATCATTTTAATGGTTGCCCGCAAGACTGTAGTAAGTGCATTGCATTAAAGAGCGAGTTACTACAGTCTTGCGGACAACCCTCGATATATTGATTGTTACTGCTGTTGATTTTGAAATGTGTTCAGACAAATCTTTGTTTATCTTTAATGGGCAAATGGAGAACCTTTTCCCTAAAATAGGAATTTGTCAAGGACATTTGGAGGACAATGTATGTACGCTAGAGACATAGATAACATGTCTAACTCCTTGATGTACGCCGGTCATAATGTAAGATCGTACTTATACTATTTGTCTGAAGATCAGCATAGATAGGCAACTGTCAAGAGTTGGGTGACCTGATAATAGTTAAATGAAATATTTTAGATAAAATGAAGACGATTTATAAGATAACAAAATCTGCGTATAAATATTGATACTTAGACCAAGGGAGGTAAGTATGGGTTGTATTTATAAAAATTTTTTTTAATACTTCAAATGTGAGTTGTCTCTCTTGCAGTGGAGTAGCTTGAGGCCTTCTGAAACACAAATGCTCTTTAGTATCTTTTTAAGTAGGTGATATGTGGGTCTTTTCGAAAATTTACATTTACAGGACATTTTGTCACCATTTCATCCACAGTCTCTCTTCTTGAACATTGCATTGGACGTTTTCAATTGAAGCTATACAATTAATGAATATAAAGTTGGCAGACTCAGCAGACACGGTGTTTGTTGAATGAGATATAGGTGCTTTTGTGGTTTCTGAGGTAATTAGTTATACGCCCTCACAGATATATGTGTATACAATATTTTTGAGAGTGGGGACTATTTTATGCCGACAGACCCGGTTTGATAGTGATGGACACAAAGCAGGAAATCCGAATGTAACGCAAGGGTGAACATTCCGTTCTATCACCCTCTGTAGGATGTGATATTTATTATATCAAACCAAACAACAAAAATCAGATATTGTTGAAAATTTAATAGGCACAAAAAGTGTAATTATATCTGTTTTATTTGCTTTTTAACTTGAAGACATTTTTACACCAATTAGTTTTTTGTTTTATAAAAAGCAAGCGTCTGTGCAAGGAAGGTAACTCAATTTGAATGGCTAAAAACTTTAGTCCAAGTATTAGCAAGCTCCAACGCAGTAGTCTCTATAAGCAGGTCCAGAGTGATGTCCAGAGGGTAACATTACAGATTGTCACCCTGGACGTCACATTAGGCTATATAGTAATATTTATTAATTATTCATTTATTGGAGTTAACGCTGGGTCGATAGCCCAGTTGTTAGGGCGCCGGGATTTGGATACTCGAGCCCGAGGGGGTGCGGGTTCGAATCCCAGCCGGGGAGGTTATACCCTTCCATGAAAATTTGACAATAATGTCGATTTTCCTCCATTGATTAGATAATATGGAGAAGTTTCCGGCCTTGTGGAAGGGTAGGTAAGTACTGGTTGTAGACAATGGTCCAGGAAAGCTAGGTTATGTGCGCTGGACGCCGTGAAATGACCTAAATTGTGTTGATACGGCGTTAACTCCAATAAATAAAATAAATATGTTTAAGTATAGGAAAATATTAAAAACAAGTCATAGTTTACATAATAAGGTGAGTAAAGCAAAAAAATCGTACTATCAATCTATGTGGCTGTTCCAATGCTGATTTGAAACGTAATTATTAGTTTTAACAGTAATAAAGTTTGCGGCGTTTTTTACTCGCGAAAATTTGTGAGTTAAAAGTAAGGTTACTCGCAATTTCCAAAATCCACTCGCATTTGCGAGTATGCGAGTTTAAATTCGAGCCCTGTATAATACATGTATTTTGTAAATCAAGTCTTACAATAAAATGTGACTTTCAAAATATTCAGAATAATTATAAAAAAGACATAGTTAAAATCCTGAAATTATTTCAGCATTTGTACTCTTATTTAGACGTAAAGCCAAAATGATAACATCGATTATCAAAGAATGTCGAACGTCGAACTAGTTCTATATTCAACTGTAGTTCGATGTTTGCATTTATGAATTTCTACGAGACTAACAACGAGAAAAAAGAAGGAATTGGACTAGTTTTGCTCTGATACATCGATATCATCGTATTTTTGTGTCATCAGTTTTAAAAAAAAAATCTGTCCATTGTATATTGGTATTTTTGAGTGTTTACATAAAGTCACACATGTGTTATCAATTCAATAGTCAAACATACAAATAAAAGATTCAATACAAAATATACAGGTCGTCCACATAAACATTGCGTATATAAACATTGACGGTTTCATTACACACCAGTATTTAGGGAGGATCTATTTTCACAAATGTATAGTTTAGTTAGTTTACACTGATTATATAAACATATCATCATATAAAATTTATAATGGGCATATTAAAATACTATTTAGAATAAAAGTTAGATATCAAAGTGGTATGTTAAAATCTTTAAATAGCTGTTCATTAGATAAGTCACCTATTTAGTGGGCAAGTCCATCGTTTAAAGTACAAAAACACGCATGACCTAGAATACGACCTGTAGTTAACAAAGAAGTCATAAAACTTTACTATTTAAACAACGACTGTTTATAGTTTCTAGTAAGTTATACATGTACATGTTCAATACTCTGATGTGGGTCTTAAGGTCACCCTACTGATAAAATACATGTATAATTCCAAAGACTGAATCTCAGAATTGAATCTAGGGCTGCCTAAACATCAATCTCCGTAAACAGACATCATGTAGAGTGTTGTCGTACATGATCTCTACTGTCTCCATGGAAGGTCACGTCCAGATGAACTTTGTGTCGACCAATCAATGCGTAGCTTTCATCTAGACGAAAACACTATTAATCACATTTTGATTTCCAAATTTCTATTTTTAGACCAAGGTTTGCATGCCAATTTAACAGCGATATTATTCACAGTCTGCGATTGGGCGGCTCATTTCAAATTTCGTGATGTAGACGATGTAAACAAGTTACGTATCATAACAATGTCGTCATGAATAAATTAGCGAGTATGCGAGCGGAAAATTTTAGATCGGGTTTTAATCAGATTGTAGCGAGTATGCGAGCGGAAAATTTTAGATCGGGTTTTAATCAGATTGCCTAACATGTACATTGTACAACATTTTGTGTCGACGTTACAGAATCTGCGTTGATTGTGGTTTCAAAATCGGTCAATGAATTTATTTTTCAGTGTTACTGTATCCAAAAAAAAATGTTGGTGTCATTCGAAAGAGCAAAACATTGGCTATATGCACGTACATGCATGTTTAAATCTGTGAAATAAAGTAAGTGATTACGGAGAAACTGACCGTCATTTGAATTTGGGTAAAAATATTACATTTGTACTAAATAATTTTTTTAAATAATAAACCTTAAGTGTGTATACATAGTGCTATGACCCAAAACCATGTCAACCGCACATTTGTCGCCGAGGTTCTACATGTTTATGAAGTCATTTGTTTATTTGTTCTTTTCTCACGATTTCATGATAAAAATCGTGTTGAATGTTATAAGGAGAATTCGAGCACTCGTAAATTTATTGACTGGCAAATAAATCTTTTTGTGACTCATATAAATGTGAACGCATTTGAATAATTTCTTAACATTTTATATTCCATTACAAAAAAGACCATTTTGTCGCACTTTCGTGTTTTCGTGTGGCGCCCCGCGGGACAACAATGCGACGTGGCATAAATCAGCCACCATATTATAACGACACTTTTCCTTGAAACGAACGATGTCGTTGTACTGAGATCTGGCTGCATTTATAAAGAATGTGCATTAACTTATTGACTGCAAACATTTGTAAAATATACATGCATATGGATATCTGTTAAAGTTTAAGTTTATACAAAAAATAGACTTCGTACAAATCCACGAATAAAATCCTACTACCCGCCAGTGTATACTGTTGATGCCCTCTCTTGTTGCACAATCTTCCCATATGCTGCACGAAGCTTGTATCTCGTGAAATACTAAACTCAACTAGGATATTCATAAAGTAAAGATGATATACATTGTGCATAAAAATTGGACTAACTTGCTTGACGAAAATATAGCAAGACGCACGAAAAATGTACTAACATTAGCGTGTAAGATTCGAACCTGTGTCAGATAAAACTTAAGACTTCAAATACAACAGCCTTGCCGTTTTTGCTCTAGAGACTAGCGATATATTACGTCGGACATGAAACACTTTCAGGTAATTTTTTAATTTGTTCATTTTTATCAACCTGGAACTAAATTTTTGTTGGGTTTAACGCCGTAACAACACATTGTATAGGTTATGTAACGTCAGCCAGTCAACCAACTTACTTTTCCTGGAAAGGCTAAATCTCTAGATTAGCTGTTAACCAGCTTCGGGCGCGGACTGACAACTGTCCTACATGCCGGAATTCATATTTTACTAAGAAATGCTTCATGAACTCGATTTGATAAAATTTGATAAAATATTCTCTGTCACTTTTTGTATAAAATATATATAATTATGTGGATAAAATATTTATGTATGTTGTAAAAAAATATTTGTTTTGTATAAAATAAATATATATAGGATAAAAATATATACTTAATAAAACGTGTTGTAAAAAATATTTTTAAATGACCTACTTATAGCGTGTTGAACTTTTGGAAAATGCTGTGCTAAGTCAGTTAGATTATGTTTTCATTTTACTATGAAAGTTTTTGTGTGAGTTTAAATTTGAAGCAAAACATTGTATAAGTCATATAATAGTGGTCAGTCCATCAGGTCACCATTCCTGCATGGAAAGGCTAAATCTTTAGATTTTGCTATTTAACAGTTACTACATACTTCCGTCATTGACTGGCAACTGTCTTTCATGATTTAGAATCAGTGGTAGGAGGGAGAATTGCTGTGGAAATTATTTCATGACGAAGCTCCCTAAAGTTTACCACACCCTGGGATCGAATCTACGAACCCTCGATCAGCAGACGAGGTTTCTCCTTAAACACATTGTGATAAAATCTCTTGTTTTCTACTTCCGGTTTCAGTCTTTACTTTCACTTTGAAAATTCATTAGATAACATTACAATATTCAAGTAAAAACTTTATAAAATGCAGAGGCGGATCCAGAATTTTTTTCTTGGGGGGGGGACTTTTTCTAGAGGGGTCCAAACTCCCCCCTGACCTCCCGCTAGATCCGCCTAGGTTGTTTAAGATAAGACTCCTTTGTACCAGACGAATGGTTATTTTCCTTTATGTCCATGGACAGCTTTATACTTAAAATAAGGTCTTTAAGAAAGGTCATACATTAGTCTATACAGTAAAGTTCCACAATTATGACCACTTTTGTTATTTTTAAATCATGCGATTTTTGACAATTATTAAGACCCAATTGCTTAGTTTGTAAACAAAATGGTTTCTATAACAAGACCGTTTCGTTATGAAGACCAACGGTTTGCTGGTCTTAAAAGCGAAACTTGACAGTACTGATTGTTTTAAAGAGGTTTCACTGAATACATTTATAAATATATTCAGCTTTTTCTGCTTTACTTAAGTCTTTATTTCTATAACTAAGATTTAAATAATAATATTATCCATAATCCATAATCTTAGTCTTATGAAAATCAGCAAATTTAATATACTTACAAGTAAAAAAATTGCTGCGAAATGCAGCAAAGGGATTGTCACGGCAAACAAAAAAAAGAATTACAAAGTACAATCTAAACGTAACTCAAAAAGCATTACATTGAATTGTCATGTTAAGGTTTTTCAGTAATAAAAATGTAACTTGTTATAAAAAGTTTTCCTGTTCATATGTATTATTTTTGTTCCACGAGAGCCCAGTAAGATTCTCGATTCTAGTTAGATCGAGAATCTTAATAACCTTGGGCTACGAGAATGGTCTGGATCTAAACACCATCTTTATTCCGACAAGATGTTTGGTTTCAGTTGGATTAATTTCCAGTAATTCATATTTGCATGACGCTTAAAAAGATCGGCAAAAGGGGAAACGTATTCTTCCAGAACAGAAGCTATTTGCATGACTTATCGCTTCGGTTCAGTCAAGTGCTCTTACATTGCGGATCTGTCCTTACCAATCCGTGTGACTATTGGTTCCCAAAAGTGATCTGTATAATAAAGGACGATCGTTGGTCTCAAGGCAAAATGAAAATCAAAGTACATAAATAGAGCCTTTTAACCGCAACAGCTTCTTACCAAGAACAAAACATGACGAACCGGTATAAGACGTAAAGGTGCGTCATAATTATCATTAGAAAGTTCGTCCACAGATTAGCCAATACAGATGTAGATTTGCTGTACAAAATATTTTATCTTTACATCTGCTTCATCTATAACCTGTGGTGCTTTTCACAAAAATTCTTACGAAAAAATCTTCGTACTTGACAGTTTCATATAATTAGCACTTCATATTCAGACGGATATTGAGCATAACTATGATATTATATTTAAAAGGTGTACATAATTCTACACAATTTGTATAATAATTGGATATAATAGCCAAAAATTGAGCATATTATTAAATTTTCTTGTTTTTGACTAACGAAGATTTTTTTCGTAAGAATTTTTGTGAAAAGCACCACTGGTCCGTAACTCTTACGCTCTTACAATTAAATGCCCCCCCTACACTTAAACATAGTTTATAGAGATCGTCAATAGAACTCAATTAAATTAAGAATTTAAAATCAACGTTACACGATTAGGCTTCTTTATTTATACAGTCCGCTAAAAAGGACAAAAAGGCATATTATTACTAATTGGATTGGATAACAGGCAAAAGTAACAAAAATATGTAATGAAGCAATCGACGATTCTTTCTATAGTTGAAATCTGCAAACTTATTTCTTAAAGATATCCACTATACAAACATTATGATACGCATATTTGTTATACTGTATCCGTACACTAAACTGGTCTGCTGGTCCGGTTGTTCCGCAAATTATACTTACCCCTTTTCATACGAGTCGAAAGGATTCGCGGAAATGTGTTTTTGTAAAACGCTGATTTTTCGTTTGTTACACTGTAGATAGAAATATTGTTTATATGGTTTCCGCCAAAAATGCTTTTTCAATGTAATATTTAACGGGAATGCGCTGTACTATTACTGCATTAAAAACGACAAATTTGTCGGCAGTAGGAATCGAAAGGATTTATGCCACGTGACTTTTGCCCATTGATATCAAAATATACCCACCACAATATCACGGCGTTGAGACGCCGTGAAATAAGTCTTCAACATATTGGACTGTATTAAGCGTATAAATACATAAGACGTTTGTTCTCAATAATGAAATCCGACTCTTGGTCAGCAAGACGAACTGTTTAACTAAACGTATGCTTAACGAAACTTTTAAGTACCCTGATTTCAATATTGATATAGGATTTTTTTTTCAATATTTATGTCCGATCGAAAATGGAAATGTGTAGGGCCATATTGTCGCCTGCTTGTATGGTTTTCGTGATTCTTTATCGATACAACATCGGTTTTGTCAGACATTTGATGAAAAGCGGAAATGGGCACGTGCTTCTCGTGCAAAAATCCCAAGTGGTCAGTTTTGGTGAAATCGTTAGTGTGTTGATATGCACAACGAAAAATCAAGAAATGGCTCGAATGTCTCTACAAGAACAAATAATTACTGACGGTATTTTGCAAGGCGGTGCGTCATCTGCTGAGATAAGATTCAAATTGCTATTTTTTCGGTTAAATCACTGCTGTAATAAATCTTTCCATTTTCGCTTGTCAACGTATACACGGTTCAATAATTGGTTTGGTATCGATAAAGAAGCATACAGGCCACACAGGCAGACGACATTATATGATCCCATACACATTTCCATTATATATCGGACATAAATGTTGGAAAATATTTTTTTCTACGATATGGAAATTGGTGTACTTAAAAGATTCGTTAAGTATATTTATTTAGAGAGTACAAAACGTTTAAAGCTGTGTGGCTAGCTCATGTGGTGGTGCACAAGTGCAAATAATTTCAACGGCCATTCTCCTTCCTACTACTGGTTCTAAAACATGTAGGACAGTTTTCAATCACTTACGGAATTCTGCGCCAAATGACTGGTTAACAGCTAAACCCGGAGATTAAGTCTTTTTAGGAATGGTGAGAAGATTAACAGACCACAGCGATATGACCTATACAATGTGTTGCTATAACACCCCCCTCCCCCTGAAAGACAAACAAACGCCACAAACATTCGTTGTCAAGCATTAAAAAATATCGTATTTAATGCATAGGTTATAAATAATGAAATTCATTGACATGTGAGTTGTTAATGTTTAGGGACAACTTGTTTACAGTTATCCAACTGTCAATGCTGCATACATAAACTTCGCTGGTTTTAAATCGATTGCCACTACAGAAATTCATAGGAATATTTTTCTGTTGTTGTTGGGTTTAACACCGTAGTAACACATTGTATACGTCATATAACGGCGGTCAGTCAAACTTTTTTGGGAAGATGGAACAAGGAGCAGAACTTTTTTAGCATTATATCTAAATATAAACCGCATGTGTTATTTGGCATTATATTAACCAATCATTCGGAACAGCCTCGGCGATCATTACAAATATATATCTTGGAAATCAGGCGCAGTAGGAATACAACCAGGTTATAAGGTCCGGCGATTAACATCCTGGCACGTAGAACTATTATTGTTTAAACATAGACGTGTGATGTCAATACTGTCTAACAATTGGTATGCTTGTTAACTAATTAGCTACAAAACAACATTCAGAAGTCTTAATCATAGAGAATGGCCATGTATTGTCTACATAATACATCGAAACACGACCACCTATCATTTTCATTTCAACAATTAATAATAACATTGGTATACGCTTCATCACATCATTTCATCAGTACAATGTCTCACTTGTCGTATTTCCGTGGAGTTAAGACAATAATACCACAGAAACCAAATTCCATCAAATTTATGTTTCTGCGGAATCCATTTTAGATCTACTTTTTAACCTTATGATATCCGATGTTTATCTGTGTAGAAGATCGCCGAGGTAGTTCCGAATTACTAACCAATATTTTTTTTTATTTCAGACGATAGGACAGAGAATTCTTATTAGAATTTTCAAGATGACTTTGAGGCGATTGTGTGCTTTATCTCGTGCTTCCAAGCTATGTATTGTTTTGTCATTATTATCAATATTACATTTTGCGACGTACTACTTTTTGAACGAAAATACTAACCTACTGACGAACCCAAACAGTCCCGGAAACAAATACATCAGATTCTATGATCAAAATTCTACGATAACTTTAAACAAACAGATCCCTAAAATTTTATACTGGAAATCCTTTGACAATATAACTGGTATTGCCGAGTGCGCGAAAACGTGTCCCTACAAATGTGACATCACCGATGACGAAAGCCAAATTGAAACGGCTGATGCCGTTCTTTTTCATCTGGTGAATCTTTGGTCAGAAAATTGGGTTATTGGAACCAAGAAAAATATTCCTTTTCCAACTTATCGTAGACCTGATCAAGTGTGGGTGATGTTCAACTTCGAACCGCCTCCTAATTTATTTGGGGATCTTCATATTTTCGACGGTCTATTTAACTGGACGATGGGCTACAGGAAAGACTCCACTCTATTTCAACCATACGGGTTTTCTAGAACTTTAGATGAAAACGAGGCTAAGATGGCGGAACTTGAATTTAAAAATAGAAATTTTTATAAGGAGAAAACTAACAATATTTCTTGCATGATCAGCAATTGTAAGGATGCTGGACAGAGATACAGAACTGTAGATAAATTATCTAAATACATACATATTGATAAGTACGGTAAATGTTATAAGAAAGAATGTGGAGATTATCGTAAGCCGGAAACATGTGAAAGTGTCATTAAAACTTACAAATTTTATCTCGGGCTAGAGAATAGTCGATGTAAAGATTATGTGACTGAGAAATATTGGTATGCTATGCGTAGAGAACAAATTCCAATCGTCAACTGGGATTTTGACCACATTGACGAAAGTATTCCAATTCAAGGATCTTTCATTAGCATAAGCGACTTTAAAAGTCTTCAAGAGTTGGCGAAATATATTGAAAAGGTTAACAGTAATGAAACTCTGTATAATAGTTATTTTAATTGGAAGAAAAAGTATAGGGTTGATATTCATTGTGGCGCCTGTATAGTTTGTGAAGCATTGCATAAAACAATTAAGCCTCAAGTCATAGAAGACTTTGCTGGATGGATGAGTGACGATGTCTGCGATAAAGTTGATGTAAGTATATTCACAGGAGCTTGACATTTTGTATCAGACTTTGAAAGTATGAAAATAAGAAGAGAAAATTTTATAATGAGACCGGTGGATATTATTCAAAGTACTTAACAAAACTTCAGCATTATACAGTGCATATACATGTATTAATAAAGCTTAGTTATGAAACGCCATTCTGCCATGCGAATAGTTATTCTACTATGCAAATTGCTATTTGCGAAATGACGAATGCGAAATGACATTTGCTAATGATTATTGCGAAATGCTCATTGGCACAAGGTTATTTTAAAACAATTTCCGCCTTTAATCAGACCGCTGTCTTCCAGGAAGGAAAGATACATGCTTCAATTTGCTGGTCATCCATTTTAAGAAGCCTATACAGTATGGTAATGACATTTCGCAAATTGCATTTCACAATAATCATTAGCAAATGTCATTTTGCAGTCGCATTTCACAATAATCATTAGCAATTGTCATTTCGCAAATTGCATTTCACGATAATCTTTAGCAAATGTCCTTTCGCAAATTTCAATTCGCATTTATCATTAGCAAATGTCATTTCGCAAATTGCATTTCGCATTTATCATAAGCAAATGTCATTTAGCAAATTGCATTCTGCATGGAAGAATGGCTTTCCATACTTAGTGGAGACTCGTGTTACGTCGTGTTCGATTGTGTATACAGGACAGATTTTATTTGTGTGCATTGACAAAATATCATTATTTTAAAAGCGTATTTTCGCATTTCTAAGAATTTAAGGACTCTGGTGTCACGGCAATTGGTTCAAACGGATGATTTTTTGAAATTTTTGTAATCAAACATTTCCAAACAATGTAAAATTATGTTTATTCTTCTATGCATGCTTTGCTTCAAATTATAACGTGATAGAAACTACCATGTTTGATCCATTTGTTACGTCGATATGCTTCCTTCGACATTAATGTGGAGGAGTTCGCCCGGACCTCCCAGACTCCATTTGCAGCCACCGTTGATTTATTGTGTCTGAACTTGGCCAGAATGTATAAGTCGTTGACAACTGTTTCGACGATTTGCATACAATGTATATACTCATGTAATATTGATAGGATACATTCATAGTTAAAATATCTTTGACTATCGATGAGGCAGCATAAAACTGTTCTTATTTCATACAGGGATTTTATGTAACAAGGATTTGTGAGGACAAGTAAATGTAATAAATATTCATCAAATTTCTCTGCCATCGCTATTATTTTGACCAATACGGATAACAAGTATAACTAGTTTAAATAAAGATATTCACATGAAATTTTGTACCAGTACCATTCAAATTGACATAAACATTCACAAGTTGCATGAAAGACACTAACAAAAACATAAACCAAGCTTTTGAAGTCTGGAATAGTTTGTACAGCTTGCTTCAGACAGTAATAGACAGTGACGACCGAGAAAAATAAAAAAAACACTTCGTTACAAATTCCTGTTATATAGAATCCCTGTTACATATAAATAAAGAATAATGTTAGGGTAGGGCAAATATCAACTTTTTTTAAAAGGTGCAAACCAAACGGGTGTTTGGCCAAATTATGTGCTGAGTCTGAATATCACAATTAAAATTTTCTACGATGACGTTTTAGGTTCACTTTTTGCGAAAATTCAAAATGGCCGCCAAAATGGCCGATTTTGGTTATGCGGGACAATATAATGTTGTCATTATAGCTTGTAATATATCATTTTATAGGTTTTTATGGTTGATAAACACGTTTTTGAGGTTAAAATACCAAAAATAAGTAGTGGAAGCTTTATTTATTGATAATTCATACAATATTTCGGCAAGACAGTACATATTTTCGATTATTCTGTAAGACAATTACAAAATATGCTACATGATCAAAGAGTTTGTTTTAAAACACTGTCATATATTAAGCAAAACATCATTTTCTGGTTTTATGCTTTTGGTTTAATTTGTTTTCAGGGAGTATTTCCATTTTGAGTTTACTATCTGTTTTTATGTGTCGCATTTGGTGTAAATGCGACACAGTTGTGGCTCTTAGATATCTTACTTCACATATCAATCGTTTTTCGTTTGTGAATCCTTAGCAAATCAACTGATTTCAGTGTGAATGGACCGATATTAGTTTGTTCAAAATATGATTCAGCAGATAGATATCTTTCTTTTGTTTTTATCACTCCATCAAGTATGTGAGCATATAACATATCTTAATCATGTAAGCGTTTATAGTGATTGCCTCTCTTTGCAAGTTTAGCAAGTTTATCATTGTAAAATTTTTAATCTCCGAAGGCTCCTGTGATGGACAATTATTTTTTACATGTTACATATCAGCTCTCAATCAACTTAATAGATAACAAGCATATCTATAAGTCCACAACAACAGGATAATCTTCAATATACAGGCTAGAATCCATCAAACTATAACAAATCTCAACAACTTGACAGATGCTTAATGATATTTTAAATTGAATGACAACTTTAAAGATGAAAATGAACCTATTTAGAGGGAAACATTTGTGTATGAAACTACACAACAATGTCTAAATGGACCTTATATAGCATGAAAGAAGGTGAACAAGGCGCAATACCTTTGTGTTATTATGGCCAGATCACTTCACCTTAATCTTACATCACAAAGGAGTATCAGCTTTCACATAAGCAATTACATATCTAAAGACTTATAATACATAGGCACTTGACACAGAAATCAATGGAAGTATTTGTGCATGGTCTTGTACATTCCACTCCCACATTGACTTTTGCATGGTCTAAATATTGTACTACCAGCCTACCAAATCAAAAACTGCAACAGGTTCAAAATTGTACTGATAGAGTGGTCTTGATAACTCCATTAGAGCAACCAGAACTGTGCTCCTACAGTCTCCATAGACTATAAATTAAAGTTCGAAGAATCATGTCTGAAGTCCTTCTAATGACCTTGCATCATGTTACTTTTCGTCCAGGTGAGATCTCGAGGTCAATTTTGGCTTCGATATCAAAGTTACATATGCTAACTATGCTATTTTCGCCTCCGTCATTATTAATTTCCAACATATCCATTCATGGAAAAGGAATTTATTTGTCTAAAGGTTCATAACTTTTTACACAACTATGAAATCAAAACTTCATATACATGTATAAATGTACAGATACAGCTAGTACAAGCAAGTTCGAGTTATAATTTTCAACTTAATAGAATAATTTCAAAATTAAATTTTTATGATTAAGGAAAACATTTACAATATCTGCAATGCATCAAAATCTATAAACAGTAAAGCATTAAAACCAGTAGATGGATTGTATATTAATTATTAATAGCAGTTTAAAGTCATTATACAATAAAACAGAAAGAGCGGCATAGCTAGATGAATGCAATTTGGCTATTGTCATTAAAGCTAGTATGTGCATACTTAATAAAGGTGATAAAAATTCATTCCTAGTAGCATTAATATAATTAAAAGCAGAAATAAGTATGACAATAGTGATATGCAAGCTGAAAAAAGCCTATGGAAAGATTTATAGGAAATTGATTTTATGCAAAAGTAGATATTATTCTACGAAATTGTGTGATTTTGGCTAAAAAATTGTATAAATTATCAATAAATATAGCTTCCCATACATATTTTGTTATTTTTAACCCCAAAAACGTGTTTATCATCCTTAAAAACCTACAAAATGATATATTTCAATGTATGGGGAAAATATAAAATAGTTCTACATAACCAAAAATGGCCATTTTGGCGGCCATTTTGAATTTTCGCAAAAAGTGAACCTAAAACGTCACCGGAGACAATTTTGAAGGTCATATTTGGATTCAGTGCGTCATTTGGCCATATAAAACACCCGTTTCAAAAAAAGTTGGTGATTTGCCCAACCCTAATAATGTACACTTGTTTCGTGCTGAGCCATCAATACGTCTAAGAACTATCGAAGACTCACTACAGTTTGTTTGCTAAACAAATATTCGATTTTATACTGCAATTTCTTATTGATCAAACTTTAAATTCGCGAGAAACATGTTAAGTGGTTCGAATAAAACATTTCTTAATTGCTATACAAACTGCTGGTACCTGCGTGCAATTACCTGATGAAAAGCCGGTACCCAATTACTGTACTGGAATACCCGTAAAATGTAGTTTCTAGACAATAATCATATAGCAAATGCATTGGATACATGTTTCAGACCTGGGGTTTAATAAACAACGTTTGCCTCGCAATTGGTTGGAGAATTACTCTCTGACTTGCAAGAGCGTAAAAAGAGGGGTTACATTTGCATAATTGTCCAAAATAAACGTCAGTAAAAAGCTTTCTTTTATTGTTTATACACGCATTTCAAAATACTGTGTATAGTAGAGGGTCCTTAGAAAGTACATGTAGTATTATGCAATATTGATATAGAATACTTTCCGTTCATCGTTTACCTTAAAATCCGGGATGTGTAGGCCCAGCAAACATGAACCATTTGTGTCAAAAATATACAGAGAAATATGAGCATGCGCTATTTAGAAATGTAAGGAAATGACTTAGTAACCACAACTTTCGAAACGTATCACAGAAAAGTCGCGGATGATTACATTCGGTCATGCGCAGTAAGATTAAACGCAACTATATGATCTTAGGTTTACACCTACTCGTGAAAAAATAGTCTCTTTGTAAACGCTATCAAACAATGTTATTTAAAGTATTTTTTGCCCTATTGAGCATATGTCCGAGCAGCGCCATCGGCGCTTTGATATAACAAATCGGTATTATTTTTTTCAATTTATATTTCAGAAATTCAACATCTGGAAAGTAAAGTTGGATGAATATTTATTTTGGAAAATTGGAATTTAAACAGACGTTACAAAGATATGCAAGATAAAAAGTTGTCAAGGAACATTTGGTTACTATAAAATAGTAATAAATCGTCATACAACCAATCCTACGAAGGGGGGTGGGTAGATTTATGTTAATGCCTTTCAGAATTCGCCGCAATACCGGGGAATCGTTTTCGTGACGAAAATTGCAGTATTGTTACCAGTAAATTGGGATTTATTAGTCTAGGATATTTACCGAGTATTTTACAACTCAATGTAACCAAAGGGCAGGTATTTTACCAAGGGTATGACGGACTTTAGTCAAAGCCCCAACTTTTCCTCGAGGAGGCAGCTTACGTAACTGTGAGTTGTGCTTTTATCTCTTATGTCAGAAAGATGCAATATAAACTACATTTATTTCTAAGAAAATAGTAAAATAATCAGTAGTGTACATAGACATGATGATAGCTAGATTCTATTTTCAGTACAACTGAATGCAAGAGTTGACAAGTTCTCCACTATGTGGGGGCATTATTCACTCATTAGAGTTACTAGAGAACTTCAAAAGTTTAAGTTCGGTGGTTCTAAGAACCGGAGACTTGCCCATATTATCAATGATCTTACGACTTATTTTCTCGTAAATTCTTCCATATTGTATTGCAATAATATCGTAAGATTTTTATGCTGCCATGATTTAGTATAGAGAATAATAATCGTAGAATAGCTTAACTGACTGAACATTAAGTAACCTGTATGTAATTCTCTCAAATTATTATTATACATTTTTTCAATTAATCTTTGCCAGCTCTTGAGTAATTTTATCCAGTGAAAATTTCATAGAGTCTCTATTTTATTTAACATCAATATTTTAAACATTTTATATATGAAAACATTTTATTTTTATATAAGACAAGTGTGCATTTTATTTACACAGTGTTAAAATATCATAAATTATAAACGGTCTACTTACAGACAAAATTAAAAATGTGACATTATGTCTAGACATAACATTATATACAAACATGCATGTAGTTTATTTGTTCATTTCTAGTTAACCTTTTTTATCTGTTTATTTGTTAAAACATGTACATTACATTTTGTATGTTAATAATAATGTACATTAGTGGTGTAACGGTTAACCGATACCGGTTAATATTGCAATACGAGTTCTGACGGTTTTTAACTGGTTCGTTTTTCTTTGAACCGGTTTCGTAGTTAAGTGTCATACTGCTAGTTTTATGAGAATCTGATAGCTAAATGTTTAAGTAAATGTTACAATGCATTGAATACTTGAAATTATCTAACTATGATTTTAAAGGTTAAACATTTACTCAATTGATAGAAAAATATCTTCAAGAGTCTGTTTCAAACCACGCATTTTTCTAACATGTAGACCTTTTTACACTAGTTAAAGTAATTAAAACACTTGGATAAGAAATCATTTGAAAATACCCATATACATGCTTTGCTGATCCAATTAGGACGAGATACATGCATCAATTAATGCTTTGCATGTCTAAGCGAAAAACCGGTTTGTATTGCAATATATTGGAATACAGGGTTTGCATATTACTATATATTGCAATACGGTTTTTGCCGTATTGTTACACCCCTAATGTATATCACCCTAATGGTGAAAATAAAAGGTATATATAGCATAATGACTCGAGAGAGACCGTGTACATGTGCTTCATTATGTTTGTGCTAGTTTTAAAAGAACAGCGAAGTTTCAATTAAATTGTTAGAAACTATAACTCACTGAATAAAGTAAGCAACAAGGAAACTTGTCAAGCCTAATGGATCCGAATCGGGTCCTGATACGTTCAGTGACACTGATTGTGCCACATTAATATTCAATATTTATACAATATAACTTATTGTTTTCACATCCAAATGACCGCTGTGAAAACGATTTAAGTAAAATTTGTCTCTGTGTTTTAATGCATGCAGTTTAACATTATATGAGAATAAATCAGAACTCAGTTATAACTTTATTGCTAACTGCATTAATGCAAGGCAACATGTATACAGTGAGTTTAAAAAATTGGAGCAGTTCCATTTAAAAGCAATGCTATGTTTAACGATAAAGACGTTTTATTTTAACTCCAGAAATAATCAATTAATGTTAGCCATTGAGCTCTTGTACGACAAACAATGTATTCACTGAATGAAACAGCAGCGTGTTCAGCTACCTTGAACGTTCCCAAACGTTCCGTAACGGAAGTGTCGGAACATCTTATCCCATAGGCAACTCAACCCGAGACTTCTCAATCTCCTACTAACGGATTGAGTTTTCTCGGGTTGGGTTAAGTATTGCACGGGTTGAGTTGTCTTCGGGTTGAGTTCTTCCGTACCCGTAACGTTAGCTATCAGTAGTAACTGAACACGGGGCTGATATGCGTGTGAAGCGTGATAATGATTTGAAAGTTAAGCTTGTTTTAACATGTTTTATTGACGTACAGTGTAACCTCTCGTGAGCAACACCCACTGGGAGGGCCTAAAATGGTTTGTTGTTCATAGGTTGTTGCTCTGCAGAGGTTACTTTCAATGAAAATTATACCTCAGGGAAACATCATAAGTTGTTGTTGTGCAGAGGTTTTGTTCTGTAGAGGACCGCTCTGCAGAGATTGTACTGTATTATCATATACAATTTAGAATGTAAATTAAATGTAATACCTGACATGTATTATTAATAAATGTTGAACCGCAAGGGGATTCGCCTCTTTGATGCCATTTTGTGATTCCTGTGAAGTCATATTTACCTTGGGAGCGATGTCATGAATGCAGTATTTATTTGTTTATAGTTTATACCGATTAATTTTTATTTTCGATAAAACTAATTTGCATATAGAATTTTATTTAAAAAGTGCTTCATAATATTATACTGAGTTATGTTATTACTTAATATAAACATGTTTTTTTCTATTGTCAGTTATATATGTAGTCGTATATAAAAATGAAAGGGGGTATTGTTAAGGCCATGCCATAATAGTACGGGGGCCAGAGGGGTCCACCGTGCACCCTCCTCTAGACTTTTTGCCACCTATGCTAAATTGTTCCGTAGGGTCTACTGAATCAGAATCGGCGTTGTTCTCAAAAATAAACTCTTGCGCACTACCTGAAATGTCACAGTATTCATGGCAACCCCTTGTTTTTAGTCGAAATAGTCGGTGTTTGTAAAATCATTAATAACTTGAATAAGCATTAGGCTGGAATAATAAAATTAGTGTCATATCAAAGCTGAGGCACTGGCCTTTAAAAATATATGTAACACTATCCGCTAAAATACAGATTAATTTATGAAATTAACTGAAAACATGAAAAAATGCTGAAAAATATTGATTTTTTTTTCAATTACATGCATATCTTTTAATATTCAAACCTATTATTGAGAAATAATACATTTATTTTGTTACAAAATATTTAAGAAAGGTTTACTCTATCATATTCAAAATTATTTTTAGGACAGAAGTACTATTTATGTAGGTAAAAACTGTTGCCATAACAACCGCTATTTTCAAGTAAGAATTACTTTTTGGTGATTGAACTTGATTTTTTTGCTCAAATCTAACGATATGATTGCAACGTTGATATTTAATGATATCTGAGACTCACGTCTTTAATACTATTAATGTTATCAATAAATTCAGTATCAATACCTTCATTGATATTGTTGAGAAATGTTAATCAAAGCACTGAAAGCACCGATTTTTTTTCGATTTGACAGTATTAAAGTGATTCACATGTCATAACGTTTGAAGACGATGGTTATTGTGCAGTGGTGGTCTATTGAATGAAGAAATAATATAATAAAACTAAAGAGACTCTTATTGTTTTTGCTTTTACTGAAATAAAATTATGTTGAAATATGATTTTGTAAATTGGATTTTACGCTGCACATCATTACTTTTTTATAGATTATATGTTGTACAAAATGTAATACTCATTTAGCCAGCATAAAAATTATGTTGTCATGTTTGCTTTATAGAATGATGTAGTTACAAGTTTAGTGAACTATTTAAAAAAAGGTACTTGTAAACTTTTTGGTATTGAACACAGGTGTACTTGTCCATGTGTGTGTTTTGAGCAAGTATGTGCAAGTGATAGAATATGCACAGTGGGCTGTAGCCAGTAACTTGCGATTTTTAGACCAGGAATATTTACCGAGTATTTTACAACTCAAAAGTCCTTAAAGGGTGGGTACTTTCCTACGGTATGATTGGCTAAAAGACAAAGCCCAACTTTTCTCCGAGGATGTGGGTTATGTAACTGTGGGCTGTCTTTTTATATCAGAAACATGCAATAAAACCTAGATTTATGGAGTAATCAAGTACATGTATTTGCAAGTGAAAGAATGAGTGTGTGTTTGAGTTAACGAAAGCATGAGTGTATTTTCCTTTTGTATATAAATATCATATTGTGACAATGTTCTTCAGTTTTGTAAACGTGTGAAATAAAAGGTTATCTAAATTTGTGTAATCTTATATTTATGTTATCTTGGAATAGCCTTAAATCTTTTCTTTGTTATTTAAAGGTGAAATGGGGCAGATCTTCGGTCATGAACAAACCAGTAGAAGATTATTAAATACAAAGAACAGATTAAGAACACTATTTAGTTACTTAACCTAATTATATTTCATAATATTGATATTACAAATACATGTACACTTTGTTATATTAGATTTCAACAATGTACAGTACCCACCAAAAGTTCTTGAACAAATCGGGGGAGGGGAAACATCTGATCTTCTTTTTGTAATTTTTTTATTGCTCACTTTTTCATATACAAAGAATAATACACAAAGAACAATACAATACAAGACATTCAGTAATAATAGGCAAAAAGCTGCTGTAAATAAGTGAATGGTTTACACTCATTGGTGACAGTTAAGAGTTTTATAGAAGTTATGATAACACTACTATTCAATTGTTGTGGTATAAAAGAAAAAAAAGCATAAAGAATGTTGAGATTCATATGAATATTTGAATCCTACAGGTAATGGAAATAATTATCTTTGTAGATGTTAATGACGAATAAATACAAAATACAATACATAAATACAGTACATCTGTTCTTGCATATACCTTAAGTATTTCCATTATACCTGTCATTAAAACTTTATTTAACACAGTTGAATCATTTTAATGGTTGCCCGCAAGACTGTAGTAAGTGCATTGCATTAAAGAGCGAGTTACTACAGTCTTGCGGACAACCCTCGAATTATATTGATTGTCACTACTGTTGATTTTGAAATGTGTTCAGACAAATCTTTGTTTATCTTTAATGGGCAAATGGAGAACCTTTTCCCTAAAATAGGAATTTGTCAAGGACATTTGGAGGACAATGTATGTACGCTAGAGACATAGATAACATGTCTAACTCCTTGATGTACGCCGGTCATAATGTAAGATCGTACTTATACTATTTGTCTGAAGATCAGCATAGATAGGCAACTGTCAAGAGTTGGGTGACCTGATAATAGTTAAATGAAATATTTTAGATAAAATGAAGACGATTTATAAGATAACAAAATCTGCGTATAAATATTGATACTTAGACCAAGGGAGGTAAGTATGGGTTGTATTTATAAAAATTTTTTTAATACTTCAAATGTGAGTTGTCTCTCTTGCAGTGGAGTAGCTTGAGGCCTTCTGAAACACAAATGCTCTTTAGTATCTTTTTAAGTAGGTGATATGTGGGTCTTTTCGAAAATTTACATTTACAGGACATTTTGTCACCATTTCATCCACAGTCTCTCTTCTTGAACATTGCATTGGACGTTTTCAATTGAAGCTATACAATTAATGAATATAAAGTTGGCAGACTCAGCAGACACGGTGTTTGTTGAATGAGATATAGGTGCTTTTGTGGTTTCTGAGGTAATAAGTTATACGCCCTCACAGATATATGTGTATACAATATTTTTGAGGGTGGTGACTATTTTATGCCGACAGACCCGGTTTGATAGTGATGGACACAAAGCAGGAAATCCGATTGAACGCAAGGGTGAACATTCCGTTCTATCACCCTCTGTAGGATGTGATATTTATTATATCAAACCAAACAACAAAAATCAGATATTGTTGAAAATTTAATAGGCACAAAAAGTGTAATTATATCTGTTTTATTTGCTTTTTAACTTGAAGACATTTTTACATCAATTAGTTTTTTGTTTTATAAAAAGCAAGCGTCTGTGCAAGGAAGGTAACTCAATTTGAATGGCTAAAAACTTTAGTCCAAGTATTAGCAAGCTCCAACGCAGTAGTCTCTATAAGCAGGCCAATAGGTGATGTCAAGTGGGTTACATTACAGATTGTCACCCTGGACGTCACATTAGGCTATATAGTAATATTTATTAATTATTCATTTATTGGAGTTAACGCTGGGTCGATATCCCAGTTGTTAGGGCGCCGGGATTTGGATACTCGAGCACGAGGGGGTGCGGGTTCGAATCCCAGCCGGGGAGGTTATACCCTTCCATGAAAATTTGACAATAATGTCGATTTTCCTCCATTGATTAGATAATATGGAGAAGTTTCCGGCCTTGTGGAAGGGTAGGTAAGTACTGGTTGTAGACAATGGTCCAGGAAAGCTAGGTTATGTGCGCTGGACGCCGTGAAATGACCTAAATTGTGTTGATACGGCGTTAACTCCAATAAATAAAATAAATATGTTTAAGTATAGGAAAATATTAAAAACAAGTCATAGTTTACATAATAAGGTGAGTAAAGCAAAAAAATCGTACTATCAATCTATGTGGCTGTTCCAATGCTGATTTGAAACGTAATTATTAGTTTTAACAGTAATAAAGTTTGCGGCGTTTTTTACTCGCGAAAATTTGTGAGTTAAAAGTAAGGTTACTCGCAATTTCCAAAATCCACTCGCATTTGCGAGTATGCGAGTTTAAATTCGAGCCCTGTATAATACATGTATTTTGTAAATAAAGTCTTACAATAAACTGTGACTTTCAAAATATTCAGAATAATTATAAAAAAGACATGGTTAAAATCCTGAAATTATTTCAGCATTTATACTCTTATTTAGACGTAAAGCCAAAATGATAAAATCGATTGTCAAAGTTCTATATTCAACTGTAGTTCGATGTTTGCATTTATGAATTTCTACGAGACTAACAACGAAAAAAAGAAGGAATTGGACTAGTTTTTCTCTGATACATCGATATCATCGGTTTTTTTTGTCATCAGTTTTTTTAAAAAATCTGTCCATTGTATATTGGTATTTTTGAGTGTTTACATAAAGTCACACATGTGTTATCAATCCAATAGTCAAACATACAAATAAAAGATTCAATACAAAATATACAGGTCGTCCACATAAACATTGCGTATATAAACATTGACGGTTTCATTACACACCAGTATTTAGGGAGGATCTATTTTCACAAATGTATAGTTTAGTTAGTTTACACTGATTATATAAACATATCATCATATAAAATTTATAATGGGCATATTAAAATACTATTTAGAATAAAAGTTAGATATCAAAGTGGTATGTTAAAATCTTTAAATAGCTGTTCATTAGATAAGTCACCTATTTAGTGGGCAAGTCCATCGTTTAAAGTACAAAAACACGCATGACCTAGAATACGACCTGTAGTTAACAAAGAAGTCATAAAACTTTACTATTTAAACAACGACTGTTTATAGTTTCTAGTAAGTTATACATGTACATGTTCAATACTCTGATGTGGGTCTTAAGGTCACCCTACTGATAAAATACATGTATAATTCCACTGACTGAATCTCAGAATTGAATCTAGGGCTGCCTAAACATGTACATTGTACAGCATTTTGTGCCGCCGTTACAGAATCTGCGTTGATTGTGGTTTCAAAATCGGTCAATGAATTTATTTTTCAGTGTTACTGTATCCAAAAAAATGTTGGTGTCATTCGAAAGAGCAAAGAATTGGCTATATGCACGTACATGCATGTTTAAATCTGTAAAATAAAGTAAGTGATAACGGAGAAACTGACCGTCATTTGAATTTGGGTAAAAATATTACTAAATAGCTTTTTTAAATAATAAACCTTAAGTGTGTATACATAGTGTTATGACCCAAAACCATGTCAACCGCACATTTGTCGCCGAGGTTCTACATGTTTATGAAGTCATTTGTTTATTTGTTCTTTTCTCACGATTTCATGATAAAAATCGTGTTGAATGTTATAAGGAGAATTCAAGCACTCGTAAATTTATTGACTGGCAAATAAATGTTTTTGTGAGTCATATAAATGTGAACGCATTTGAATATTTTTATTAACATTTTATATTCGATTCAAGGCCGGATCCAGAAGGGTCGTAAGTGGGGGGCACAGGGGGTGGGTTCGGGAGGGGTACCCCATCCCGACGGTATAGAAATTTTTGAGTTTTTCACATGTCAAAGGTGCAAATCTGAGCATTTTAAAATGGTCTTTTAAAACAAATTTGAATGAAATTGAAATTGAATGAAGCTAAAACTAGGTTAATTATCATTTTTTTCTGTAGAAAAGTGACGCAACGCATAACAATTCAGGTTCATGTGATTGATTAGCTTTTAATAAATATTCATAAATAAAAAAATGCATTCATGTGAGTTAGATCACAGGGCCTGATACAGAGGAGTCGTTATTGGGGAGTACGGTTGGGGTGGGTACCCCTCCCGAAGATGTGGAAAATTTTTGAATTTTTGCATGTCAAAGGTGTAAATCTGAGCACTTTTGAACACACTTTAAAAGGATAAAATGAAGCTAAAATTTGGTAAATTATCATTACATTTTCGGGCACTACCTAGGAAATATTGAGCGCTATAATTGAGGTATCCTTCATGCGTGTGCCCGTTTTGTTCGTTTAGATTTAATTTGTTGGCTTATTAAATCCCATTCTCGTACCCTGAAGTTTTCAAGGAACGAGAATGGATAAAATCCTGATTTACAAAAAAAATCAGCAATTTCATCATGTAAATGCCGAGAATTTATAAAAAGTACACCTGGTAACTTGTATAAAATCACCGAATGCAATGAGAAAATTCTCCGATTTAACATCCAAAAAAGCCGGTTTATGATACGTTTTTTTTAAATAAGAGGCTTAGTTAATTGTGTTGAAATTCAGCGTTGTTGTGAGTTTTCGGACGTTTCAGTGGATTTACAAGAATGGTTGTTGGGACGATCCAAAACGTGAAAATCCTTCGAAGAATCACATTTTTTGATTCCTTTGGAAAAAAATCATTAGGAATACAAGTATTTTAAACACGTAAAATGATATAAAATAAAAGCAACGATTTAAAAATTAACGAAACATAAGCCTATTAATGTATGATTGGTTGAAAAAAATGTTTAACCACTGATTAATTTTTGTCTTCTTTTTCGTTAGAAAACTTGTTGTAGGGTAGGTCACTCTTGAAAAGTTACTTGAAAGTTTAATTCATTTACCTACATTTTCTAAAAAAACAACAACATAAAACGCTCGCTTTTTCCGATTTTAACTAACTTTTAATTAACTCATTTTAATGACAAACATTCATTCGACTACACTCGGCTTTTCTCAGTCTATTACTTGATATGAAAAACGCCGATGTCCTCCATAAATACTTAATTTATGTTTAGGTTCGGTCACTTTTTAAAAGTTATTCGGAATTTTAATACCATAAAAAATCATCAGACGATCGTGCATGTATTCGAAATTAACTAAGTTCGAGTGTCATAGTAGTGACGTATAAAATGCACTTGACTAGCTGTCCTCGTCTTTTCTCTGTCCAACTTGCTATGAAAACGCCAACACAATAACCAAATTTAGGCCTCGCAAGCTAGTTACCATGGTAATTTCACTGGTGACGGTCTTAAATATACTGTTGAGGTATGTGTAATATAAACAATAAACAATTGGTATCTATGTGTCTATATAGAGGGACCATAAACTTGCACGATCAATGATTTGAACGCTTGATAAGGCCCGATCTGGGTACCCTGAGATGCTTGAATGTATCAAATTAGATCATTATCTTTTTTAATAGCTCGGATGGATGATTGCATATTAAAATTAATCTAAAAGTCGAGTTGATATTGCTTTGATGGTGCCGATTTTGTGCCATTTTCTTTGTATGAGAGTCAATATCTGTGGGGCCAGGTGGGGGGGGGGGCACGTGCCCCCTGTGCCCCCCCGGTAAATCCGGGCCTGGCCGATTACAAAAGAAACAATCGAGAAGGCGTATGCATTAAAATTTTATTTGAAAACATGACGGAACCCTACGTTGGTAATATTCCCCTCTAATACAAATAAACCCTTACTGTAGAACATGATTTACGCTGGGTCTGTTTTAAACTTGAATAAAACAATCATTTCCTCTTCTACTTTTGTTTGGTGTTTAGCTTTTATCGGCGTTCATCTGTTCTTAAGGATGTATTATGCGCAGGGTTTTAGCAAATCAAAGCGCCGATAGCGCTGTTAGACATGGGGTTTTGGTTGAGTATATGACTGTATACAACTCATGGAAGCGATACAAGGGACTTTTACCTTACATAAACTAGATAAGATATACACGTGCTTCTTATTGTCTGCTTGTTAACGCGTAATGCGGACTATATCAATTGCAGTGGTAATTATCCCTTTATTTGCGCGCGTACAATCGAATGTATCCGCGACAAATTTTGATGTGGATTTGCCACAGTCCACTACTAAACATGGAGAATCCCCATGTAAAAAGTATATAACTGGCGTTGGAGATGTGAGGTGTAGCAACTATTATACACTTTTTTGCTTAACCACGCGTATGTATCATTTAAAGCTGACCAGAGTTAAAAGACTTACAACTCCAAAAAGCTTTGAGTAGAGAATGATTTCTTACTGTTTTTTTTCTTGAAACCGTAGCATTTGTGATGTTATAGTCACATGGAATTGCCGCCGTGAATAAGTAATGTTTTATAGGAATCGTGTATAAAAATGGTATGGATGTTTATTTATATGTTGAACGTATTGCATGTGTTATATAATGGTCATAATGGAACGTTTTATCGAGCCGGAAAATTATCAGTTGCATGAATAGGATAAATTGTTTTGTTTTCAAATTTCTCGAACAATATGCGAATGTAAGTTACACCACGTTTGTCCTTGTGAAACAAAACATAGTTTATACATAAAATTAACGTTAAATTACTATATTTCAATACTAGAATTTTAAATTATGTTTTTTGTGCAGTTTATGACTTGAACGACACACTTGCGTCTCCACAAAGTTTTTTCACAGTTTCTCAGTTTAAAATTGGTGCTGATTAAAAGTCCGAGTGATGAAACCCTGCAACCTTTGAACAATTTGCATAATATGCAAATTAAACCCGCAATTACCGAAAATCCGTTTTTATTATTCACGCTTATTCACTTGGTATATCAGCAAGATAAAACAAAGATGCGACAAAATTATGGCAAAAACCCGACACGAAAATGTGTCGTATCTTTGTAAAAGTTTTGTCGTAAAAATACATTGTTGCAATGTGCTTTCACAGGCGAAAACACGACAAATGATTAAAATGTCGTATGATTGTGTTTTTGCATGGCGCCTCGCAGGACGATGATAGGACAAAAAAGACCATTTTGTCGTACTTTCGTCGTACTTTCGTGTTTTTTGTGTGGCGCCCCGCGGGACAACAATGCGACGTGGCATAAATCAGCCACCATATTATAACGACACTTTTCCTTGAAACAAACGATGTCGTTGTACTGAGATCTGGCTGCATTTATAAAGAATGTGCATTAACTTATTGACTGCAAACATTTGTAAAATATACATGCATATGGATATCTGTTAAAGTTTAAGTTTATACAAAAAATAGACTTCGTACAAATCCACCAATATAATCCTACTACCCGCCAGTGTATACTGTTGATGCCCTCTCTTGTTGCACAATCTTCCCATATGCTGCACGAAGCTTGTATCTCGTGAAATACTACACTCTACAATGATATTTATAAAATAAAGATGATATACATTGTGCATAAAAATTGGACTAACTTGCTTGACGAAAATATAGCAAGACGCACGAAAAATGTACTAACATTAGCGTGTAAGATTCGAACCTGTGTCAGATAAAACTTAAGACTTCAAATACAACAGCCTTGCCGTTTTTGCTCTAGAGACTGTCGATATATTACGTTGGACATGAAACACTTTCAGGTAATTTTTTAATTTGTTCATTTTTTATCAACCGGGAACTAAATTTTTGTTGGGTTTAACGCCGTAGCAACACATTGTATAGGTTATGTAACGTCAGCCAGTCAACCAACTCACTGTTCCTGGAAAAGCTAAATCTCTAGATTTAGCTGTTAACCAGCTTCGGGCGCGGACTGACAACTGTCCTACATGCCGTAATTCATATTTTACTAAGAAATGCTTCATGAACTCGATTTGATAATATTTGATAAAATATACTCTGTCACGTATGGCATGACAAACGTTGTAATATTCTAAATAGAAAAAAATATGTTTTATAAAAAATATTTGTTTTGTATAAAAATATATATGTGGATAAAAATATTTATATATGTTGTAAAAAAATATTTGTTTTGTATAATATATATATATATATTGGATGTAAAAAATATATACTTGATAAAACTATTTATGTGTTGTAAAAAATTATTTGTTGTATAAAAATCTTTTTAAAAATATATATGGTATAATTAGCATGATGGGATATAAGGTCTATTGTAACAAGGGATCTGATTGGTCGACAATGATGTAGCTGCTATATGGTGGATTATGAAATAAACAATCAGGGGCTTGTGCTAAAACTTACAGTGACAAAATAAACACCCCAACCCGTTACTAGACTCAGTTATATGTATCATAGAACACAGTAGAAACCAGCCCTTGTACTCGATTCAACAGCAGTCAAAGGGTCGAACTAGACGTGTCAGCCAAGTCATAGAGTATACTCATAATTCATATTTTTAGGGGATATGGCAGGTGCAAACAAACTACAGATCTGTTGTCTATGACTGATGCATCTGGTTCGAACCTTTAACCACTGCAGGATCGAATGCAAGGGATAGTTACTTCCCCTAGATTCAAGCACAACGTGAACTCGGTTTCGTGTTCTCCGATATATAACTGATACTGTTATAAATTTAAAACTGCTACCATGCAGACGTCAGCATGAATTTCCATTGTTTGTACGAGGTATGAACATCTAAATCAAACAGATCCTACACATTTTCATATTGTTGGGTCATCGATTACTGCATGTGTTGGCAGAATCACTGAATTGAAACTTGTTTTTTTTCTAAAAATTGAATAGAACTTTGGCTTGTTTAAAGATTTTTATACAACAAATATATTTTTTATCCAACATATATATTTTTATACAAAACAAATATTAATTTTTTACAATACATAAATATTTTTTATCCAACATATATATTTTTTATGTATACAAAACAAATATTTTTGTAACACATTTTTTTTTACCAAACAAATATTTTTTTAGTACACATAATTTTTTCTGTTTAGAATATTGCAACGTTTGTCATGCCACAGTCACGAGCGGAATAGTTAATGGATGCTTGGATCGATTTAAGTTAATAGGACGTTAGTGAAATTGGAACCAGGCGGCAGAACTATTTGTTAAGTGACAGTCTTTTGTTGTGGAACAATTCAAGCGTTAAACGGATACTTATTGTAAATTCAACGTTCTACATAATACAATTAACTAAAAAATCGATATTAAACCAATGCATGCCTCTTAGGCATAAAAACCAATGGACCGATCACAACGGTTTTATAAATATTTCAATGCCAATAGCTCGGCGGAATACTTGTATTTTAACCATTATAAACCTTCAGTTAAAATGGTCGAATGGTTTTAAATTATTCAGTATTATTTTATAAAGTGAAGAAAGAACCCTGTGTAGCTACATTCATTTTATCAGTTGACGATTGCTTTCAACTTCGTGACCGTATATTTGTAATCCCAACAGGGTAGAGCTAATAGTATCAATACGAGATTAAAGGACTTATGTGTGTAGTTATTGTGCTTTGGGAAGTGATCTGTGAAAGTATAAAGGTTATTTACTGGGTTTAACGATCTTGTATTTATATGCACGCACAATGATTTATAAATTCTGTGTTACCTATATCATGACTGTCAATAGAACATATTTCATTTCGGATAACGGAGGAGAACAAATAGAAGGTAAATATTTTACTTATCATTCAAACTGTATGGTTGTTTAGTATTTTGTTGGTCACGTGATGTGATTGACGAGAGTTTGACACTTCCAGAGACAGTGTTCGGATCTTTTCGCTTAATATCATAACTTATACTGTTAGCAAAATGACATCACTTTACATCGTATACTTTGCACTTTCAGCAAAATGACGTCGCTTAACATCATAACCTTTATACTGTCAGCAAAATGACATCGCTTAACATCATAACTTTTATACTGTCAGCAAAATGACATCGCTTAATAGCATAACCTTTTTACTGTCAGCAAAATGACATCGCTTAATATCATAACCTTTATACTGTCAGCAAAATGACATCGCTTAATATCATAACCTTTATACTGTCAGCAAAATGACATCGCTTAATATCATAACCTTTATACTGTCAGCAAAATGACGTCGCTTAACATCATAACTTTTATAATGTCAGCAAAATGACGTCGCTTAATATAATAACTTTTATATTGTCAGCAAAATGATGTCGCTTTAATATCATAACCTTTTTACTGTCAGCAAAATGACATCGCTTAATATCATAACCTTTATACTGTCAGCAAAATGACGTCGCTTAATATCATAACCTTTATACTGTCAGCAAAATGACATCGCTTAACATCATAACCTTTATACTGTCAGCAAAATGACATCGCTTAATATCATAACCTTTATATTGTCAGCAAAATGACGTCGCTTAACATCATAACCTTTATACTGTCAGCAAAATGACATCGCTTAATATCATAACCTTTATATTGTCAGCAAAATGACGTCGCTTAACATCATAACTTTTATACTGTCAGCAAAAAGACATCTCTTAATATAATAACCTTTATACTGTCAGCAAAATGACTTCACTTATCATCATAACCTTCATACTGTTAGGAAAATGACAGAGAAGACACGAATGTGTTTGCATCGATGGCTATGATCAGGGAGCTAAATTTCCATCAAGATTTGTTTGAATTTAAGGGTATACGTCTATGACTCACGGAAAAACTTATTAGAATTTCAAAAATTAAGTTAATTATCGGTCATGGATTCAAATGACCGAAAGTCTTTACTTTTACTTTTATATGTTGAAAAAGTACAAAATATTACAAAAATATTTCAACTTTACTCTAGATATTACAAAAAATAAAACAAACATATTACATGAACTGATATATGTTAAACGATACAAAGAAAAATACAATCTTGTAAATTTATACAAATATAATTAATAGTTGGCTGGCGCGTAGGAAGGATCTAAATATTGGGGCCGCAGATGTGGTAGGTACGGGAGGGTGGTCCCGCCGATCGAATTATTTTCTTAGTGTAAGCCTCTGAAACTCGATTTCCAGTACTTTCAGAACCCCCTGTTTAAGAAAAAAACTTTGTATTATAACGAGACCTTAAGATGTTCAATATGTGTCATGAAAATTTAACTTGCGGTCAGCTTACCGCGGCTTGCCAGAAGATTTGGGCCTCGGCTACGGCCCCTGCTCCTACGCGCCTGGTTGGCCAGTCGAAAATTAATTTGGAATATGACGTTAAATCTTGCATTTTGAAGCAAATTACATGTTTACTTGTAATCGACTTATTCCGTCGATCTTCGTGATCGTTCGACAATTTCTATTTCTTAGTTGCTTACGAATACAAAACGGAGAATGTTTTTATTTCAAATTGAAGAGAATTCAGTAGGATATTTCATATAATTATCGGTAAGATTTAGCTTTGCGTGATTAATTCTCAAACAGAAACGCATGAATACATGTCGGCCTACACTATAAATACCATACATTTAGTCATGACAATAATTCGTTGTATATAATACATAAAACATGTTAGACTAGGTTATATTACCACTTCATGGCAGACTGTCAATATGGATAGATGTCAATAAGACAGGCATCATATAACTTTTCAATAAAATACTTTAAATATAAAGACTATCTTTATGTCTTTTTTTCCAAAGATTGTTCAACACAGTCTAGTTTTCATCCGGTTGCGAATTTAAATAGGATTTCTAACAATGAATTGCTTTTAGCTATTTTCATACAATGTAACATAAAAAGTACGAGTATTTACTTTCTTTTAAAAACTGATCATAATTCCACACTGAAACTTTGCATAGGTTAATTTTAACTTTTTTATTTCGTTAAAACATAACTTTAATTTGTTTTAAGGAAATATTTCCTTTAAAAGAAATAATACTACATCTGTACGTTTACACAAAATATTTGTGAAAATAAAAAAGTATTTCAAAATGTCACCTAGGGCTCCGTAGCTAGGCATATTAAGCTTCTTTATCAAACAAGATTAATTTTTGTGTGTGACAATGTTATCTTATTACTTGGATTTGTTCAACAATTTCACATACCAAACATGATATGATGTAAGATATCTGTGTCTCCAAGCTTCCTGTTCTATTAAACATTTTGTTTTGGGTTTAACGCCGTGTCAACACACAATTTTAGGTCATTTTACGACGTCCAGCGCACCTAACCTAGCTTTCCTGGACCCTTGCCTATAACCAGTACTCACCTACCCTTCCTTAAGGCCAGAAACTTCTTCATATACCTTATTAATGGAGAAAAATAGACACTATTGTCAAAGTTTCATGGAAGGGTATAACCTTACCGGTGGGATTTGAACCCGTACCCCCTTCGGGACACGAGATTCCAAACCCCGGCGCGCTACCAACTGCCCCACCGACTATGCCAGGGATAATAAATTTCAAGCATTTATTCTCAATCTAGATACAAGATAGTACGACATTTGACTTCATTAACTTAGAGATATGAATACATACATGAACATGTATATAATGTATTTTGTTAACTTACGACCTCTTATAACGCTATTATTAACTTAAGGTAGCATTCCCATGATACACATATCTACGGAGCCCCTAAAGTGACATTTTGAAATACTTTTTTTATTATCACAAATATTTCGTTTAAACGTAATATTTTTTCGTTTATTCGAAATATTATTTCGATTTAACGAAATAATATTACGTTTTTTCGAAATAATTATTTCGATTTAACGAAATAATATTATTTCGTTTTTTCGAAATAATTATTACGTTTTTTCGAAATAATTATTTCGTTTTATCGAAATAATATTATTTCGTTTTTTTTTAGAAATAATTATTACGTTTTTTCGAAATAATTATTTCGTTTTATCGAAATATTACTTCGTTTTTACGAAATAATATTACGAATTTTCGAAATAATTATTTCGTTTTTTCGAAATAATTATTTCGAAAAAATTATTTCGAAAAAACGAAATAATTATTTCGAATAAACGAAATATTATTTCGTTTAATCAAAATAATATTACGTTTAAACGAAATAGTTGTGAAAATAAAAAAAGTATTTCAAAATGTCACTTTAGGGGCTCCATAGATTAACGTTTAAGAATTACACAATAAATATTGAAAGGGCACATGTCTTCAAAATATGAAAATAAATTCAATAATCTTGTTCTTTTCATAATTGTGGTTAAATAGATTTCACATGTACTTCAATAATTGCAAAAAACAGCAACTCAAATAACTTGTCGTGCATTCTTTTACCGATAACAAATATTCACGTATATTGTCGACATTACCCGATATCGCCCGAGGTTTGACAGCAGCTATTATGGGAACTCTACCTTAAATAAAATTACTGCGATACTTTTTTGTGTGAGTTTAAAGTTGTAGCAAAACATTGTATAAGTCATATAATAGTGGTCAGTCAACCAGGTCACCATTCCTGCATGGAAAGGCTAAATCTTTAGATTTAGCTATTAAACAGTTACTACATACTTCCGTCATTGACTGGCAACTGTCTTTCATGATTTAGAATCAGTGGTAGGAGGGAGAATTGCTGTAGAAATTATTTCATGACGAAGCTCTCTAAAGTTTACCACACCCTGGGATCGAATCTACGAACCCTCGATCAGTAGACAAGGTTTCTCCTTAAACACACTGTGATAAAATCTCTTGTTTTCTACTTTCGGTTTGAGTCTTTACTTTCACTTTGAAAATTCATTAAATAACATTACAATATTCAAGTGAAAACTGTATATACTGCAGGGTCGGATCCATGATTTTTTGTAGGGGGGGGGGGGGGAGGGTCCGAACTTTTTCTAGGTGGGGGTCCAAACTTTCAAACCACAACTACATTTTACATATTTTGCTGAATAATGGAACATAATAATAAAAACTACATAACAATAAAATCTATGTTAAGGACCGAAAAAATTGCATCATGCTACTTAAAAATGACTTACAGTCAAGAAATACACTAATTGATGTGTTCATTTTGGAAATTCTAGGGGGGGGGGGAGTTAGGACCCCCCCTGACCCCCCTCTAGATCAGCCTATATACTTAAAAGGTTGTTTAAAATAAGACTCCTTTGTACTAGACGAATGATTATTTCTTTTATGTCCATGGATAGCTGTATACACTTGATATTAGGACTTTAAGAAAGGTCATACATTTGTCTATACAGTAAAGTTCCGCTATTATGACCACTTTTGTTATTTTTAAATCATGCGATTTTTGACAATTATTAAGACCCAATTGCTTAATTTGTAAACAAAATGGTTTCTATAACAAGACCGTTTCGTTATGAAGACCAACGGTTTGCTGGTCTTAAAAGCGGAACTTGACAGTACTGATTGTTTTAAAGAGGTTTCACTGAATACATTTATAAATATATTCAGCTTTTTCTGCTTTACTTAAGCCTTTATTTCTATAACTAAGATTTAAATAATAATATTATCCATAATCCATAATCTTAGTCTTATGAAAATCAGCAAACTTAATATGCTTATAAGGATTCAACATATTGGGCTGTATTAAGTATATACATACATAAGACGTTTGTTCTCAGTAATGAAATCCGACTCTTGGTCAGCAAGACGAACTGTTTGACTAAACGTATGCTTAACGAAACTTCTAAGTACCCTGATTTCAATATTAATATAGGATTTTTTTATTTTTCAATATTTATGTCCGATCAAAAATGGAAATGTGTAGGGCTATACTGTCGCCTGCTTGCAAGGTTTTCATGCTTCTTTATCGATGCAAAATCGGTTTTGCCGTGCATTCATTGAAAAACGTAAATGAGCACGTGCTTCTCGTGCAAAAATCCCAAGTGGTCAGTTTTGGTGAAATCGTTAGTGTGTTGATATGCACAACGAAAAATCAAGAAATGGCTCGAATGTCTCTACAAGAACAAATAATTACTGACGGTATTTTGCAAGGCGGTGCGTCATCTGCTGAGATAAGATTCAAATTGCTATTTTTTCTGTTAAAATCACAGCTGTAATATATCTTTCCATTTTCGCTTGTCAACGTATACACGGTTCAATAATTGGTTTGATATCGATAAAGAAGCATAAAGGCCACTCAAGCAGACGACATTATATGGTCCTATACACATTTCCATTATATATCGGACATAAATGTTGGAAAATAGTTTTTTCTACAATATGGAAATAGGGGTACTTAAAAGATTCGTTAAGTATATTTATTTAGAGAGTACAATAAGTTTAAAGCTGTGTGGCTAGCTCATGTAGAGTGCACTAACTAATTTCAACGGCCACTCTCCTTCCTACTACTGATTCTAAATCATGCAGGACAGTTTTCAATCACTTACGGAAGTCTGCGCCAAATGACTGGTTAACAGCTAAGTCCAGAGATTTAGCCTTTGAGGAATGGTTAGAATGTAGACAGACCGTCGTGATATGACCTATAAATGTGTTGCCATAGCATCCCCCCCCCCCCTGAAAAACAAACAAACGCCACAAACATTCGTTGTCAAGCATTAACAAATAACGTATTTAATGAATAGGTTTCGAATAATAAAATTCATTGACACGTGAGTTGTTTATGTTTAGTGACTTGTTTACAGTTATATTTTATCCAACTGTCAATGCTGGATACATAAACTTCGCTGGTTTAAAATCGATTGCCACTACAGAAATTCATAGGAATATTTTTCTGCTGTTGTTGGGTTTAACACCCTAGCAACACATTGTATACGTCATGTAACGGCGGTCAGTCAATCTTTTTTGGGAAGATGGAACCAGGAACTGAACTATTTTAGCCTTATATCTAAATATAAATTGCATATCTTATTTGACATTATATTAATCAATCATTCGGAACAGCCTCGGCGATCATCTACGAAGAAATACCTCTGAAATCAGGGGTAGTAGGAATACAACCAGGTTATAAGGTCCGGCGATTAACTCCCTGGCAAGTTATTCAATTATCGTTGAAACATGGACGTGTAAAGTGAATATTATCTAACAATTTGTATCCTAGTTTACTAATTAGCTACAAAACGACATTAAGAAGTCATAGAAAATGGTCATCGATTGTCTTCATATACATCGAAACACGACCACCTATCATTTTCATGTCAACAATTAATATTCTAACATAGGCACGTGCGTTTTCACTCTTTATTTAATGTGACGTCATCTATGCTTTATTATTCAACAAAATATAGCTCGTGACGGCTGTTGAAATTTTACTCCCCACGTTAAATGCGCAAAGCCGAAAATGGCGCCCGAGTTTATAAGGGTTGACTTTTACAATTTGGTTTCTATTCTATAATTAAGATTTTAATATTTTTTGTTCGGAATAAGAAACTCCTATCCGGGAGAATTGTGTAAATAAATGCTATTTTTGGCCTTTGCACTGGGGTGGATTTCAACAGCATGACGTTTCTGACAGTTTAAAATAGTTCTATAAATATATCTTTTCTAAGGATGTATTTTACGATGTTAGAATCGAAATAACTTACAGTTGTCTATATTTTGTTGTCTAATAAAATATAGGCACTCGTTTGATGCGCTTATTAAATCACTCGTGCTAAAGCACTCGTGATTTAATCATACGCGCATCACAACTCGTGCCTATATTTTATTAGACAACAAAATATAGACAACTGTAAGTTATTTCTTAAATAACATTGGTATATGCTTTATCTCATCATTTCATCAGTACAATGTCTCACACGTCGTATTTCTGTGTAGTTCAGACTATATTTCCACAGAAACCAAATTCCATCAAATTCATGTATTCTGCGGAATCCATTTTAGATCTACTTTTTAACCTTATGATATCCGAGGTTTATCTGTGTAGAAGATCGCCGAGGTAGTTCCGAATGACTAACCAATATTTTTATTTATTTCAGACGAGAGGACAGAGAACGCCTATTAGAATTTTAAAGATGACTTTGAGGACATTATGTGCAAAGACGGCTTTATCACGTGCTTCCTTTTACAAACTAAGAAACCTCTTTGGACGTAAACTATGTATAGTTTTGTCATTATTAACAATATTACATTTTTCGACGTACTACTTTTTGAACGTAAAGACTAACTTACTGACGAACCCAAACAGTCGCGGAATCAAATACATCAGATTCGATGATCAAAATTCTACGATAACTCCAAACAAACAGACCCCTAAACTTTTATACTGGAAATCCTTTGACAATATAACTGGTATTGCTGAGTGCGCGAAAACGTGTCCCTACAAATGTGACGTCACCGATGACTTAAGCCAAATTGAAACTGCTGATGCCGTTCTCTTTCAGCTGATGAATCTTTGGTCAGAAAATTGGGTTATTGGAACCAAGAAAAATATTCCTTTTCCAACTTATCGTAGACCTGATCAAGTGTGGGTGATGTTCAACTTCGAACCGCCTCCTAATTTATTCGGGGATCTTCATATTTTTGACGGTCTATTTAACTGGACGATGAGCTACAGGAAAGACTCCACTCTATTTCAACCATATGGGTTTTATAGAACTTTAAATGAAAGCGAGGCTAAGATGGCGGAACTAGAATTTAAAAATAGAAATTTTTATAAGGAGAAAACTAACAATATTTCTTGCATGATCAGCAATTGTAAGGATACTGGTCAGAGATACAGAACTGTAGATAAATTATCTAAATATATAAACATTGACAAGTACGGTAAATGTTATAAGAAAGAATGTGGAGATTATCGTAAGCCGGAAACATGTGAAAGTGTCATTAAAACTTACAAATTTTATCTCGGGCTAGAGAATAGTCGATGTAAAGATTATGTGACTGAGAAATATTGGTATTCTATGCTTAGAGAACAAATTCCAATCGTCAACTGGGATTTTGACCACATTGACGAAAGTATTCCAATTCAAGGATCTTTCATTAGCATAAGCGACTTTAAAAGTCTTCAAGAGTTGGCGAAATATATTGAAAAGGTTAACAATAATGAAACTCTGTATAATAGTTATTTTAATTGGAAGAAAAAGTATATGATTGATTTTCATTGTGGCGCCTGTACAGTTTGTGAAGCATTGCATAAACCAATTAAGCCTCAAGTCATAGAAGACTTTGCTGGATGGATGAGTGACGATGTATGTGATAAAGTTGATGTAAGTATATTCACAGGAGCTTGACATTTTGTATCAAACTTTGAAAGTATGAAAATAAGGAGGAAAATATTATAATGAGATGGGTGGATATTTTTCAAAGTACTTTAAAGAATATCAAACTTCAGCATTATACAATGCATGTACATGTATTAATAAAGTTTAGTATGGAACGCCATTCTGCCATGCGAATAGTTATTCTACTATATGCGAATTGCTATTTGCGAAATGACAAATGCGAAATGACATTTGCTAATGATTATTGCGAAATGCTTATTGGCACAAGGTTATTTTAAAACAATTTCCGCCATTAATCAGACCGCTGTCTTCTAGGAAGGAAAGATACATGCTTCAATTTGCTGGTCATCCATTTTAAAAAGCGCATACAGTATGGTAATGACATTTCGCAAATTGCATTTCACAACAATCATTAGCAAATGTAATTTCGCAAATTGCATTTCACAATAATTATTAGCAAATGTCATTTCACAATAATTATTAGCAAATGTCATTTCGCAAATTGCATTTCGCTTTATCATTAGCAAATGTCATTTCGCAAATTGCAATTCGCATTTATCATTAGCAAATGTCATTTCGCAAATTACATTTCGCATTTATCATTAGCAAATGTCATTTAGCAAATTGTAATTGGCATGGCAGAATGACTTTCCATACTTAGTGGAGACTCGTGTACGATTGTGTATACGGGGCAGATTTTATTTGTGTGCGTTGACAAAATATCATTATTTTAAAAGCATATTTCGCGTTTCTATGAATTTAAGGACTCTGGTGCCACGGCAATTGGTTCAAGTGGGTGATTTAAATGGGTGGTCAGGGAAAGCTTCTTTTGAAATTTCTTGTAGTCAAACATTTCCAAACCACGTAAATTATGTTCATTCTTCTATGCATGCTTTGGTTTAAATTATTACGTGATAGCAACTACCATATTTGAACCATTTGATACGTCGATATGCTTCCTTCGACATTAATGTTGAGGAGTTCGCCCGGACCTCCCAGACTCCATTTGCAACCACCGTTGATTTATTGTGTCTGAACTTGGCCAGAATGTAAAAGTCGTTGACAACCGTTACGACGATTTGCATACAATGTATATACTCATGTAATATTGATAGGATACATTCATAGTTAAAAATCTCTTTGACTATCGATGAGGCAGCACAAAACTGTTCTCATTACATACAGGGATTTTATATAACTGGGATTTGTAACGATAAGTAAATGTAATAGATATTCATCAAATTTCTCTGTCGTCGCTATTATTTCGACCAATACGGTTCCAAAACAAGTATAACAAGTTTAAATAAAGATATTCACATAAAATTTTGTACCAGTACCATTCAAATTGACATAAAAATTCACAAGTTGCATGGAAGACACGTACAAAAACATAAATCAAGTTTTTAAACTCTGGAATAGTTTGTACAGCCTGCTTCAGCCAGTTATAGACAGTGACAATCAAGAAGATTAAAAAAAGCGCTTCGTTACAAATTCTTGTTATATAGAATCCCTGTTACATAGAAATAAAGAATAATGTACACTTGTTTCGTGCTGAGCCATCAATACGTTTAAGAACTATCGAAGACTCACTAAAGTTTGTTTGCTAAACAAATATTCGATTTTATACTACAATTTCTTATTGATCAAACTCGTAAAAAACAAGGATCGTATCTTTGTTAGCCTTCTTCAAACATACAATTGATGTATACCGATTTTCTGTAAAATCGCCTCAGGTTATGTCAAGGTTAAATGTCAAGGTCACCGTGGCTTCTTAATGACACAGTGAGTCCTAGATTCGTGACCTCGCAGGTTGAGTACTAACTCACAGGCGGGTGTTGAGGAGTTTCAGTCAGTTAGGAGAATCCCTTTTTAATTTCGCGAGAAACATATTAAGTGGTTCGAATCTAAAATTTCTTAATTTCTATACAAACTGCTGGTACCTGCGTGCAATTACCTGATGAAAAGCCGGTACCCAATTACTGTACTGGAATACCCGTAAAGAGAAATGTAGTTTCTTGACAATAATCACATAGCAAATGCATTGGATAGAGGTTCTAGACCATGGGTTTGATAAACAACGTTTGCCTCGCAATTGGTTTGAGAATTAACTGTCTGACTTGCAAGAGCGTAAAAGATTGGTAACATTAGCATAATTGTCCAAAAAACGTCTGTAAAAAGCTTTTTTTATTGTTTATACACTTATTTCAAAATACTGTGTATAGTTAAGGGTCCTTAGAAAGTACATGTAGTATTATGCAATATTGATATGGAATAACTTCCGTTTATCGTTTACCTTAAAATCCGGGATGTGTAGGCCCAGCAAACATGAACCATTTGTGTCAAAAATATACAGAGAAGTATGAGCATGCGCTATTTGGAGAGAAATGTTAGGAAATGACTCAGTAACCACAACTTTCGAAACGTATCACAGAAAAGTCGCGAACTATATGATCTTAGGTTTACACCTACTCGTGAAAAAATAGTCTCGTTGTAAACGCTATCGAACAATGTTATTTAGTCCTTTTTTTTGCCCTGTTGAGCATATGTCCGGGCAGCGACATCGGCGCTTTGATATTACAAATCGGCATTATTACACGGTTCCTAGCCGGGCGCCTATGCATTAAAGTGTCCTAAGACCCCTAGTAATCATCTAGCCCACCCCCTAATAAGAAATCCGTGATCCACCCTTTCCATTCGAATTTCTATTATTATTCTTTTCAATTTATATTTCAGAATTTCAACATCTTGAAAGTGAAGTTGAATGAATATTTATTTTGGAAACTTGGAATTTAAAAAGACATTACAAAGATATGCAAGATACAAAGTTGTCAAGGTGCATATTGTTACTATGAAATAGTAATAAATTTTCATACAATCAATCCTATGACAGTGCTGGTGATTACGGGGGAAAAGAGTCGTGTTTTAAAGGTGTGAAGGGGGGGGGGTAGAGTTATGTTAATGATTTCCAGCATTCGCCGTAATACCGGGGAATCATTTTCGTGACGAAATTTGCAGGATTGTTACCAGTAAATTGGGATTTATTAGCCTGGGATATTTACCGCGTATTTTACAACTCAATGTACCCAAAGGGTAGTTATTTTACCAAGGGTATGACAGACTTTAAGTCAAAGTCCTAACTTTTTCTCGAGGAGGCAGCTTACGTAACTGTGAGTGGTGCTTTTATCTTTTATGCCATATTGAATTGCAATAATATCGTAAGATTTTTATGCTGCCATGGTTTAGTATAGAGTATGATATTCGTAGAATATCTTAACTGACTGAACATTAAGTAACCTGTATATAATTCTCTCAAATTATGAGACTGCAATTCTTAAGTCAATTCTTAAGTCATGTACATATACATTTTTCAATTAACCTTTATCAGCTCTTGAGTAATTTTATCCGGTAAAAATTTCATAGAGACTCTATTTAACATCAATATTATAAAACATTTTATAAGTGATAACAATTTACAATATTGTGCAAATTTATTTACACAGTGTTAAAACATCATACATTATGAACAGTCTATTTACAGACAAAATTACAAATGTGACATTCTGTCTAAACATAACATTATATACAAACATGCATGTGGTTTATTTGTTCATTTCTAGTTAACATTGAGTTTATCTGTTTATTTGTTTAAACATGTACATTGCATTTTGTATGTTTATAATAATGTGTATTATAGGGGTGTAACGGTTAACCGATACCGGTTAATATTGCAATACGAGTTCTGACGGTTTTTAACCGGTTCATTTTTCTTTGAACCGGTTTTGTAGTTAGGCTACAACAAATTGATCATATGTTCTATGGATTCGCTCGCACCTTAATTTTGATGATTTTTACAAAAAAAAAAAATTATTTCCTCGCTCGCTCATAAAAATTTGGTCAAACTGCTATATAAAGCAAGTGAATAAAGACTTTTTTTGTCTTCTCTCGCTCAACCCAATTTCCCCCCCGACAAAAATCGGTAGAACATATGATCAACTTGTAGTGGCCTTATGTGTCATACTGCTAGTTTTATCAGAATCTGATAGTTAAATGTTTAAATAAATGTTACAATATATTGAATACTTGAAATTATCTAACTATGCTTTTAAAGGTTAAACATTTAGTCAATTGATAGAAAAATATATTCAAGAGTCTGTTTCAAACCACGCATTTTTCTAACATATAGACCATTTTACACTAGTAATTAAAACACTTGGATAAGAAATCATTTGAAAATACCCATATACGTGCTATGCTGATCCAATTAGGACGAGATACATGCATCAATAAATGCTTTGCATGTCTAAGCGAAAAACCGGAACGTATTGCAATATATTGCAATACGGGGTTTGCATATTACAATATATTGCAATACGGTTTTTACCGTATTGTTACACCCCTAATGTATATCCCCTTAATGGTGAAAATAAAGAGTATATATAGCTTAATGGCTCGAGAGAGAACGTGTACATGTGCTGCATTATGTTTCTGCTAGTATTACAAGAACAGCGAAGTTTCAATTAAATTGTTAGAAACTATAACTCACTGAATAAAGTAAGCAACTAGGAAATTTGCCAAACCTAATGGATTCGAATCGGGTCCTGATACGTTCAGTGACACTGATTGTGCCACATTAATATTCAATATTAATATAACTTATTGTTTTCACATCCAAATGACCGCTGTGTAAACGATTTAAGTAAAATTTGTCTCTGTGATTTAATGCATGCAGTTTAACATTACAATGTATATGAGAATAAACCAGAACTCAGTTATAACTTAATTGCTAACAACATTAATATTACGTAACATGTATACAGTGAGTTTAAAAAATTGGAGCAGTTCCATTTAAAAGCGATCAAGACGTTTTACTTTAACTTAAGAAATAATCAATTAATGTTAGTCATTGAGCTCTTGTACGACAAACAATGTATTCACTGAATGAAACAGCAGCGTGTTCAGTTACCTTGAACGTCCCAAAACGTTCCGTAACGGAAGTGTCGGAACAACAACCCATAGACAACTCAACCCGAGACAACTCAATTTCCTACTAACGGATTGAGTTGTCTCGGGTTGAGTTGAGTATTGCACGGGTTGAGTTGTCTTCGGGTTGAGTTCTCATGTACCCGTAACGTTAGTTAACAGTAGTAACTGAACACGGGGCTGATATGCGTGTGAAGCTTGATAATGATTTTATAGTTAAGCTTGTTTTAACATGTTTTATTGACATACAGTATTACCTCTCTTGAGCAACACCCACTGGGAGGGCCTCAAATGATTTGTTGTTCAGAGGTTGTTGATCTGCAGAGGTTAACATCAAAAGTTGTGGTTGTGCAGAAGGTTTGTTCTGTAGAGTGCCGCTCTGCAGAGGTCATACTGTATTATCATTTACAATTAAGAATGTAAATTTAATGTAATACCTGTCATGTATTATTAATAAATGTTGAATCGCAAGGGGATACGCCTCTATGATGCCATTTTGTGATACATGTGAAGTCATATTCACCTTGGGAGCGATGTCATGAATGCGGTATTTATTTATTTATAGTTTATACCGATTAATTTTTAATTATTTTATAAAACTAACTTGCATATAGAATTTAATTTAAAAAAGTGCTTTATAATATTATACTGGGTTATGTTATTATATAATAAAAACATGTTTTTTCTATTATCAGTTATATAGTCGTATATAAGAAAGAGGGTGAAATGAATTATATGAAACTGAATGGGATGGAATAATAAATACTTAAAAATCCGAGTTATATTAGATTAAGTACCAATGTCCTTCTTATTTCTATATAGCGCGCACTAGCCTACTAGGCTTATCGATAAAGGACAAATAGTTGGATATGGAAAGGGGTATTGTTAAACGCATACAATAACCCCACTGATTTAAATACTCACCATTATTCAAAAATAGTAACTTGTGTCTATGTACGGTGTATTATAATTACGAATATGGAACATTTAAATCATAGGGTTTATATATGTGCCAATGACAGTTGAATGAAATTCAACAACAATCATTTTGTATTTTATATTTGTCGAAACTTAATTTTACACTTTTAGGCCACAACAATTTGATGATATGTTCTACGGATTTTTCCAGAAAAAAATGGGGCGAGCGAGCGAAGAAAAAAAGATCTATCTTGATTCAGTTGCTATATATAGCGGTTTGACCAAATTTTTATGAGCGAGCGAGGAAATAAAAATTTATTTATTGTAAAAAACGTCAAAATTAAGGTGCGAGCGAATCCATAGAACATATGATCAATTTGTTGTGGCCTTATAATATATTGTAGTAGCAATTTAAGTACAAACGCTCTACACATATTGCAACATGAAAAAAAAACACCAAAAAAACCATACATACATACCTGGTTCCAGGTGTCGAAGTTTAACCACTGTCTGTAACCACACTGTGTATATGGCGCGCATAGGCGGATCCAAGGAGGGGGGCGGACGCAGCGAACGCCCCCCTAAAATTGCCCAAGCAAAGGTTTTTTTTAATCATGAATATAGTAATTATAGGTAAAAATTATATGTCCAAAATATTTTGCACGCTATGCGTGCAATAAGTTACGAGACTGTGAGTACAGAAATACAATGACCTAGCATACAATTTAAAAACAATTCCTTCTCATTATTGTAAGAATTTAACATACTCCAACGGCTGTTAGAAAATTATGTGATATATCTAGATGCTTTATATAGTATACCCTAGGAAAGGATAGTTGAGGCTCTCGAAATGTGACTGAATCCCTTAGAAATAACCAAAACCAAAATTTCGGGTGCCGCCGGTCACCTAGACCTCTGGTTAGAGCTTTGTCCTGGACCATTCAGGGCCCTTACGGCCCCTTGAAACCCTATTCTGCTTGTTAATTTTACGCCCCCTCTAATTTAAATTTTCCACCCCATCTAACTTAAAATTCTGGATCCGCCTATGGTGCCTATACCACTTGGCCATTAAACCAGACAAAGATGTAAAGCATTCGGAACTTCTCGGCCATTCGCTTCTAATAACCATTCATGAAAGGTCGTGGTGTTCCTAATGAGATGTAAGGAGACTGTTGTAATAATAATGTATACACGATGTCATAATTCGCCGAAAATTACATGATGATTGTACGGCTAGGAAACCCGGATCGATAGCGCAGTTAGTAGCGCGCCGGGATTTAGATACTCGTGCCCGAGGGGTGCGGATTCGAATCCCACCCTGGGAGGTTATACCCTTCCATGAAAATTTGACAATAATGTCGATTTTCCTCCATTACTTAGATAATATGGAGAAGTTTCCGGCCTTGTGGAAGGGTAGGTGAGTACTGGTTATAGACAATGGTCCAGGAAAGCTAGGTTAGGTGCGCTGGACGCCGTGAAATGACCTTAATTGTGTTGATACGCCGTTAACTCCAATAAATAAATAAATAAGTACGGCTAGGGAAAGACTCTTAATCATTATATGTTGCATTACTCATTTAGACAGCATAAAAATTATGTCGTCATGTTTGCTTTATAGAATGATGCAGTTACAAGTTTAGTGAACTATTTGAGAAATGCTACTAGCAAACTTCTTGGTAATGAACACAGGTGTACTTGTCTATGTGCGTTTTGAGCAAGTATGTGCAAGTGATAGAATATGCACAGAGGACTGTAGCCAGTAACTTGCGATTTTTAGACCGGGAATATTTACCGAGGATTTTACAACTCGAAAGTCCTCAAAGGGTGGGTACTTTACTACGGGTATGATGGACTAAAAGACAAAGCCCAACTTTTCTCCGAGGATGCGGGTTACGTAAATGTGGGCTGTCCTTTTATATCAGAAACATGCAATAAAACTTAGATTTATGGAGTAATTAAGTATTGTTCGTTTTTTCTCAACTTTCAAAACATGAATAATTTCACGGTGAATGCGTTTGTTAAAATTATTGTCGTAATACACCTATGAGTTTCCGAAAGTGTGTATTATGATTGAGTAAAGCTTCCTATGCCGTATTATAAGTTTTAGTCAAGATATTTTTAATAAAAATTAGACCACCAGTACAAAAACAATGCATTCAGTCACCGTGAAATTATTCAAGCTTTGACAGTTGAGAAAAAACGGACAATATGTGCAAGTGAAAAAATGAGTGTGTGTTTGAGTTAACGAGAGCATGAGTGTATTTTCCTTTTGTATCTTAATATCACATTGTGACAATGTTCTTCAGTTTTGTACAAGTATAAAATAAAAGGTTATCTAAATTTGTGTAATCTTATATTGGTGTTATCTTGGAATAGCTTTAAAATTTATCTTTGTTATTTAAAGGTGAAATGGGACAGATCTTCGGTCATGAACACATCAATAGAAGATTATTAAATACAAAGAACAGATTAAGAACACTATTTAGTTACTTAACCTAATTATATTTCATAATATTGATTTTACAAATACATGTAAATTTTGTTATATTAGATATCAAGAATGGACAGTACCCTCCAAACGTTCTTGAACAAATTCGGAGGGGGGGGGGGACATCTGATCTTTCTTTTGTAATTTTTTTATTGCTCACTTTTTCATATACAAAGAATAATACACAAAGAACAATACAATACAAGACATTCAGTAATAATAGGCAAAAGCTGTAAAAAAGGTGAATGGTTTACACTCATGGTTGACAGTTAAGAGTTTTATAGAAGTTATGATAACACTACGATTCTATTGTTGTGGTATCAAAGAAAAAAAGCATAAAGAATGTTAAGATTCATATGAATATTTGAATCCGTACAGGTAATGGAAATTATCATCTTTGTAGATGTTAATGATGAATAAATACAATACATAAATACAGTTCATCTGATCTTGCATATACCTCAAGTATTTCCATTATACCTGTCATTAAAACTTTATTTAACACAGTTGAATCATATTAAGGGTTGCCCGCAAGACTGTAGTAAGTGCATTGCATTAAAGACCGAGTTACTACAGTTTTGCGGACAACCCTCGATATATTGATTGTCACTACTGTTGATTTTGAAATGTGTTCAGACAAATCTTTGTTTATCTTTAATGGGCAAATGGAGAACCTTTTCCCTAAAACAGGATTTTGTCAAGGACTTTAGTAGGGCAATGTACGTATGCCAGAGACCTAGATAACATGTCTAACTCCCTGATGTATGCCGGTCATAATGTAAGATCGTTTTTTTACTATTTGACTTAAGATCAGCATAGATAGGCAACTGTCAAGAGTTGGGTGACCTGATAATAGTCAAATGAAACATTTTAGATAAAATGAAGACGATTTATAAGATAACAAAATCTGCATATAAATATCATAATACTTAGACCAAGGGAGGTAAGTATGTGTTGTTTTTATGAAAAAATGTTAATACTTCAAATGTGAGTTGTCTCCCTTGCAGTGGAGTAGCTTGAGGCCTTCTGAAACAACACCTGTTGCTTTTTATTAACTTTTTAAGTTGGGGATATGTGGCTTTTTTCGAAAATGTACGTTTCTCGGAAATTTTGTCACCTTTTTCATCCACAGACTCACTTCTTGAACATTGCATTCGTTTTCAATTGAAGCTATACAATGAACATAAAGTTGGCAGACTCAGCAGACACAGCAGAAGGAACGATCCTTCTGCTGTGTCTGCTGCAGAAGGATTAAACTACAGCAGAATGATCAATCCTTCTGCTGGGTCTGTTGGAAGAAAGAAAACATAACAGCGGAAAGATAAATAAAAATAAATACATAAACACGAAATAAATAAACAATAACAACATGGCGAGTGTAGAAAGTAGCCCTATTGTTAGTTATAAACAGCAGAAGGATGTAACGTTACGGAACGTTTTGGAACGTTTAGGGTAATTGAACAGGCTACATGTCGGACACACAACGAATACACTACGGTTCTGTATCAGCATAAGCATGAGTCAGTACAGTATGATACGGAAAAGAACGAATCGCCACGAATCTAAACGAACCAATAAATATCCGACTACCGAGCATGGATCACGGGTTTTTCATGCCTATTAGTAAAATGACCTACATTATAGTTGTAGCTGTGGATTTTATCGAAATAGTGTGGTAAGCTTTATTACTTATAAAACATATTTTAATTAATGATTTATTCATTTTATTCATAAGAAATGTACACGTACATATTATATGCTACAAATAGTTATAAATTGATTTAAATACAATGGGTAATAGTCAGGTTTGTTCGACAATGTAAGTCCACCACGAGGCGTGTTAAGGTTCAAGTAAAGTCTTTGTTTGCATTAAAAATAGTAAAATGAAAAATGCTCTAACTCTTTTATACTTCCATCAAGAGCAGTGTGTTATACATGTACCCTTTAAAGGGATATACAGGCAATTGTCTGTGTCAAACGTATAGAACCAAGTTTAGTCTTTAAAACAGTATTAACAACATAAGAAATCACTTACTAATAACATTTGTCACTCATAACATTCAACTGAACAAATGAAAACATGTGGCATACACGTTGTTGAAAACAAAAGAAGAATACTGAGGGAATCACCAAGCTATTTATACATTTGTTATAGGTTGTATTTGCTGAAATTAAACATTTTAATTGGTCGTTTTTTGTCTTTTCAACATTCTTAGGCGGTTAGGATATCTTTTTAATAGAATTATACTAATGTTGCAACTTGCACAATAACAAGCTCTAGTATCTTCTCATCAGTAAATGCATATTTTAACACTTATCTATTTTTAGCTAACCTGACCCACGTGGGTCTAGTTAGGAAACGCCCCAAATATTACTTGAAAATAAAGAAATATTTTGCTAAGTAATATAACAGTATGTCTGATGCATTCACAGTTATAAAAAATATGATTCAAAATCAGGAAATATGAAGTTGAACTTTTGCCTGTATGTCCCTTGAAGCAAGAAAATTAGCTGGAAGAGTGCCAACCTTCAACTTGAAAAAAAGCTGGTTTTTATTAATGTATTTCAGATTAAAAGAGAAGTAACCCAATTTCATAATAATTTTTTTTATTGTTATACATTTTCATGTAACTAGTGATGCAATTTATGATGTTTAAGTATTGGACACAAATCACACATATATAAAAGTGTTTAGGTAATTATGGATAGCACTTTATAACAAAGATCTAAGTAAAATCTTTCATGACTAATCAGTTCATGACTTAAAATCTGATCTGAGACAGGGTTTCTTTCCTGTAAAACAGCAACAGAAATCCTAAAATTTGGGAATTTCTGGAGTTCTACAAATTATGACAAAATTATGAACTTTCTTCCATGTGTTTTGTCATAGCACCATGTTTAAAATAAAGCTCCGTTGGTTTATGTGATCAGTAGGACTGTAATGATTCAATTTCTTACATGAAAAATTGATTACCTGGACGCCGGTTAGATTTTGAATTAACACCCGGGAATTCAATTCAATACCAGACTTTTAGTCGCAATTGGTTGTAATATTCTATACTATTAAATGAATAAAAAAATTGAATTGAAAAAAAATCAAATCCCATCAAATCAACTTTCCAGTGAATCTTTGCAGCCCTAGTGATCATGGCCTGTATCTCCAGAGTTCAAGCAGTAGTTCTGATTACACATTCAAACTGGAATGATAAACACTGTATGTATGGATTCAATCTTCAGAGAATACCATTTCTACAAGATCTGATTTAGCACATTGTTCTTCCTCTAATCTTTGTGCCTGAAATAAGAAATAAAAATCAATTATTCTCATAAGGGTGAAAGTTTTCAGGACAGGTCCTGATGTTTAGGTTTTTAGTACATGAGAAAGGGTTCTTATACTAGTTATAAAAATGTAAGTAGAACCCGGTGAAATTAATAAAAATCAAGAATTTCAGGAATTTTAAATTTGACAACATTCATCCATATATAAAACAATACAAAAGAAAATGATAGTCATAGCAAATTACTATGTATGTTTATATGTTTGAGTAGAAACTATTTCATTTATTTATTTACTTTGTTTGGTTTAATACATTAGCAACACATTGTAGAGGTCATATAAGAGTGTCAAAGAACCTAGCTTTCCTGGACCCTTGTCTATAACCAGTACTCACCAACCCTTCCACAAGGCTGGAAACTTCCATATACCTTATTAGTAGAGGAAAATTGACATTATTGTCTAATAGAAAAATATTTCATAACCGAACTCCACACAGGTACACATGTAGGTCCAACCTAGGAATTGAGCCTACTCATCCGGGATACTTGCTCAGACAAGCTACTGACAGCACTGAGCAGTAGAGTGTTTATGATCTATAAAAATTGATACCTGTACTAATGAATGGTGAATTATCAAACAAATATGGAGTATTTAAATCAGCAAGGTTAATTCAAGTTTAAAATGATAAGCTACGGTATGCATTGATTGGTAGACACCAAGGTCATTCCAACGTGACCCATTGTTTAATGACAAAATAAGATATAAAAATAGAAATAATGAAATCACGATGTTATGAATAGTGTTTTATCTACATGTAGATAAAGCTATGCAATGATTGGTTGACACAAAGGTTATCTCCACTTGATCCCCTGTTAGATGTCAAGAGAACCTACACCACAGGGGTCTTTAGGATATCTGTTTACCGAGATTGATAACATTTAAGAATTACCTCTCCTAATTTTAGTAACGTAGGTACACTCTTCAATCTAAGTTTTGGATCTGTTCTGAATTCATTCTGCTGATTTTTCCAACTGAAGAAAACAAAAGATGAATTCATCATTGACATTAGAAACAATCATTGTACAAACTATAGTTCTCAACTACAGTTCTTAACGGTCAAAGTTTGAATAATTTCATGAGTGACTGAATACATGCTTTTGCTACAGCACGATTTAATTATTAGACAACAAACATTTGTTGGGACCCTTAGTAATACATCTATATACATTTCATGCAAATTATTGTTTCTTTATAATTAATATTTATTTCACAACCCAAATATAACAAGGCAATAATACAGTAGGGTTTTTTGCTTCACATGTAAACGTATAAATAAGTTAACTCCCTTTGAACACGGAAGTAGTAATGGAACAATGTGTATAAGGATCTCGCTACCTAGAGCTACATGTGATTGTCTTTATCAATGGTTAGCTACTATTTAGTATTTTCTACTTGCTAGCTGAATACAAGAGCAATACTCAGTATTTGCAAAGGCTGCAAGCTTAAACAAAAGCATTGTATAGAACTTGGCTAACACAAAATTGACTTTTTAAAGGTGCATACATTGTAGTAAAGACTTTGTAGGGCAACTGGCTTTGGTGAAAATATTTATGTAACCCGATAAAAATCCATGGTCCGAACTAGGATTCGAACCCACGACCTCTCGAGTTGTAAGCGGACACTCTACCACGTCGCCATAAAAGCTAGCTTGAAGGCAAGGGAGTACAAGTGCCGTATTATACCTCTGCTACATTTCTATACTTACTAAGTTCTGTCACCGACACTACATTTTATGAATACTGAGTCCTTAGGAAGTTTAGACAAACTGGCTTCTATCACAGGATCGGCTGGAATTATAATAAGAACTATTAACACACATGTAGTTAATTAAATTAATACTGTTAAAAGCTGTGTTCATACTATATATTAAATAAAAATAAGATACTTTTTGATATTCAGGAGCATACCCAAGATATTCTCATATATTGTATATATTTCATGTTGTTATTTATGACTATGTACATATTTGTATACGTCAATAAAAGATCTATCTATCTACCCAAGGGTTTTCCAAAAATGCCTCTGACATACAGACTACCTTGCAAGGCTGTAGGAGGATATTTATAGATTGCAGGAGGGACAAACATTTTTTGTGGGCAGATTTGTGACATTTGTCTAATGGGAAAGAAAACAGTATTTCTTATAACTGGTTAATTCTAAATTTCATGAGAATCTACTTAATATCAATCACATAATATTAATGGTAAATGCAATTAAACTATCAGATGAAGTTTAAAAGCCAGCACTTTCTTTTCAGTATTTGGGGAAGGAGCCTGGGTCTTTTTTATATAGAATATTTGGAGAAATTTTATTGCAGTTTTATAGATAGGGGAACAATAAATCCAAAGTAAACTCCAAATTTGGGGAAAGGGAAGGCACCTGTAAACGGCCCTTGTTATAAAGGAAAAAAGGTCTGAATGCAACTTAACTATCAGAAGCCATAAAATAATGAGATATTAGCAAAATAAGTGGATTTTTGTAGAACTAAATGACTTTAATTTATCATCCACAGCCAGGGGCAGATCCAAGACTTTTTTCTAGGGAGGGGGGGGGTCCAAACTTTTCTAGGGGGGGGGGGGGCCAAACTTTCAAATCACAACCACATTATACAATGTTTGCAGAATAACACAACATATTCATAATAAAAACTATATAACAATTAGATCTATGTTAAACACAAAGGCTTACAAGAGAAAATTGCTTCTTGAAACTTAAAAACGGCTTACAGTTAAAAAAATATACTCGTGTACAGGTACAGTAAATTTTGGAATAATGCCTAATCCATTTAGCTAGTTCCACAGGTGCCAGACAAAAATAAGCAATGCTACATGATTTTTTTAGATAAATAATTTTTTATTAAATTAATAAATTCATGGAAAGATATAACACAATAGTGAAAACCCTGCAATTTTTATACAAAAATATCAATTAGAAGAAAAATGGTGTCATATTTTGCACATCAAGTAGTAAGACCTTTACAAACAGAAAATTTTGAAGAAAAAAGTCCAAATGGCGTGATGCGTCGGGGAGTGCGATGTGGTCAGTTGCGACCCTGGAGAGCTGTCTTAAAGCTCTCGATTGTCCTGGCACATGCGATGTCCTCTTCAAAAGCGTTCCAGACGTGGATAGTTTTAACAAAAATGAATTTTTGTATTGCTGGGTTTTTGAAGTTTTTGTCTGTTACCTGTGGCTAGTTCTGGTTTCCAAAACTTCATAAGCTACTTTTTAACATACAGTGAACTCGACAGTTCCGGGTCAGTAACGAAACAAACGATGCGTGTCTCTTCAAAACGAAAGTTGTTGGAATCAAACCTGCATAAATTGATAAACAAATACTTCCACCTTACCATGCTATAATAAATTAATAGTGTTTATTTGCTTGTAATTTTCTACAATTTTCGAAATTGCATGTTGCAAACTCGATAGTTACGGGTCGCACTTGCCAATTCCGGGTCACGTGACAGATGCTTGTCTCTTTAATCTAGAGTGGTCTCAACAGGATTAAATCAATAAAACGGCCGGCTTTTTGTCAATAAAGACTTTATCTCATATTTTCTTCCAAGTTAAACAAAAATAAAGCTCGTAAATTAAAGATCTAATCATGTCACTTGCAATTTCATATTGCAAATAAAAACAAGTACCATAAATACACTTGGTTGCGTGTAAAAAGTAAAACTCAAAATATCAAACAATAATTGTATTTAATTGACAAATATCTTACATATGGGATAAAATTATGTATAAAATCAATTTTAAATGTTTAAAAAATACTTTTTAATTAAAGTAAATGATTGTATATAATACGGGTTAAGTTTTGACACGAAATTGTCACGTGCTTATCACTATCAGGTCAAATTGTCTGCATAATTGTCAAACAGTAATTAGATGAAACAAACCTATGAGTTAAATCGTGTTCACCGATAAATTTCCAGCAAAACGATGTGCAACAAGGTCTTATTTTATCTTAATTGTTGATATAAATCACGGTTTTTTCGTATGCATGGACGAAACGTTCACGTACTTTCGCATTGGTTGGAACAGACGCTGTTTAGGGTTTCAAGACTATGACTTCCGGTAGAGAAATGTCAACATGGAAAGTTTGTGTAACGGTAGTTAAGTGGTTAGTGTACATGACTTAACTATCATGTATAATCAAAATATTGAATTATTAAGGAATCATCTGTACTATTATAAAAAAGTGACCCGGAATTGCCGATGACCCGGAACTGTCGAGTTCACTGTATCGATTTGATATACTATATAAAATCCCTGAGCTAGAGAAAATATTAATTATAAATTTTATAAATCCATGACCATGTCAACCCACGCCCACTTACCTGCCACACAATCAGGGCACCAACTCTTGCCTTCAGCGTCATGTGAGCCAGTAAACAAAGCAAATATTGTCTTCCCTTCATTCTCACTAACAGCCGTATTAAAATTGTTATACCCTTCAACTTCTAATTTTGCCATAATTGATTTTAATTTATAGTGACAACTAGGTTAAAAGCGAAAGTAGGGAATGTCTATTTCGCGATTACTTACAGAACTAATTTTCCTACGCGTGAGTTAGCTCCGCCTACCAGTATAAATACGGTATGACTAAAATACAGAATGGAGATTTTGAGGTGAAATGGACGAAATGGAGATTTTATGGCGAAATGGAGTTTTAATTGTTTAATAACTTTTTTCTCCAAAAATAATATTTATTTTGTTTACTGAAAATGAACATAGGTATAATGTACTACACAAATATCGATAAACATTTAAAAAATGTTTTACTTATATTGATTTATTGCCGAATTCCTACAAATTATCGTACCAAAGTCCATTTCGTACAAGAGTTGGAGACGAAATGGAGTCTAAATTGTTTAATAACTATTTTACTCCAAGGATAATATTGACTTTGTTTACTGAGAATGAACTTTATTATAATAAACTACACAAATATCGATAAAGATTTTTAAATTAAAAAAAAAGTTTTACTTAGATTGATTTATTGTCGAATTTCTACAAGTTATCAAACCGAAGTCCATTTCGTACACGAAATGGAGACGAAATGGGTGTTTATTGTTTATTAACTATTTTTCTTCACTGATAATATTAATTTTGTTTACTGAATGAACATTAATATAATAAACTACACAAATATCGATTAAATTTAAAAAAAAGTTTAACTTAGATTGATTTATTGCCAAATTCCAAAAAATTATCAAACCAAAGTCCATTTCGTACACGAAATGGAGACGAAATGGAGTCTTAATTGTAAGTAACTATTTTTCTCCAGTGATAATACTGATTTTGTTTACTGAGAATGAATATTATTATAATAAACTACACAAATATCGATTAAGATATAAAAATGTTTAACTTAGATTGATTTATTGACGATCAATTCCTACAAATTACCAAAACAAAAGTTCATTTCGTGCACGAAACGGAGTCTTAATTGTTTAAAAATTTTGTTATTGCAAGTCAATACAAATCTGGTTTCATTGTACTGAAATATGATACAAAACTACACGAATTGCGAAAGACAATGTTGAGTATGACTTTGGTAATTCTTTATAATTCAATTATTGTCTTTCGCAATTCGTGTAGTTTTGTATAAACTTCCTAATCGGGAATACCATTGCTTCCCGAACAAGAAGTATTTCTTATTGGTCGTTTTAGATTAAGATTTATATAAGGGATATTCCGAAAACGAATTATTTGCCAGGTGAATACAGTGTACTTTCTGAATTTACTGCGTTTATATACTTCATTGAAATGATGACATACACAAGGCACATATTTTAGTGATTTAAGGAACATAAGCAGGTATTTTTGTTTCCAGTAATTTCATTTGCTAAAATATTGTATATATTAAAGGTTTACTAGTATAAAGTGCATTTATTACTTAATTTATTACAAATCGATTGAGTTTCGGACATTTTAAAAATCTTAAATTTATAATGTTTATTATCATACCAAAATTTTAACTTCAGTAATCTGATTTTTTAATAATCAGTTATACAGTAAAGTTCCGCTATTATGACTACTTTTGTTATTTTAAAATCATGCGATTTTTGACAATTATTAAGACATAATTGCGTAATTTGTAAACAAAATGGTCTCTATAATAGGACCGTTTCGTTATGAAGACCATCGGTTTTACTGGTCTTAATAGTGAAACTTTACTGTAGTTATAAATGTTGGAATTTCACGAATGTCGTTGGCATCGTCTAATTGTGCTGACCAGGATCTTTAGGGTAAGCGAGTCACTGACTTGTAGGGCTTCAACAATTTACAAAAAAGTCGATTCGATGCGATTTGATTTTTTCTTTCGATTCGATTGAATTAATAGTACATGTATATGTAGTTCATTTTAAATATACAGTAATACATTCATTTGAGCTTTAAAATAGCATACGTATACATGTACTGATAAAATGAAATCGTTACTTAAATTTTAACATTTATTTCAGATCAAGATCAATAAAGCAAATGCATTTTCATTCTTAATTTTAAGCACTAGTTTATCATTGTAACTAAATTTCTTATTTATAACTTTTATAGACAAGTTTAAATGTCGGTATGGTATCTGAATTTGGGGTTCCAAATCGGAATCGAATCGGCGTCCTCACAATCAATTTTCAATATATTGAATCGAATTGTTACAGCCTTTCTGACTGGTGTAAATAAATATCTTGGAAACCTGCTGCGTGTTCTGTTACCCTGAACGCTCCAAAACGTTCCGTAACGGAAGTGCCGGAACAACTCAACCCAAAGACAACTCAACCCGATACAACTCAATCTCCTAGTAACGGATTGAGTTGTCCAAACTATGAGTTGAGTTATGCACGGGTTGAGTTGTCTTCGGGTTGAGTTCTCTCGTACCCGTAACGTTAGCTAACAGTAGTTACTGAACACTGGGCTGGTTAAATAACTTGATCAAACTTAATCAATTTACCCAGATGGACTTGTACGCTGATGACAATTTGCTTTACTCTTAAAATTTAGAAGTTTTGTTCATATACACTCGTTCGCCGATTATACATGCAGCTATTGAATCTTATGAACAGTCACTTCAAAATGAGCTGAAGTATATCCTTGGTAGGGTTTATTAAAGAGTAAAATGAAACTTAATAATACTGAATTAACTATAATTGCTATGATTTTATGCTTTACCCGTAGCACAAATGAATAAAAAAACTTGATCTTTTATTTCAATGTCAACCTATTCAATGTGTGTTAACCAAAACAAAGTCTTCAGTGTAGTTATTTGAAAAGGGAGGTTCATGTCACTAAGACATACGGTAAAGTAATATCACAGCTACCAGTATGTTTATTCTGTAGAATCAAACCTTACAATGAATCTTAAGATGAAATGAATGTTTGCGTATCAATACCTTGGTAATGCTATTTGCGTTTGCTTTATATGTGTTTGTGTTATTAACATTGTGAACAGTGATTTGCGTTTCTTATATCAAATACATGTAGTTAAAATGTCATAATCATGATGTTTGAATTGTTGCCATCCTGATAAATATTAACTTTAAACACATAGGCGGATCCAGCGGGGGGGGGGAGGGGGTCAGGGGGTCCGGACCCTCCTTAGAATTTGGAAAATGTACCTGTCCATTAGTGTATTTCTTGACTGTAAGTCTTTTTTAAGTAGCATGAAGCAATTTTTCTCGATGCTTAACATAGATTTAATGGTAATGTAGTTTTTATAATCAATATGTTACATTTTTTCTGCAAAATGTGTATAATGTGGTTGTGGTTCGAGGTTCGGACCCCCCCCCCCTACAATAGTTCGGACCCCCCTAGAAAAGTTCGGACCCCCCCGAAAAAAATCCTGGATCCGCCTCTGAAACCCAATGGCGTTTGACGTTTTTGGATTCATTTATGTTCTTAAAAGCCATTGACTAATCTTAGAAGGTCTAGATGAACTGTTTCCAAAGTAAGTCTTTCTGCAAAAATGAATACAAACAGCTTGCAAACAGTCTCAACACTTTTATAGTTTTGTTTTGACAAACACAAGTTAAACCACTCTGGCAGCCAAAAATGTGGCAAAAACCTGGTCAATAACCATTAAGTAACCATCCCTGTATAAATATACATGTATTACACTGGGAATGTAAATTTATCATAAGATCGCTCTTTTTTAAAGGGATGTCAAAAAGCTATATCCCAGACCTGCCCATAAATGCATCTTAATGATCTTATGGAGCGGTCGACGGACCTTCACCAAATCTTGAAAAGGCGCACGTACTTACATACATAATTCAATATTTATTTATCAGGTAACATTACTGAACTGACGAACAACAAATGAAGTCAATGATGTATCGACTAGAAGTTTTATTACTCCTTATATCGATGGATATGTCATCAACTTGGAATCATTCGTCATGTATTGTTTCTAACAAGAATTCTATGACTTGTAACAGTTTTCCACTGACGATTCCCACAGCGGTCACGCATGTTCATATTAAGGACTTTCTGAAAGTAAATGAGGTCTTTGTAATACACAGCGATCTATTTCTTTCGAACACTTGGGAAAAGGTGAACTATTTAGAGCTATCTAAAGGCAAGAAACATTCAACCATTCGTATTCAGAATGCAGCATTTAGACCCATAACGAATTTAAAAGTCTTAAAAATAGAAACTGAGAGTTACGTTGATCTTGATCCGGATTCGTTAATTGGTTTGGACAATTTGAAAATATTAGACCTTTCAAGATGTGTCAGACTCGACGTCAATTTTCTTACAGCTGCACTGAATGGATCTGAAAAAGTTTCAAACTTAGAGGAACTGTATTTGTCAGAGTTTCAACTATATTGGGCCGGATTTAAAGTTGACAGTCAATTTTATGGAAGTTTGTTGGGTAAACCGCTGCGTATTCTAGACTTAAGTGGTACTCATATTATACTGCTTGACCTTTTCATTTTTCAAGCTTTAAACGGATTAGAAATGGTGAATATGTCACGCACCACTGTTGACAAATATGAGGACAAGTTGTTAAACCATTCTCTGCCGTCGGATTATAAACGCCTTTATGTATTAGATGTGAGTAAATCTGACTTGTCTGTACTGCCTTCTGTTAAAGATTCTATATTGATTAATGTAATTGGTAGATTAGATTGGACGGAAGTATTTTTCTACACACCGGACATACTGAATATCTCAGGAATAACGAACCATTACAGTACATCAATTTATAACACAAAAGTCACCTGGACTAAAAAACAAAAATTAAGGACAAAACAAGTTATTGCTCGAGATAACAATTGGAAACGTTTGGACATAGAATTAGATTGTAGTAATTGTGACTTTAGTGATTTGCAAAAACTTGACATTGCCAATAATGGAGTTGAATACATTCATCCAAGCATAGTTAGTTGTTTTTCAAGTATTGAACATTTAGATTTATCAAGGAACCGTCTTTACATCATGTTTGAGGAGAACATCAATATGTTTGGACAACTTTTGAATAGTTCTGATAAATTGGCGTCGATTAATCTAGCTTACAATAATCTAACTGATTTGCCTGCAGATTTCTTTAGAAACAATTTAAATTTGGAGATAATCATCCTCAAAGGTAATTTACTTACTCAGTTTCATTTGAAATTATTTCATCTTCCATATTTAAGCCTCGTTGATATTTCCAATAATGATATAAAACTACTTGATTCACTTTCAATAGCACGTTTAGATGCATTGAACCTTGATGTACAATCTGAAAACGTTGGTTTCACAGAAGGAGAATCCGGTAATTTTAACCCTAGTAGAAACCTTCTTATAAAACTCAATGGTAATCCACTTCTCTGTGACAGTTGTGAGACATCATTATCTATTCGTTCGTTAATAAAGTCATCTGTTATACCTTTGGACGAACTTACATGTCTTGGTGAGAACGGAAAACTGTTAGAAATGAGCACTGCTGAAAATGAAGTGGAAGAAATATGCAATAGACCTAAAAAAATTGTAACCATAACAGTGACACCAGTTGTGACCATTGCCATTGTTCTGACAATTGGTTTCATTATACGTAAATGGAGACAACGTGTACGAAGAGAAAAACTAAGAAACAACATAATTGAAATGTTGAGAGACGATACGGAGGGCTTTGCTGTGTTTTTGTCGTACTGCAGTGATGATGACGATTTTGTGACAGAAAATGTCATTGGACCACTTAATGAAGGTCTTCAACGAATTGTAGGCACAGAGAGGGATCTTGTTTGTACAGGTGACGGAGACTTTCGTCTTGGTAGGTATGCCCATGATGAATTTTTTAATTCTATTGAAAATGTCTCAGTTTTTGTTTGCGTTGTATCCGATGAATATAATAATTGTGATAACTGTGTGGAAAAATTAAATCAAGCTTACCAAATGAAAAAGCCAATAGTTCTGATGACAAAGGGTGATATTAACATTGATTTGATGTCACCAACAATGAAAATGTTGTTTCGTCGTAATGTAAGAATAGAATGGGAAGAAAACGATGATAACTTCGTACTGGAAACAACTTGGGACAATGTTTGTAATTCAATGCTAGACGTAGCGGCTCGCTGACTTTTCCTACATACTGATTTGCTGGTGGATCATTTACTGAAATTGGTTGTTTTATTTGATAATATGTTAATGCAGACATACAATGTATTACTACGTACACGTTTAATTATGTTTTAAACATTAAGCTTTTGTGAGGTTTCTTTTATGTACATGTATATGTGAAGGACCTATATTAGTGTCAAATTTTAACATAGAAGTTTTTTTTTTAAAAAGACCCAGCATTCATTTCATTGTTAATTGGAATTTTGCAAAGAAATACTACAATACTTTCTAACTTCTAACCACAGAGTCTCAAAGACATTGGAATCGGCCTTTTTTTCTTTGTTACACGTATATGGCTCTTTCTTTTACTTAAAACACTAGACATTTTACTTTGATATAACTAAGTATTATACATTATTTCTTCAAATTCTTTCTATCCCCTTTTCGTAATTTTGACATTCATTTTATACTTATTTATTATTATCTGGCATTTACTATTGACAAAAACGTTTGGTTCTGTATACTTACAAATACAAGTAGTGAACAGATTTGGTGTTTTATTTCTTAGACCATTGTCTATAACTAGTGATCACCTACCCTTCCACAAGAGCGCAATACATGTACCTTATTGATGGAGGAAATTCACAGTATTGTCAAGATTTTCACGGAAGGTTATGACCGCCCCGCAGCAGCATATTATAAAAAAATCTTACTACAAAATTATCTTACAATTTAAATGGATTTACGACTAAAATCGGTCGTAAGATGTTTTATAATATAGGCCTCGGGTCTTTATGAACATTTGTATTGTGAAAACTTCCATAAGTACGCATTAAACATTGTAGGACTAGGAAGTTTTATATCTTCTGAAAAGTTATACATGTTTTTAAAAGAGTATTATTGCACTATTTTGAAGTATCAAAAGAGTATAACCAAATCAGTGATTAATATGCCTTAAGTAAATAATGTTGGGCAAAGAAAGAACATGAAATATTTTCAATATGAAAAGAGCGCTGTACAAATGTGGTATATGGTAATAATAATAACACTTACTTATGACTGCGGTCCAATTGATTACGTATTTGATTTTTCATTTGTAACACACATTCAAAAGCCTTTAAACTTTACAAAACGATTTGGAAATAATTGTGACAGCCTTGAGTCATTATCATTGAATTACAGTACTGTATATATGTTTATATCTTTACTGAAGAATTTTAAAAGTTATACCTGATTCGAGTTCAAATATAAAAGACACAACTTATCCTAGATCTTGACACACGCGTTGCCAAATCTGATAAAAACCCGATTTATAATTTCCGCTCGCCTACTCACTAATATAGATCTGACTGTTTAATAATGAAGGTCACGTTAAGGTAACCGTTTCTCATTATTATATTCATGACGCAATCATTATGCTTAGTAACTTTTTGTCTACGTCACGCAATTCGAAATGAGCCTTCCAATCACAGCCTGTGAATAACACCACAGTCAATTAGCTCGCAACCTAGGTCTAAAAATAGAAATAACGAAATCAAGATGCTATTTTTAGTGTTTGATTTATATGTAACCTACGCATTAATTGGTCGACTCAAAGGTCATCACCACGTGACCCTCAACTAAAAGCGAACCTTAGAGATCCTGTACGACAGCGCTCTACAGGATATCTGTTTACGGAGATTGACGTGATTCATCCTTTTTTGTTCCTAGATAACTATTATTACATTGGCGCAGGGTTTCTATATAACAGGGATTTGTAACGAAGTGCTTTTTTTAATTTTCTCGGTCGTCACTGTCTATAACTAGCTGAAGCAGGCTATACAAACTATTCCCAAGTTTTAACTTGATTTATGTTTTTGTACATGTCGTCAATGCAACTTGTGAATGTTTCTGAAGTTTTTGACAAAAAATTGTTGCAATTATGACCGAAAATATGACTTAAGGTGATATAATGGGGTTAAAAATGGCAGATCGTCGGGAAAATGCATTAATTTGTGAAACAGGCCGTGAGCGTAATTTACCTCAAAATCACATAGAAACACATTTTTCCTAACATTTTTGTCAATTTGAATGGTACTGGTACAAAATTTAATGTGAATATCTTTATTTAAACTTGTTATACTTGTTTTCCGTATTGGCGATAGCGGATAATAGCGACGACAGTGAAATTTGATGAAAATCTATTACATGTACTTATTGTTACAAATCCCTGTTATATAAAATCCCTGATTGGCGATAATGCGTTTGATTCGTTATTTTATAATAAACTATTTTAGCTCAATAGTTAATTAACTTCTTTCAATTTAGACTAATCACGCTCATGTTCCCTTCTTGTTCCCTAGTACAGTAATGTTAAGTTTCTGGCTGAAGGAAACGACAATTTAGTTTTTATGTTTATAGTTGAACCTACATTAAACTGGCTATCCAATGATTACCAGTACTACATCTTAACCACTCGGCCACGCCCACCTTGGATATTGCACTGCTGAAATAACCACTGCATCATGGGAAAGGCTATAATACACGTGACCAATGAGGTGGAGGATGTTTATGATAAGTTTGTAACGATTGGTAAGCATAGGTAAGTATGCTGTGAAAGTTGAACCACTTAAATCCAAGGGAATTAATCGATATAGATAAATTTAAACCCCCTAAAAAGTGATTTGTCTCCCTTTAAAACCAAATCCCAACAGCCATTGTAGAAGCCTTAGCCTTATTCACATACTTAACGTTTATTTTAACAGAATACTAGATGATTACCCTGGTTAGCTTAGTCGGTTGCATGTCTGAATACGAATCCATGAATCGTGGGGTTTGATTCCAGGATGGGGCCTACATGCGGTCATAGAGTTTGGTCACGATTTTTTCCCGCCCCTATCTTTTGCCATTTTTCAGCTCCTGGCAAGGATATTTGCATAGGAATAGCTCAGATTCTGAGATCTAGGCAGGCATATCCAGGGCTCGTATCGGAGTAGGTAGAATGACCACTGCAATATGAAATGCGGCTTAAAGGACCCCAGCTGCAGAGGTATAACCCTGCATTAGGTATATTCATAGACGGTGAATTTGATGGCTGAATGAAAATATGACTGACTGGGACAATGCTGAAATTTATTGTAAAAAACATGCATCATATTACTATTGAACATATAAAATACAGCATCAATTACACAGCAAATTAATATGAATTAGAAAGTAACTACATGTACTTAAAGGTACTCATTCACAGATTTCAACTTAAACATCACCTTTCTGAAACTATCAAACTTGTTAGGAATCATTTTAAAGCAGAAAATTAGTGATTTGATAAAGACAGTTTTAGTGCAAATTGACATACAAGTACAAATGATGGTGTTTCATGTAGTAAATATTTACCCCGTATGTCACGGTATAGACAATTTAAGCGCATTTTGTGACTTTTATAGTACAACAGTATTAAACAATGTTCAGTTTGTTCTAAAATATTAACACTTAATTTTTTGACACAATTACAGACACTGAATGGTATTTTGAAAATATTGAAAAATCTTATCCAAATCTGTAAACTATTACCTTTAAATTTGTACCCCCATCTTGTCTGATAATTATACCTTTTTTCTATCAACTAAATAAGCACAATTAGTTGACCAAGACACCGGTTGTAGATGAATTGAAATCACTACCTTACTCCATAAAACTTTTAATTGTAGTAATTATACAGTAGTGTTGTCTGGCGTCTTCTTCTAATTAGAATTGAGGAAAGTTCACACTTCACAAAAACATATACATGTATGATTTATCTAAAAAATACTATTTTCCCCTTGTTAATGAACATTGTATTTTCAATTTTTATGTATTTTTAAAATTCTCTCAATAAAGGTGAATTATAAAATAACAAGAACAGACTGAAAAGTTTATCAATATATCGGACAATGGCATTTTGCAAAAAGTAAAACTCGCAGTTCAGAAAACATTGTGAATTATTTTCTGAAAATTTGTCTAACGTACTTTATAAGAATAATAACGTCTGCATTGTTAAAGATACTCATTCACAGATTTCAACTTAAATATCAACTTTTTCTTAACTATCAAAATATGGAAATATTTTGGAAGCAGGAAAGTAGTGTTCTGATAATGACAATTTTAGTGCAAATGGACATACAACTTCTAATGATGGTGCTTCAAGTAGTGAAAATCTACCCCGTATGTCACGGTATAGACAATAATAGTGCAATTTTGTGATTTTTATTGAATTTATTTTCTACCGCCATTCTCTCACCAACTGTATGAAGTATGGCAATTATCAGTCACTGGCAAAAATATGTGCTCAGTGCATTGTACCCGGTTAAAACATGGGCCCAGAGATGGACTAACATCTATGCAAAGTCAAGAAATGCAGGTTTGACTACAATCTCCGTAAACAGATATCCTGTTGAGCGTTGTCGTACCGGATTCATACTTTCTCCATGGAAGGTCACGTCGAGATGAACTTTGTTTCTACCAATCATTGCGTAGCTTTCATCTAGACGAAAACACTATTAATCACATTTTGATTTCGTAATTTCTATTTTTAGACCAAGGTTGGCAAACTACTTTAACAGCGGTATTATTCACAGTCTGCGATTGGGCGGCTCATTTCAAATTGCGTGACGTAGACGATGTAAACAAGTTACGTATCATAACAATTTCGTCATGAATATTATGATGAGAAAAGGTCGTCTGAACGTGACCTTCGTTTGAAAAAGGCCAGATCAAAATTAGCGAGTATGCGAGCGTAAAATTTTAGATCGGGTTTTAATCAGTTTGGTTTGACTACTGACCATCGGGTATAACTGCAAAAATATTGAGAAAAGCCAAACTGGAAAGGAGTATATACCTGCTGTTAAAGAGATAATGTGTGATAAGTAGCTTTGATGGGTAATGATTCATTCCTTCCTAAAACTTGTGATTAGCAATTCATGATGTTTTATCATTGCTAACGATTGCATCAACTCAATTGTAATATTTGCTAATAAGAACTGGCCTCGAAACCCTGTTTTTTAAAACTGACTACAGTGCTGTGATCAGTAATATTGCTAATAACAATTAAACTATAATATACTCACAGTAATGATCACAGCATTAGGAAGTGCCATACCGGAATTGTGTTAAGCGTCCGCGTGCGCTTAGGTTTTAAAGTCCTCAATCTAAAAAAATAAAAACAAAAAAAAGTTGGTGAAGTTTTCTTAAATAATTCCGATGTACCGAGATTCGATAACGACGATTTCGTTTTAAGTCTGTGCTTAAACTAGTCATTTCATAAGTAATTTAGACTATTGTTTTATATTATGATGATGTTTTCCATTAAAACATATATACAATGTATAATGCATTGTGTTTTTTTTGTCTTTAAATATTTGTGTTTTCTTTTTCGGTTTTTGTGTTTCTGTGAATAGATACCTAGGTTTGTCAAACTTGAGTTAACGCTTGACAAAATTTCAATTTGGCATGGCCTTGCTGTTCTCCAATCATAACAATAACAGGGCCTATACGAAGATATTTATGTAATAAAATATAGTTTTGACTGTTACTAAACTTGCCTTTCATAAAAGTACTTATAGTTCGTCGACATAGCTACTACATGTACATTAATTTTCAACATTTGACATTCTTGTTTAACAAAACCAATACGATATGAAATAAAATGTCAGAAAGTTATTATGAAAAGATTCAATTCAGAGAAAATAACTTGCATGTCTATAAAATAACCATACTACAATACCCACCAAAAGTTTGGAGACATTTTCACTATGCAAGCCTACTAGATAGTTTTATCAAAAGTTTGATTACCATTTACATGTATTAAGAAATGATTCTATGTTATGCTAAATGTTTTTGGTTACGATACTATTTGTAGTTGGGACCACCAAAGTAGATTAAATCTATATAATAAAAAAGATTGAATTTGGTTTTGGTGGCTTTAGGCTTACTCTTCTAGAGGTTGACAATACGGTTGACAATGTTTTCAAGTATCTTTTGGCTATTTTCTAGTTTGTTTCCCTTTATGAAGTGTTTTATAAAGTTATTTTCTTTATTGTAACTTATATAGTTGATTCGGCTTAGATAGAAACAGCCTTATACGAATTAATAAACTTAATCTCCAAAAACTCTTGGACAAAAGAATTTTGAGAAAAGCCGATTATGTGTGACTCTTCCTTTCTTTATTCATTGGTAATTTATGATACTGTTTACCCTAAAACCGGGAATTTTTTTAACCGGGTTTTACTTGAGCAAGAAATTTACCTACAATTGTTCCATTCCATCCTGGTGTAAATGGATTCTTTGAGGGATTGCCTGCTTGAGAGTGATTTGAATGATCAGGAGATATCGTACAAGATTGTAAAATCAGTAGCCTGTTCAATTACCCTAAACGTTCCAAAACGTTTCGTAACATTACATTCGGAACTCCTCGGCCATTCGCTGCGAATAACCTTATCTAATGAACAGATATACGATCGTTATGGCAATGAGTGATGTTTCAAAATTTATGGACTAAAAACGAAACATCACTCATTGCCTAAACGATCGTATATTTGTTTACTTCAACACCGGTAGTTTCAAAATAGCGTCTAAATATGTCCAAGATTATTCGCAGCGAATGGCCAAGAAGTTCCAAATGTAACGTTAAAGAACGTTTCGGAACGTTAGGGGTAATTGAACAGGCTACTGCTATATGGGTATTGATTCAGATATGTATCAACATGTATATGGAAGCAGACTTTAAACCGCATCTAAAAGCAGAATTTTTGTCCAAGTATATAAAAACAGAATTTTGTCCAAGTATATAAAAACAGAATTTTGTCCAAGTATATAAAAACAGAATTTTGTCCAAGTATATAAAAACAGGATTTTGTCCAAGTATATAAAAACAGGATTTTGTCCAAGTATATAAAAACAGGATTTTGTCCAAGTATATAAAAACAGGATTTTGTCCAAGTATATAAAAACAGGATTTTGTCCAAGTATATAAAACAGAATTTTGTTCAAGTATATAAAAACAGAATTTTGTTCAAGTATATAAAACAGGATTTTGTTTAATGACATTTGGAGATCATTGTATAATTGATACCACATAACATAACTTATATACAATACAAAACACATCTATATTCTCTGAGGTTTGTAAAAAAATCAAGAAATGTAGACATTGACATTTGATTCCACAGCTGATGGTCAATTAACTCATTATTTTGTGCAATGTAATAAGGCAATGACAAATGAAATTAACTAGAAGGTCATACAAAGTTTGGTAAAAAAGTTGGCGAGTGGGTAATTTATTTTCAAGATGGAGAAGATCTACGTATATATCAAAATATATGTATGTTGTTTGATAATCAAGTACCATTTACAAAAAATAAACGAATGCGAATAATAAAGAATAACTTTGTTTTTGTTTTTGCTTTGTAATCTGCCGTTTCGTACTCGGTATTCATAAACATTAGACACCCGAGTTTTAAATCAACTTTCTCTTTCAAATTGACAGTTTTAGATTGGAAAGGGTTTTCGGACAAGGATTAGAAACTGATAATTAATTTGTTATTGCCTAACTTAAATGTTATCATATATTCATTCTGTACACAAACGGTCTGACTGACCTCTGTACGGAGACGCCGCGCATCACGGGTAAAACTGTTTATTTACCTGAAAACACGTGGCAATGCTTACATTCTATCAATTCCCCCCTTCAAGTGTACTGAACAAAAAGAGTATGAATTTTGTGTCTACTCAATAAAATTTGACTTTCCAACCAACTAACCTCATTAAATCAAACTTTTATACCGGTAGTTAAACCTTCATCATAACGTGTTTACATCTGTCATTCTTTACACAGTAATTTGAAATCGAAACTAGGTTACACGGTTTAACTATGCACCTATACCTACAGAGATTTAAAAGTACTTTGTATATATCGATTTATATTCCTGTAGCTATGAGTGATCATTTATTTTACATTTCAACAACGAGTTTGTCAAAAAACGAAAAAATCCAACGATTTTGTTTTCATGCGCCGCACTTTATTCTGTTGCGTACCAAACGCCGAATTTTGAGACGGTTGCGCGTCTTAGAATAGAGGTGATATCTTCACCTTGTATTTATAGAATGATCATATATTTTGTTACAGAAGTTACTATGTGCAACGATATATGTATAAGAACGCTTCTGTTATTTTAATAAGTAATGCAGTCGTTGACGCAGCGAAAAATCTTAACTGTTATTGGTTTATGCAAAACAGCTGCTTCAAATGCTGTAATTTTCCTTTGTTTATCACTGTGAATGGCAGAAGAAATTGAACGTATCATAATTGGATAATTTCTAAACAAGCGAAATTATATGGTATTAAGGCAATTTCCTTCTTGCTGATTTATGGAATGATAATGCTACTTTATTAAATACTTAATTTATATAGCGAACAATATAGCAACAATGCGAATCAAATGATTTCAGGTGTACCTTACAAACCAAAGCATTGTGATGTTTGGTATATAAATTTGCATTTAACATTTCTCTCTCTTGTGCTTAGAACTCTCGACGCAAGCTTATAGCCTAGGACTATAGACATACCCTGCTCAAAAGGCATTACGTGTCAAAGCAGACATTGGCTTCAGGGATTCTATATAACAAGGATTTGTGCTTTTTTGACTTTTCACGGTCGTCACTGTCTATAACTGGCTGAAGCAGGCTGTACAAACTATTCCAGAGTTAAAAAACTCGATTTATTTTTTGTACATGTCTTCCATGCAACTTGTTAACGTTTCTGAAGTTTTTGACAATAAATTGTTGCACTTATGACCGAAAATATCACCCTAGGTGCTGTAAAATAGGGCTAAAATTGGCGGATCGGCGGAAAATGCATAATTTTGTGAAACAGTCTGTGAGCGTAACTTACATCAAACTCATCTAGAAACACATTTTCCTAACATTAATGTCAATTTGAATGGTACTTGTACACAATTTCATATAAGAATCCTTATTTAAACTTGTTATACTTGTTTTCCGTATGGGCTGAAATAATAGCGACGACAGTGAAATTTGATGAAAATCTATTACATTTACTTATCGTTACAAATCCCTGTTATATAAAATCCCTGCTGGTTTCCAGCTTGTCCAAATATAGATAGATGCTTTATTCAATAAACATATATACGTCAACTCTTGATGGAAGTTTTGAATTGATTGTCCATCTGACGATCAAAATGAGACTTCATCTATTTTTCTTCCAGTTACATATGACTGTTGGGATTCTAGTACATTGTACTTTCTGTAAGCAACCGAAATTTGAACTTTAAAAGCCCATTTGGGGGATCATGTGTAATCAGACAGTCTGTGTTCCTGTACAGAAACATATATTGCCATATAGACGTGTTCATGAAATTTGGTAGTAAATGTTAACGAAATTTTTACCTTTTCTATGCTATGTGACATTGTTATCAGCGCGGAACATAATATTAAAAAATGGCGTGGTTTATTTTCATTTACAGTTTCAATACAATGTTTCATTAAACAAAAAAATACTGATGTTTCAATAAACTCTATACATATGGATCGTTCCACATTATCCAATATAAATGTTGTAATAGTAGAACATGTCATGGAAGAAAAGCCTACCTTAAGGGTGCGTATTTGATGTAATGTCCCAAACTGATCCCAAAATGTCACGTGGTATGAACACTGTAATTTGGATCGATTTCAAACTAAAACTGATGGTTTGTTCGGACATGAAAACACAACTATTGTTACAAGTGAATATCATTTCTACGATCTAAAAAACTTCCAGACATTTCCTGATATATCGAATCTTTGTTATATAAGCCTATTTTCTTGATATATAATCACTAAACAATATAATCATATTGTCTAGTTTGATATATGTCAGGATTTGAAAACATGAAAGGTAATCATTTACAGATTTCAACTTAAACATCAACTTTTTCTGAAACTATCAAGATTGTTTGGAAACATGTTTAAGCAGAAAATTGGAGATTTGCTAATGACAATTTTAGTGCAATTTAACATACAAGTACAAATGATGGCGTTTCAAGTAAAAAACAAATATACCCCGTATCTCACGGTATAGACAATTTTAGTGCATTTTTGTGGCTTTCATAGTATATTTCTTGCAATCTATAGGTCAGTTTGTCCTTAAATATTAAGACTTTATTTTTGAACACAATTACAGACCCTGAATGGTGTTTTGAAAATATTGAAAACGCTTAACCAAATCTGTGAACTAGTACCTTTAATACTAAAACAACAACTTATGTATACATATGCTATGTTGGTGCGTTAATATTGATAATGTATCAAAGCTGCTAGTTTAGCAGATTTAACTTGAATTTCAACTTTAGCTTCCAGGAAGCAGTAAGGCAATGCCCTGACTATGACAATAATTTCATTTTAGTTCAAATGTAAGAGGGTGTTTTTTATTAATAAAAGCATAGCCAATAATGGTGTAGAGTTCAAGTTCAATTCTTTATTTAGCACAAACATAATAGTTTTTTGCTGATACAATTTACATGTATACAATTTGAACGGAAACAACAACAAAAGAAAGAAAGAAATATACATACATACATACATAATAAAGGGGAAAAGGGCAAAGAAAGAAGAAAAGGAAAAGATACAATGTACATATAGATGCTTTCATAGGGTTTTTGTTACTTTTAATTTATACATTTGTATATCTCACTATTTTCAGGTAAGCTTGTTTTAAAATATAATGAATTGCTTTTCTATCCATAGTTAAAGACACTATCAGGTATCTTTTGAAATATTAAAAAGAAACAAAATCTGTGAGCAAGTTTTGTAATGAATAAACGTCTCATTGTTTAGTTACATTGTTCTTTTGGTTTAGCAACACAACCAACACAAGAATGTTAGAACGTGACAATAGAAGACGACCTGTTACCACAATTGTTGGCTTCTCTGATTAAGAATCTCGTGGTCGTGGGTTCGATTGCATACATTTGTGATGTATATTTTCTACCACTATTATCCCGCCCAATTCTGTATCAAGCAGGACGATTGTCAACATTTTGTGAGGGAATATGCTAAGTACTAACTTAGAAGCTGTGATACAATGATATCAGTCTTAAAATGGCTGTAATTTGGTCGACTGAATAAAGTACGACGTAAATCAACATCCAATGCTTTTTACATTCTCCTTGCGCCTATTACTATCGTATCGAATACTAAGTGAAATAGTCTGAATCCAGACAGATTCATTTTTGAAAAATGGATAAATATTCAAATCTCAGGAGAAGACATTGTGGAAAAAGAAATCAATTAAGAATATTTATAATCATTACGATTGTTTCCCATAGAGCATCTTTTCAGACACCTAAATATCTGTTTGTTTTGTATTTCCCCATGTCAACAATAAGTCATAATTGTCTGACACTTGTTTCTCTTTATCAATCATAATATATCCATAAACAAAGATACTGCAATAGTTTGAGACATAAACGCACCAACAAAAGCAACACAAAAAAAAGTATTCAAAATCTTACTTTGCTTTTTTCTTTGGCTGCACATTAGGTGTTTTATGTTAATCCTTTTGTAAAAGAGCGTATACACAGACTTTCCCACATTAATAAATAGGCAGAGAGGAAGAAATTGTTAGATTTTCATTGTTCTTGTCATAAATAAGCACACCGCAACAAATCACGAAAACTTAAAGAGTTTCCATCTTGAAAGGGACAGAGACACAACAATTTATAGAGTCACCAGCCTTACACTTGCCCCAACATGTTCATGTAACAATATCAAATTGTCTTGATCAAATATCGCCCTTTAACCCTTTAAGTCACCATCATGCAAATTTACACAAAAAACAACAAAAGAAAACCATGTATGGTTGTCTAAGAAATCAATCATACGTACACTTTAAAACAACATATACTAACAATACTAACAATCAAAGTACAAAAGTGCATTCTATAATATTATGAATTTATGAACACAATAACACGCACCTTGAGAAACCTGCCAAATATAGTAGATGACAAGATCTCGTGTGAAACCAAAATAAAATGTAATTTATTGTTTTTTGTGTACGTTTCAGCACATTTTGTGGAAATTAATTTGGGAAAACGTCAGTCACCAAAGGTTAGATGTCTATCAAGAAAATAAAAAAAAATAAAGAACGGAATGTCGAGTTAGTCTGCTTGATTTCATATAGGACACAAGATTTATCAAATTGAAACCTCTAAGATTATTTTGAGTAGAAAGCTTAAACAAATACTTAGTGGTTAAGCTAACCAAGAACAAAGGTGGCGTATTGACTGTATATTATAATGACTAGAATGTTGTAAATAAACGAAATGTTTGTTACGATTTAACGTCTTATTTAAGAGGTCGGCCATCTTGAATTTCAGCCATTTTGACCAAGCTATACTGAAAATGGGAGATTTTAGTTCTATTTGTAGTCCTAGGAGTTTTTGAGGGTTTTTTTCTGAGTTTACTTAACATGTATTCTCAGACAGTTCTTAAACTTTTTATCATGTTCATCAGATGAAGGCTCTATTGAAAAACATTTTCAGACTAAAATACATGGCAATATGAAACTGCCAAATTTGCTGTACGCAGGTACTGATTTATTGTTATATTCCGACCTTTCGGCTTGATGAATGCACCTTATTATTTTTATCAAATACATGGAGTATGAATAGAAAATAAATTTAACTCAACAACAAAAGCAACGTAAGAACGTAGGAGATGTTTATTTTAAGGTTTTTCTTAAATTGTACATAATATGCAGTATATCTAATAAACGATTATCTTTGACATGATGAGAAAGTCTTTATCCACATATCACACCAATGTCTTCTCCATGGTTGCAGTTATTTGTAGTTAGCTTTCTGTGTTTGCATTTCAACAATGTACTTTCAGAACCAGTACAACTAATGTCATCTAACAAAATGTCGCCGCTACCTCGTCCATACATCGTGCCTGCCGATCTAGCATTGTAGCTATTAGGAATAAAGCGAATTATATAAAAGGATAAAATGAAATATAACTACAATCTTATTTTAAAGGAGGTGTGAGTTACTACCCTCTTCTGATAGGAATACGATTGAATTTTTTTAATTTACTCATGAGTATTTAAGTCGAGTAATATAAGTTCGTATGCATCATTTAATTTTAAAATTGTTTATTTAGCTGCTTCTATAATTCAATCATCAAATTGACAAGTGTACCAATATTGGTAACAATGATACGTTAGAAGAAATAGGTTTTTTTCTCATTTTAATGGCTTTTTATAAGTAAGTTTTGTTATATGAGTTTCCAAACGTTTTTAATTGATGATTGATGATAATAATGCTGTCGTGTACACTTACGTATTAAACCCTAACATACGGCATACAACCTTTGCATTATTGTTAGTAAAGCCATCATCACAAACAGTACCCCAAACTCTTCCATCAAAAGAAACTTCAACACGACCATTGTGAGAGCTACTTCCTCCTCGAAGTCGTACTTGAAGAGCTAAAATAACCAAAACGGATTGAGCTTTTACTGTGAAAAAAAAATCGGGAATATTCTTCCATTTTTCTTCTGTTATTTATTTATTACTGCTTCTGACGCATCAACTATTTTCAATAAACTCGATTTGTACATTGTACGGAACGTTTGAAGAAGAGTTTTTGATATGACATAACCCATAATTAGATAATGTGCATGCGAAGTATTGATATTGCATACATGTTTCCTAGCAGTATATACTGCAAAATTGCATGCCTTACAATATCATTCATCGTCATATTTCATCTTTATTTTAAAGTGTTACAAGGCTTTAGGTCCAAACACATTCAAATACATATACATGTAGATTAAGAGATTAGATTATATAAATTTGATAATTATTATACAAAAAAAAACATGCAACATGTATACAACGTAACATTATGCATTAAGTATCTGTACTACTCTGAAACAAAACACAACCTAGAGTATATATACATGAATACACGAAGGTATGCTGCTGAATTTAAACGATTGTGTACAATTTTAACATTGCATGGGGGTTGTCAGGACACTAAACGGATAATAGCTTACGTGGATAACATGCGACACCAACATCTTCACCATGATTACAATTATCAATAGTATTAAAAGTACATTCGAATAAATTATTTGAAGTGCTTAAGCAACCAACATCGTCTAGTTTTATAGGCAATGAGCCTTTCCCGTAAAATGCCTGAGGCAGTGCAATAGCACCTGTCCTGAAATAAATAGTATATACATACATAAAGCATGTGTCTCCATTCAAAACAACACGTTCTTCATTCCAACATCTTTAATGTTGTACTAATTCACGAGTATCAAAACGTCAGAAACCCGTTTCATAATTTTATTTTCGTACTTTTTGGATTTAGGAGTTTGTCTCAGTAACATGGAAGTGTAAAAACAGACAATCAATTTAACCACGACAAAAGCTTTAGACACAAAAGTTGTTGAAATGACATCAAAATCTCGTATTAATATTGTTATACTGAAAGCATGAACATAATCACGATGGTAAAATAGGTAAACATGAGGGTTCTGAGAACCCTAGAGCGCTCACCTGGGAACTGGATTCTAAGGGCATCTGACACAAAATCTTTATTAATGTTTTATTTTTGCTGTATGAAAACTGTGCCATTAAGATTACAATGAAAAAAGCTATATGCCTTCCAACATTTCCTTACATAATTCTTTATAAAACTTTGACCACTGGGGAGAGCCCAATTTTGACCCCGGGGCATAATTTGAACAATCTTTTAGAGGACCTTGAGGTGATGCTACATACCAAATATGAAAGCTCTATGCTATATAGTCTACGGGAAGAAGATTTTTCAACATTCCTCATATAGCTCTATTTAAAACTTACGACCCCTGGGGCTGGCCAATTTGACCCCAAGGGGCATTATTTTAACAATTTGTGTAGTGGGCATTGGGGTGTTGTTACATACCAGTTACACGTATTTAAGCTCTGGGTCATTTAGTTCAACAGAAGAAGATCTTATCTGTATGCCTCATGGTTTATTGACAAGAAGACTTTTGAAAAATATTTCGTCGCACGGCGAATGACGGACAAAGTCCCATCAAACTAGCCCACCTTGAGCATTTTATGTCCAGGTGAGCTAACAAAGACGTAATTATCGAATATGTAACTAATTCATACCATATAAAAATCCCGTTTGAGGAAGTAAGCATACAGCCACAATTCATATAGTATTTATTATGCACATAAATGTATATGTAAAAGCGCAAATTAAAATAGTTGTTTCAATACGAAGCCAAAAGTGAATTCTGTTAAAAATCTAAATTAGACCGCTTAAATGTTTGAAGGAAATAAAAATATTAAGCTATGCATATTTTTGTACTGGATGGTGCCATCGAAACTGTAAATTGATAGGAAAATCATCGTTTTTATTATATTTGTCGTTATCATAAATTTATATGAGTTGGTCTCAATTGGTGTTATATTTTCAAATACATAAACTCAATAACCATGGTAAATTCAGCGTTCGGCAGACTGTTTGTGCATCTACGTCCGTGAAAGAGTCATCACATACTGTACCCCACCCACCATTATAGAACACTTCAAGTCTTCCTTCAAAGTTTGTTGGACCAATAAGACGAATTAAAGATGCACCTAAACATGTAAAGAATACAAAACTAATATATAAACATGTACAATATTAGGTATCGGTTATCAACACATGAAGAGAGATATATGACAGATTCTTGGAACTTTCGATAGTGGATACCGTGTTGATTTGAAACCAGTGGCGGTGAACACTTTCGTATAATGTCAGCAAAAAACCAACCTAAATTTCAAATGTTTGCCCTATGATAGTGGTAATTTGGAGTGGACAAGACAGAAATTAAATACAGTCGAGCTTTAACTGCTCATAAACGAAATGCTTGCGAAGTCATTTTTTAGAATTTGAATAAACTTATTACACTTTTAAAATGAATAAGAAATTAATCCTACAATTATGTTCAAACAAAGCCACCCGGCACTGCCCTAAATGTTTATGAATATGCCGACAGTCCTTATGCACACCAACACATAAACTAAATACGAATAAAATAATTTACCTGGACAATTAAAAATGTTACAAACATCTACATCATTTGAACTTCCAACACAAGCTAAAATATTTGATGCGTAGGTACTACTACAAGTACGTATTCTTCTCTTTATTCCACCTCCACAGGTAACACTACATGATGACCAGGAATGCCATGTAGACCAATGTCCTGATACTGTGGAAAAATGTTGTATTGACATTTTCATTTTATTCTATGCAAATGTCAATAAAATTGCTGATGAAGAATTATGATGAATTTCATTTCAGAGGAACGCCATTTAGGACACAGTGCGTTGGTAGAGCGAGGGTTTCAAATCCAGGAATCATGGATTTAATTCCCAGGCGCTAGGCATTATACATACATTACTCATTCAACAAAAATTTTGTATTTTATATATAGTAGAGTGAGAAGTTTTCAGCTTCTTGTTAATGTGTCAGCGAATGCTAGTGTAAGTGTCGAGGACAGTTGGTAAGCTGCCGCCGTACACTACACATTAAAACGCACTGATAAACGGAGTATTATCAAATCAAGGAAAATTGCACCGCTTAAAAACTATATGACCTTCGATTAGGTATGGCGTAAAACTCAACATACAATCAAATATACTTTGACGACAAAACTGAAACTAAAGATTAAGACTTCATTTAAAATATGACAAAAGCCAACATAAAGCTTTAAAATCTCACCTGGACACACATTAGTGTTGCATAATGTTTTATCTTCATTGTTTCCACTACAACTTTTACCAAAATTAGCTGGGTAAGGATTAGAACACGTTCTAGTTCTAGTCTTCATTCCACCTCCACAACTTGAAGAGCAAGATGACCATGTTCCCCACGATGACCATCCACCATTTACATCGTGTCCTGATTTATGACATAAATGTCGTACATTTGTAGTTAGATTTCAATGTAAGCCCGACATTTAATACGAATTTATACGTTATTATGATTATAATAATGGGAATAGAATATGTTTTAGGGCAAACATATTCAACAGTGGTGAAATTGATTTAACTATCATTGTAAAGTTCACGAAACACAACGAAAGAACAGATGAGCATAACACATATTTAGAAAGTAATTTTTTGTGTCGCATTAAACTTTATGACAATATATCATTTCCTTTGTTATATGGAAAAAGTCCAAATACATATGCACTTAAATGTTTCTATACACTTCAAATAAAACAAAATAATAATTTCTTTAATTTATTTGGTGGCATGTCTGTCGGTACAAACTCTGTAACCATGTGTTCAATGATCGGTAAATATGAATTTTGAATCAAGTTAGCTTGTCAATGTCACAATATAAAACATAATTCAGTAAATACAGGTTCGATAGTTCGTCTGATTGGTCCACCTATCAATAAAGAATGCTTTAAGTCCGCAGAAAACATTGCGGAGGATATTTGATATTAAGATAAGACTAAGTATTGATACATTTATTACAATTTTTAATTGAATCCAACAAGTTTAGATATTTCCTCAAAATATACAGGCTTCCTAATTATGTGTTGATAGTCGAACCAGAACATTATACTCAATTAACGGTAAATATCATCAAACAATGATAATGCAACATATATTTTACCTTGACATGGTTTAGAGTTGCATATTTTAGATTCTTGATTGTTACCAATACAATCATGACCAAACGTAGAAGGTGTAGGACTATTACATTGTCTATATCTAGATGATAAACCACCAAGACATGACTGTGAACAACTACTCCAAGATGACCACGCTGACCATAAACCGTCTGGAAAACAGTTATATACAAGCAGTATGTTTGTAACTACACTTGTATAAACATTTTACAACCTGTTGAGTACAAAGTCGGTTAACATTGTCCCGATCAACCAAATGTGTGTGTGTATTTGTCTTCGGTATCGTGATGGTGGTATTTGGTGAAACATATTGGCATGGTTACTATGGAATATAAAACACTTGTGTAGTGTCCGCGGAAAAAATAATAGCGTCGTCGAATATTGAAAACCTTTCAAAAAGTTTTGTCAATATTGGCGATCGGATGATGAATTTTCATTTTAATAGGGTAAAAGCGAGTACTATTTAGATTGGCAAGGAAAATTTAAAAAGTAAACCAAATTATAATTGAAGAAAAAACAAACAAAGTAAATCTAAATGTGCTGATTTAATCGCTTTCATTCTTCTTTATTTCTCTTTAAATGTTCAGTATTAAATTCACGGTAAATAAACACCCAAAAATGTTTTCATGTATTTATATAGTAAACAGTAAAGTATAGTTACCGGCGCATGATCTAAGAAAGCATGCTTGAACGTCTGTCAGACTCCCTTGACACTCCAATCCACGATGACTTGGACTAGGATTGGAGCAGAGCCTTGTTCTTCCTTGTAAACCAATTCCACATGAATGACTACAGCTGTCCCATGTTGACCACGACGACCAACCCCCGTTAACTTAAATAGATAAAGCAAGCATATACGTATTATCTCTACGTGAATCCGCTTCTACGATATCTAAATATAGCTAAAAGGCACAAGCGAGTGTATAGCAGAACAGATAAGATATTGTAATCCTGTTTTGAAATATTTTTACAAATTAAGAAGTTATTTAGTACAAATTCCAAGGGCATGGTAAGTAGAATTGTGTTTAAAAATCGTACACAAAACTACCAGCACTAAGAAGATAGTATCAATGTACAAAGAAGTATCATAGAGTGGGGTAGTGCTACTTACCTAGAACCTTCGAACCTGAAGACGTCACCACAAACAAAAATTGTCAATTTGTCTTATTATGAAAATACAATACTCAATATGAAATAAGCTTCATAAATGAAAAAACACGTGACGACCAATAGACTATTTGTTACATTTGTATATTACCTGGACATGGACTTAGATTACATGCGTAGGTATCAGAGGTATCCCCAATACATGGCAGCCCTCCATGTTCAGGAGCTGGATTATTACAGAGTCTGTTTCTTATCGTCACACCACTTCCACAAGTAGTATCACAATTAGACCAACTACTCCAAGTTGACCAGCCTCCATCAACTTTAAAAAATACATCAAAGATTTTAGTTCAACTGAATTTGTATGTTGTGAGCTGGCAATTAATTGATTCTTTTAAATTCGTGGCAAGTTGATTTATTCACGGCGCTTATATGAAATGTACAATATTTGTTGAAATCATTAACATGACATATCGCTTTTAGTTCTAAATCAAGATTCATATTATCTTTCAATATACAGTAAATGTTAGCTCAGTAACTTCAGTCTTTGTTGCAACAGCTTCCTAACTACATTAATTCTACAATATCAACACAATCGTGTTGATCAACACTGCTGGCCTTGCAGCTGTGCCACAACTCCTTTCTATGCTGCCGGTACATAACATAACTTTATTCTAACATTTATCAAACGTACATTTACAATTTGAAACAAGTTTGGATTTAAGTTATTTAAGTGAGCTTTAAAGTACATACAACACGTGATTACATTTAATGATACAGTGACCATATTAAGAAATTATTGTTCTACTTCAATGACATTTAAGGCATGTCATATAAAAACAGTTGTAAGTGAAATCAGATTCAACAAAGGGCTTAAAACTTACCTATTCGGACAACTTTTACATCAGAAAATTAATCATTACTTCAAATACAATTTTAAAAAAGAGAGATAAAACTATTATTATATGAATTGTGTCGTAAAGTGCAATTGAATATCTAAATTAGATGATAAAGATTTACACTATATAAATGTTTGTATTTGTTTTTGTCAAATTCATAGTCCTTCACATCCATCACATTTTAACATTTTCCCGTCATATCACGGTAGTGAATTTACTTTTATTTACTTATCTGTAGTTTATTTAAATTTTTTACAGTTCTTATATTGTTTGAATAATAAGTCAATTCAATAAGGACGAAAAAAAGATAGACAAATCTCTTACTGGCTGGACATAAGCCACAAAATTTTCTACATACAAGTTTGGCATGTTCTCTGTCATTACATACGTTGAAAACTGAACTAACTTGAGCACAATTGAAATTAGGATCGTCTTCGCAATCTAATGCTGACGGAAGTGCTAAAAAGACAGTTGTATAACACATTAAATTGAGATGAGATCAAATATATTTAGTTGAAACAGTTTTGAATGATATTAGTTATCATCAGTTGTAGATTAAATGTCTGTTTTTTATCAAACTGTTGAAATTAATAGCGTAACAATTAAATCAACTGCGACAGACACGATCTCAGGCAAACAAAACACTTTGCATACATGTAAGGTATTTATCTAGCTTACTCAAAGTCGCATTGTTTCAAGGGAAGAAGCATGTTGCTTGTTGGCACACAGACGGGTTCGATGGACGAAAAACATTGTCAAACGATACATTTCTTAAAAGATTTTCTGCACTGACATGTATTTTTGATGGTACTGAAGAGAATTAAAAAAAAATATTCCCGTAAAATTCCGCCTGGTGATTAAAGATAATAAGAAAAATCATGATTATGTTTTGGAATGATGTCATTGATAAAATATTGTTTCGTAAAATGACAAATGCCGTACCATGAGTGCCACTGGTACAAATGTGTTTGTTGCACCCATCAACTCCACAACATTGTGTACATTCCAATTGCTGTGATACAGCTCGTCCTATTACAGCAAAATTAGGTGCTTCTGTTGTGGTCATACTTTGAGCTGTACATACCTAGAAAATTACATTACAAATATTTATGTACATTAATCTTTTTCATTATATGTTAACCCATGCAAGGTATACATGCTTTTCTTCACAAAGGTTTCTAGTTGGTTTTATTATGAAGTTTGATAAATACAGTTATGTAGATATTAAAAGAGTCCTTTTCTTTTTAATACTAGTTAGCCTTATTGGACGGATTGTTTACAATAAAATCTTTGACCTGTCTTAATATTTTCAATTTGGTATTTAACAATGCATTCTAGAAAAAGAAAGAAACTGCACCTCGAATGATGGTTTCAGTGTTTTCAAAACTTATTTTAAAGGAATAGGCAATTAATTCAAAAGCTCTTGTTTATACTAAATTTTATACATTATGCAAAATTCGTAAGTAAAAACTTCTACAAGTTGTAGGAGTTTTAATTACGAATTAAAAAGAATTATGTCGATATTCAGGTGTTTGCGTTGATTTAAAATTTTGCGCATCAAACGCTCACTCAATAATGTAAATTTAATAGCCAAATCGTATTAGCAAAAAGTATAAATAAACTTGTTACGACTTCAAAAGCAAATCATGCTAATGTGCTAATTCAATACTTATCAACAGAACAGAATTTAAAAGATTTGCAATCTAATTTTAATTTCCATTTTGTTCAGTTGCTACTAGAGTTTATACTTAACATTATATGCATAATATTTTCTTACCGCTAAGTCTCTGCACCCCATTGTGAACCTTGTTTGATCCCCATACCCAATAGTGTCCGTGAAACAACCCTAAAAATTGAACAACTGTATCATGTAAGATACTATACGATATTGCAATGCAGTGTTATTAAATATAATTTTCTCGTTTGAGTTTTATTTATGTAAGCACATTGTTATTTTATCTTTATATTTTTATAACCTACAACACTATGTTCTGTCAGATTTAGTATATAAGGGTCACACAGTAATTTGGTTTCTATATTTTATGTATTTATGAATATTATCTGACATAATGTTGGAATTATTGAATTATAAAATACCCATCTATATTTGGAACCAAACATTGGGAACATTTAGATGATAAAATCCAACCTGTGTATTTGATGTCAACTGCTGTCTGGACAGGTAAATATACTAATTGGTAAATATGAAGGAAGTAAAGATACCTATTCGTGTAGTGTAAAAAGACTGATTTAATCCCAAGATAAGTGAGTTGTGCTATTTGTTTTAAAAGGTGATACAAGAAAAAAATCAATCTATTTTAACTTTTAAAGAATAACTGACCTGATCAGCAGCACAGACTGATATATGATGACAATCTGATACATTTTTGATGTTTGTACATTGGTAGCAATCTAAACAACCTAGATAATGACAGTAAAAACAAATGACTAAAAGTAAATAACATCATCATCTATGCCACAGTGGTTATGATCAGAATTAATAAGCCGGAGTTCTCGGGTTCGATTTCCGGCCGCGATAGGTAATATCATTGCGGGAAATATCGATATTTAATCTCCATTTTCTTCTTCATAAAGACATTGTCAGCTGAAAGGGTAAACTTATACTGGTATAGAAAATGATTAATTGCGACACCCATGATTACATTGTATCATAGAAAAGTACATAGCAATGATCACCGGCAATAATAGACGAAATGTTCCATTTGGATAAGGCGGAAAGATAATTGTCTGTCGTACATAACATATTATAAATCTCGTAAAACTCCGTAAAACCCAATGAACTAAAATATGAAATTATGAAGGCAAGTATAGGAGGACATCAAAATGAACTACGTCAGTTATCATTTTGTTACATAACTTCGCATACGTAAATTGTCCAATCTGCCATTATTAACCTCATTTTTATTAGTTTGACGAAAACTGTCCTGATTGCCCCGAAATACTATAAACATCTACATTCAATGAAAATTATAAGTATGTAAGATGTTAAAGAATATTGGACCAGCCATTTATAACCCACACCACTCTCCATATCATCTGTAAATTTGAGTCCAGAAAACTCCTGGTAAAATTCTTGTCCATCGGGGACATTTAAGTTATAAACTCTTGGTAAACACTCTTGTCTTATAAATCTCACGTGTTTGCTATTCTATCAACAATTTTAGGCGCGCAGTCAATCTAATTTCAGTTGCTCGAAAGTGCTCGAGGAAGCAAAACATTGTGTATTTTCCCCTGCTCTAGTTGGAAGGTGAGGGGAACAAATGACTTAAGTTAAAACATACGTATATCCCCAGGGAACAAAACTATCACCAAGTATACAAGTAATGTACAACACAGCATCGACTTTTCTGAAAACAATACAAATTTATTAAAAGCAAATTAAAATATCCCATATGCGAATTGGTTAGTCCTTTTTCGAACAAAGCGATGTCTGATTGATAGAAATTGTGCAAAAAGCTGATAAGATGAGGCGGCCGCTAAGCATAACCAAAGTCTTAATACACATCGTAAATCTAAACATCTGGAGATAAGTACCACAGACTAACTACTCTGTTATTCTGGTCAAATACCTGGTTGCGACGACACAAAATGGATTTTTCAGAATTTTGTAGAAATTAAACATAAGCAAAATGATTTAACAAATAATAAGTATTCAAATAATGCCATAATAAAAGACCAAACATTAAAAAACAGGACAGTACCTTGTGCAAAGAACATCATTGTCACACTGATGAACTGTGTCAAATAAAACTTTAAATAGTTAATGCAAGCAATCTATAAGAGACCCTTTTGTAAAATTCCTGTAATTGACTGACATTTCAGAAGAATCGTGATAACTTATCATAGAATTCACATTATAAGTTTTTGCTTCCGCTTGAGATAACATGCGACTATTTCAAAATGAAACATATCTTTTTGTCTAATTATACAATACTATTAAGGAGGTTGAACTTTGCCACTTGTCCATTTGCTAATGACTGTAAAACACTTTCCAACGATTCTGCACTAACAAAGTTGACGTTTTACTCGCGTTAAAATGAATATTTTTCTGACATACGTGCATAGACTAACTGCAAGGGATTGTACTGTTATACGGTGACACGTTTGAAACGTATATGTCGTCATTATAAAGGACTTAATCTTAAATACATGTATAACATTCAAAATCAACTTATATGTGAATTTGAATGTTTGCACTTATTTTATGTAAGTTTTAAAGTGTGAGGTAGGTACACCCTAGAATCTGGTTAAAACTCCTGGTGACAATTATTTTGCCACTGTCCGATCTAAGGCGGAATCCCCCTAGGTTTTTGCTTTGATTAGTTTTGGTGATGTTTATTTTATAACAAAAGTTAAAACAATTCTCTCTTTGCTTTTAACTCTGTGGAAGGTCTGTGACTTTTTATGTTGCTTTTCCTAATATGTTTTAGACCCATTTTTGTATGAATTGAACTAGCTTTATGTTTACGATCTTATAAAATTTCCTATTCAGATTTGTTTCTCAATAATTAATATTGTGAATTTGATCTTCATGTTTCGATTTTCGAAATGATGTTGAAATCATATAATATATAGTGGTCAAAATTAATAGAGATTGCAATAAATCTAATTCATCTTCGTTAGGCTTTAGTAGTATACAGTTATTTCATATGTGGTTTGGGAACAGTCAAACTGTTGGCCCGAGGTGGAGGGAATAGTGTTTTGAACTGTTTCCCGAGGTCGTAGGCCTCGGGAAACAGTTTAAAGCACTATTCCTGACATCTAGGGACAACCGTTTGACTGTTCCCAAATCACACATGAAATAACTGTTTTATTACCTGATTAATTACTATTTTGAAACATGAAAGATAAAACTTCAGCTAAACTACGATATTTTAACTCATGTAATGCATGCACATGCAAATAAAATTTAAATTGTATTTAGTCTCTAATCAATTTTACAAGCTATATTACAAAACTTAATTTCATTTAAGATCAAATAAGGTCATACTTATAATTTATAGTTTAGTTCCTTTCAATAAATTCAGCTGATTATGCCTTTCCTTATAGGTTATCGTTATTCAAAACACTAACAGGAACTACGCTTTCTAAATGTCATGGCAATCAGGAAACCTAGTCAAAGAATCTCATCTGGTATCCTCATTACACTAATATGTTTAACCATAGCATGCTGAGATATGTTGACAATAAATGATTATATACTGGGATCACAGTTGGGTTTTATAATTGGGTATATACGTTTCTAGTCTCTGAGGCTTTCATTGTATCTTAAATCGTATTCACAACGTTTCTCTGACTCTTAGTATGCCCTAAATACACGTTCAATATTTTATTATTCTTTAGGAAAAATTGTCATATGCCATTTTGAAGCCTTTAATATATTTGAAAATCATAAAAATAATACAAAACATTATACTTTTCATTCATGATAATGGTTATAGATTAGATTAGATGCAACACTCTTCAACAAAATTATTCATTCCTCGTAAAAAAACAGTGCTTTTTATATGTAGGTCAGAAATATTTTAACACTTTTTGCAGAGTATAATTTATCCCATTTTGCAAACATTTATATAAAATGTAGTCTGAAAACATGTTAGGAACAGCTAAAGCAAACTTGATACGCAGTAAAAGGGCAAACAAGGGGGATGTTTACAGATTGTTTAGCTTTTGTTACAAAAGGACGTCACAAACAAATAAAAAACAGCCACGATTGTCAAAAGAGTCGCCAAAACTTACAAAACTTATGTTTTAAAACCATATATTTACTGTTGCTTTCTGTATCTATGTATTATTTTTACTTTATAAAGTCTAAGCGGTTCAAATACCAAACACAGTAAATATTAAATTTTAAAACATTCTAGCTCTTATTGTTGATAGGAAAAATGAGTAAAGAGAATATTTTTTTACAATGTCTGGAATGCAATTTAAATCATTAGATGGTGTAGTTAAAGTCAAAATTATCAAATAGTTCTCATTTTTACAATTTCACAATACTCAATTACAATAAATCTATCCACCATTCTCGTTGACACCTTGTGTCTACACTTCACAGTTTATATTGAAAAACGTCTTAGAATAGCATCAGACAAACATGGTATGGTCAAACTATGCGTCATTTAGACAGATGTACATGATAACATTTCAATTGTGTTCCACAGCACTTGTTACAGATCTGCAAACCATGCAAACATCAAACAAAATGTACGCTGGGATATTAAATTAGCTCAAAGACTTCAGCATACTGAAACAAATGATATATCATCTGATTTGACGTTTAACATTATCGTCAATATGAAGATATTTATAAAAAAAAACTTAGAAATATTCCTTAAATCGTATTTTGTCTTTGACCTTTTATAATATACTGACAAATGTCAACATTGACCGCGTTTAAAAAAATCCTGCTCAGCTAAGTGTTAAAGTATCGTCTAAGAATAAATACGTATTTCACAGGAATAAAGGGCATGTTGCAGTCTTTGTTAAACTAACGAATAGAAACTTTGTTGCTAGAAAAAGCAAGCCTTATATTGTAAGTTTTAGACATTACAGAGTAGTGTAAAATACAGCACATATGTCCTTTATCGTGAACCAGTACACCTTTTCACAAAAAAGTCGTGCGAAAAAAGTTGTCGTAAGTTCATATTTTCATAATTTTGCTATTTAAAGTTAGAAGAATATTAAAATTACTATGAAATGATATTCAAAAGGTATACAATATTTTACATAACTTAATAATATTTTGAATTGATTGGAGAAAAAATGACCGTGTTATTAATGGTTTTTTTTGCATTTGACTTACGATGATTTTTATCGTAAGATTTTTGGGTAAAAAACGCCACAGATATAATACAATATGGTAACATGATGAAGTCGGTGATGGCAACCTCTTCAATAGTTTAGTTGATACTTATTAATTTCTATTCGATTAAGAATCTAGTTATTTCAACGTGTATTATTCAATTTCGTATCTCCTGGCCCCACATACCTAAGCTATTAGGCAAGTTTGCTTGCCCCAGGAAATAGTGAGGAATAAAGTAAAGGAATTGTCAGCAAATTTACTCTTGTTAATTATTGCAATGGAAAAACAAGTGTCAGACAATTTACACTGGTTAATCATTGCAATGAGATTAATCAAAATGCAAAGATAGATGTTTAAAATTTCCTGGTGTCTAGTAAAGTCCTTGCAGGAATAATAAATACATCCTTAAGTGGTCATTAAATTCCACACTACCACCTCTTGAGATTCTACTAATTATCTCTGTCTAGCTTCAGGCTACAAAAATACTACAAAATACATCGGTGTGTTGAAGAACAAATTCACGTAAAACCTGCTATGGAATTAGGAAAGCATTAACACTACATATTATTTGCCGGGCGTAGCAGAGTGGTTACAACGTATGACTATCTATCATTTGATAGCCAGCGATACATTGACTCAAATCGCAACAAAAAGTCTACTCCGTTATTGCCTTTAGCATGTCAACGAAACTGAGTGAGAATTGTATGCAAACATAATTTACAATATTATCAATTTAATGTACTAATGTACATAACTTATAAGTCAAATGAATGGTGCTCTAAGTCAACCTTTTATTCACATTTTGAAGGTCATACTTACGGTCATTGATCAGACCTAGACCTCTAAATGAAAGTTAAACCTAGTACTTTGCAGATACCCAAGCCAAAGGTAGGCGGGATAATAGTCGTAGTAAATACTTCATAACTAAACTTATAGAGACAAAGAATATAGCATTTTCAATAACATCTAGTAATTTGAACTGAAGGTAATGGCTCATGGTACGGTATGGGACGCATTTCATTTTCATAGACACACCTGCGTCGAAAAGTATGTACATATGATATAACTTTTACTCTTACTATTTACGCTATTGACAATGGTTAAAACAGAAAGTGGTCTTATACACATTCACTATTTGAGTAAGCAAAAACACATTTATTCTTTACAATAAGAAAGTCTTTACAATTCAACAAGATAGGTAATTAGTTAAATAAATATTGGATAACATTATCTTATTCACGATCACAACCAAGACACAATCAATAAGTCTACTTACCAAAATTTGGGTCAGAAAATCAGAAAATAAAAATCGCCAGTTCTAAAAACACTGCAAATAGTTGTCTGGTTTTAAAACGTTCATGAATAAACAACTTTTTTTCTCCCATGTGTTTCAGAAAGTAATCTGTCAAGTGGTTGACATTTAAGGGTTTGTGCTCACTGAAATGTATAATACCAACAAATTTGTTTATTATTCATACAACTAGACTACTTTTTTCAGAAATCAAAATCTTAAGGTGAATTAATATGTTTGTCTTTAATATATGTACTACGAAAGTAATTGTTTGTTATTCCATACTTCAGTTTTACATTCCCTTGAAATAGACATATTTTGTCATTTTCCTGGGATGGAAATTTATATTATTTTGATGTATATGGTCTGGAAGAAGAACAGACAGAAAACATTTGATACAAACAATTGAGATATTTATTATAAGGGTAATGAAATAATCCATCACACCAATAAAATATCAGTAAACAGACTAACTTAATGACTATTATGTTTTTCATAAGATAAAATTTTATGACATTTTTGCAATAGGACGACTCATCTAATGTTCACTTCTACTGATACTATGTCTACGAACCATTACAAACGTTTGATGCATGTTCTGTCATCTGGGTTCATTGTGTAATGCAGTAGTAGAGATGTCAGACGATAATTAGGTCAAATAATCATTCATTTATGATTTATAATGACTGTTACCAAACCACAAGTATTTACTAATAGGTAAATATTTGTTGTCGGTTTGATATTCATGTTCCATCAAATGTCACAACATGTAAATGACATTGCTTCTCCCAATCACCTGTCAGGAGCAGACACGACCATGATATTTTATAGATTATCATATCTTTTGATAATCAAACAGTTTGAAATAAAATACTTATAACCGTTATAAATATTTCGTTTATTTAGAGTTTCGCTTAGACATTTGAAGCAAAGGCAGAAGATTATTTACAGAATGTTGCAGATTATAGAAAAGAATTGACGTAATATATCTAGATTTATGCTATTAAGGATGGTTTCAATGCCACGTACTGTGTTCTTACGTCATAGTCTCTCACTTTTATTTCTAAAAGCACGCAACTAATTGTTAAAATATACAAAAACTTTGGTTACAATATGTGAATCATGAATTTCTGTATTGATGATCAATAGCTTTTAAGATAGTTTTAGATGTATAAGATGATGCAAGTTATACATTTATATACTAATATAGATGAGTATTTGTACAGCTCTTTTTAGTGAAGTACTTTCACAAGATTCAGAGAAGCTAAACTTAATGGAATTGAATGGTTAGAGCAACGGGGCAGTCGATGTAAACATGATTAAGAACAAATATGTTTGTCTAGGTACACATTGGTAAACTATATTAACCGAGAAAAGTTAGGTTGAATTATTTGCTAAAATTACACAAACCTGTTGAAAGTATTCCGCATCATGAACTATATAAAAACTGTGTATCAATGGATAGGATACATAACAAAACACATGTCTCCATATAAGAAACAATGTGAAATGGAATTAGTCTTATATAACTATAACTGACCATTGTAATCAATCATTTGCTGGGCAAACATATTCCTATTTTTCTTACATTGACATTATTATCTCAGAATAGGAAGGCCAACAAATACATAGAAACAGTTTTCGCATAACATAAACGGATATCTTTAATAAAGGGTTTGTTGTTATTATAATATATTATATGAACGTTTGATCACTACGGAGCTCCTGTTTTTTTAATTAAAGCAATCGATACTTTAATATTTACAGGGCATTCACATACACATATATATAAGTACAAACAGGGGTACGTTTAGTGACATCCTTAATTAATGCAGAAACTGCGCTTGTCTGAATGTCATAGAAATCAGGAAAGAGCATCGCTATGTGTCCTCATTACATTAATATGATTTAGCCGTAGCAAGCTGAGAAAATTTGACGATAGATGATTATATAATGGGACCACAATGAAGTTATATAATTAAATATATTCATTTTGGTCTCAGAGGCATTCGTTGAATCTAATTCAGTAGTCAACTAGAAGTTTCTAGGACATTTATTACGAATATGTGTTGAACACATGGTCAGGAACTCTCTGATTACACTTACATAATTCTGACGAGTTTCATTAGATTAATAAGTAGTACATAATTAGCTACTAACGCCATGACGATGCGATTTTGAAACTATATATTCCCCGTGATACTCTATATTTATGTTTAATTAACTTAAAACGTTTATAAAATTATCCAATTTGAATACTACTCATTTAATATCAAAATATTTCTGGTGAATATCATTGATCGCACAAATGAATGAAGACACTATTGCTTGTCTTGAATACACAACAACTCATAAGAGGATGTAGTAAAAGTCACGACTGTCAAAATAGTCGCCCTTTTTATGATTCATAATACAATGTATTCAATTACAATAAATCTACCCACACATTCTCGTTGTCATCGTGTGTCTGCACTACACAGTACTGCAATAAGTCAACTTCGTGGATAGCAACAGCCAAACATGGTATTACTAGACTATACGTCATTTCGATAAAAGTACACTTTAATGTATGGTTTGTGTTACGGGCGTATGTATCGCACTGGAAACAAAGCAAACATACAGCAAATATATCCTCGAATGAAAAATTAAGAATGGTCCAACGATAACAATCTTATGAAACAATTAGTATATCATCTTAAAGACTTTGACACAAAACTAATTGGTAGTTGTGTTGAAATTACAAATATTTCTTCAAGCGTAAATTGTCCTGGGCCTTTTATGAATCCCTGATATGTTTTCAAATTTCTTTTATATAATATATTGAGAAATGTCAATATTGGTTATGCTTTAGGAAATCTATGTAAACTCTGAGAAGACAAAAATATTTGACACTGATATTTGATATTGGTCACTCTCACTGGAAGTTTTTGAAAATTGAAAATCTGAGGAACTATAAATCTTTTGATTTTTTGAGCTAAATAAATTTAGTGTTAGCTTTTGAAATACAGAAATGTCAAAAATACAACACCTCATTCTGAACCAGGTATCATACAACCGGTCACATAATGAAGTCAATGGAGGCAAACATTTTGATATATAAGATGTTGATGATTCTCCTGATTCCATTGCATGGATCATACAAACTCAGTTTATTGAATTACGAATATACTTAGTAAAAGTTTTGTTGCCTTAAGCTAGACAGTAATAAATAGTAGACACTCAAGAGGCGAAGGTGTGAAATTAAACAATCAATTAAGGATATATTCATTATCCCCGAGTGGAATTTATAAAAAACACCTAGATATATTGAATATATATATTTGCATTTTGATTATCCCCACTGCAAGATTAGCCAGAGTTAACTGTCTGACACTTGCTTAATAATATACATATTAATTTAGACAAATTGTTCTTGCTGAGATTATAAAGCAGACTCCAGATAATAGTACACACGCACATTTGACTGAATAATCAATTTATTACATTACTATTATAAAACTTCATTAATAATAAACAGTGTTATGCATTGTGGTTTAAGATGTATATTAGCATTGTTCAGTAGTATCGTGGTGATCTACTAACTGTTCCTGGATGGACATATATCTCATATAGCATCAGCTCTCACCAGTGGCTGATACTGCTGAACTAATACTGAAGTCGTCGATGGTTTGGCCATTATAAGTAATTCATGACCTAAGTCCAAGAAACCTTATATAACAATTAAATACTATACATTAGTTTGACCCGAAAGAAAGTGATGGCTTTTGGTGTATGTCATTTCCATATACATATGTGTTTAAAGAATTTTGCGCATATATAACAGTAACCTTACTACTATAGCAATTTCACATCATCTAGTGTCAAAATAGAGGGATATCAAATATGTTAATAATTTAGCTATCAACGCATTCATAACATAGCAAGGTGCGTTAGTTATTTATACACTCGTATAACATAAAAAGTTAAAAATAAAATAAAAACTATCCCTCTCTCTCAGTTTTTTTTCTATCCGAAAGAAAAATGTTTCTTTACTGTTCCTCTTCCTGATATGTTTTTACAATCATGATTAGATGTTTCTTTCGAATAAATAAAAGATACAACTAAAGTAATGGTCTGTTATTCTATGAATCGGTTTTACATAACCTGTTCCAGACTTTTATAGAATGACATTTTCTTATTTTCCTTAGATAGAATTAAATATAATTTTGATATATCTGGTTTGGGAGTAGAAAAGACAGAAAATAACAGATATAAATCATTTATGCTTTTATTATATTGTTTACGCAGTAATCCATCAATAAAATATATCAATAAGAAGACAATTTTCATATATAATGTGAAAAATAAGATGGACTTCTATGACAATCTATCAATTGAAAGAACTTCTCAATTCTGCCAGTACTGAAACAATGTCCATGAACTATAACAAATGTTTGATGCAGGTTCTGTGATCTGTGATCATTGTGCAATACAGTGGTAGAGACGTCAGACGATAATTACGTACAATTATCACTTAATGACGTATAATAACTGTTATTAACGCACAAATATTCACAAATTTGTTGTCGGTTTGACATTTGTAATACATCAAAATCTTCTTTAAAAGTCAGAACTGCCTTTCCAGAGTCAAACAAACAAGTAGAAATATCCATTATAACTTAATTGACACATGTTTTATATGTCTCTCTTTTATGCTCTTTCTCATTCCTTTACACCCTTTTAAGGAAAGTAAGTAAAAAATATATACCTTATTGCAACATATAGATCAGAAGGTGAAGATGGGGATGTATTGGACCAAAAGCTCATCTAGATACAATAATACGATGATAATACACTTATTACCGTATAATGTTAATGCTATTTTTTCATACCAAAATCTTAAATAGGTTAGTTTTTGGCTTTTGGCACTTTTATTACTATTATCATGAAACATATTTTATTGATTTCATGTATATAATTTATATTACTTGCTAGTATTTAGGTGTAAATTATAGTTACACTTGACCTTGTTTTAATACATCAAGTGAAATAGATGTTATCATAAACTGAAATTATATTAGTGAATCAACAAGCTTAGTTGTATTTATAGTAATCACTTGACTTGTTAGTAATCTAAAACTTTCAGCTTACTGTATATTTCACTGTGTATTTACTTATTTGATGTATTGTAATTGTAATTGAAACAATAGCTAACATTTAATTATTTAATTTGAATGAATAAATAAAAGCTGTTTTTTTATTATGTTGCAGACAACATCAAATATATAGACATATCATAAGCAGTAGTATTTTTCTTTGATGTGTCCAACCATTTTTCCAGAAAGAGAAATCCGTCAAATACAAATTTCTGCTTGTTAGATACTATTTTATTCCTCGTGACTATTGGCTCTGACTTACGTCATTTTAATATTAAATATAATGATGATAAATTTGTTACCTAAAATATCAATTGTTTTACCTAAATACACAAACATTATTCATGACATAGATCGCCTGTAACGGCTAGTTTCACGTGTTTGTTTTCTATGTTCTATATTAAACTTATTATATACTAAAACAGTTTTAAAGTATGTACTGAAAATTGTTTTTTATTCATTTAGAATTATTTTTAGACATTTGGGGTAAAGACAGAAGAATGTTTTAGATACAAATATTGTTTGTTAAAATTCGAATAAATCTGCAAATCGATAAGTGTTTTTCTTTATTTGAAATTGCACTATTTTCCAAATGTATACAAGATTGTTGAAAGTGTTCCTCGTCAGGAGGTTGACTGTGGTTTTGTATCCATTTAGATATGGCAAATAAAGTAAATTTGACAATTATTCTCTATAAAAAAACGATGCAACATAGGATTAACGTTGCAAAACTGGTCATTGTTCTCAATGTTATCAACATATTGGAATACTCGTATGGTTCAAGACTTCATTAATAAAACAATTACACACGTTAATTGAAAATTTATCATTTTCTAGACAAATAACACTGCCAGCGTAAATCTACTTACATCAGCCAACTTAATAAGATCTGTCTTCTTAGGTGGAGTTTATTAAATTAGAAAGCTAATACATAAAGTTACAGACGAAATGTTGTCATACAAAACCGGATTAGTGTATGAAATGTGATAATGTTTGGTTATCACGAACCTTTTGTGCTTTTAATTAAAAACGACCGATGCTGTGACATTCACAGGACATTCACATATTTGTTTCGCAAAAGTCTCAGGGTGTGCTTTTGGTGCCATCCTAAATAATTCAAAACTATTTACTGCATTCTAACACAACCACACTCAAAAAATCTAGGTCCTGTCTTGGAATCGAACTTACAACTCTATGATTTTTAGTCAGTCGAACTAACGGCTGGGTTTATAAGCAGTAAACAGTCTTATGAATACATTTTAAAGTGTTTTTGAAATAGAATGTGCTTTCATGCAGCTGCTAAATGCAAACGATAATAACAGTTTGTAAAAAACAAGTTCTCGCGTGGAAAGATTGATATATTAACACAGTTTTATGGTTGCTTTGTTCGTGTTTTTGACAAAGAGATGTAAGTTTATCTAGAAAAAGAAATTACACATGTATCACCGTCACTTCAAGGTCATTCAGTCAGAGATCTTTTTCTTCTTGATGCGTTTAAACGCTTTCTTCTTTGTAGTACAAATTATTTAAACCAAAGCCATATAACACTTTCTAGCAGACTTAGTGGTGAAAAAAGCCTTAGAAATGGCATTTATTTTTTCCGGTCACAGTGTGAAGTTACACAGTGACAATTTATAAAATGTTTGCAAGACTCTAATTGCGTGATAATGTAACATTGTTAATGCCTTTTTAACTGGATATTATTATATGGGAACTACATTCGTCTAAAATGTCACTGCGTTTAATGAGCTAGGTCACGAAAAATATTGGCTTTGGTCATTCTAATTATAAAAAAATATTTTTCACTTGATGTTTTCCTGCATTGTGTGATCTTAGTCGTTTTCTCATTTTTCTAGAAATACTGTGTTACTTACTCCCTTAGGAATCCTCATTACATTAATTAGTAGTAGCCATTGCCTGCTGAGATATGTTGACGATAGATGATTATATAATGGGCTCACAGTTGGATTGTATAATAAAGTACAAATGTATATACATTTGTATTTTATTGCTATTGTAGTAAGAACAGAACAATATAGGGTTTGGGTGATGTCGTCTTTTATATGATAATACTTCAAAAAAGCAGCTTGTTATTTACAATAAATGTAATTATTGCTTTTAACAGTTTCTAAAAAAACGTTTTGGCCCATGATATCGTGGAATGCAGAATATCAGTCTACGCAAATATAAAATAACCAGCTCCATCTATTGGCGAATTTGTTTACATGCTTATATAACCTTGAATGAAGATTTGTTATGACTCAATACTTTACTGCCAGTCTGACAGTATGTCCCTATATTGGTATAATTTATTGATGATTTGTTACTTGATCTACCATAAAAGTCCCCACTGGTTAAATCATGTTGTTTTTCTGTCTGGTCCACTTCTAGATCATATATATCAAATCATTTCACTAGTTCTGTACAAATATTTCAGAAGAATATCTAAATCAACTATTTATGTTGCATTTATAGTAAAGACTTGCAAAGTCACACAAATCTCTCTGTAAGACTTATGCGTTATATTGGTACTATTTATGTGGAGGGAGAGGCTATTTGTACTTAAGTCAAAGAACGTTTAAGAGATATTGTTTAAATTGCACTATTGTTAGAAATAATAACCTACAAAGACGTTTATTGTTTATGTTCAGTTCCAATCTTAATACAATACAATTTTCGAGAGATGAAAAAATGTATTAGCTCCTAAGGGTTCAGATATCACAGTGAGTTGTACTTCGGCGTCGATGCCAGCGTCAGTGTAAAACTTCTTGACTAATATTGTATAATGGTGTTAAACAATGAATATCTGATTCCCTTTTACTAATTTTGGTAAATTCGATTGAACGTTTTAAGTTAACCCACGCATATAACGTAATTATAGTTTGTACAGAAATTTGCTTATTATAAGCATTCTAATGTTTATATACATTTATACCAAAATCTTATTACAATAAGTTTTTTGCTCTTTTGTAAAAGACACATCGTATGAAGGAAGTATGACGTAAGAACTCTGCACGAGGGCTGGAAATAGTTTAATGAAAAAAGGTAGATATTTATTCCTTGAAATATTAATAAGAAGTCAACATCCTTATAATGTTCAAATATAATGTGATAATGTTGATCGTTTAGGAAGAATTCATTAATATAAACAAAACAAATTAACAATTTATTGGAAATAAATTTCTCTTTTACAAACAAACTATGGCACAGAATTTATGAGCTATTACTAATTACGTCATAAAAGTGTTGTTGTTGTTTGCGGTGTTGAAATTAAATGAAATATTTTCTGAGATGGAAGTTTACTTAAATAATATTAAGTAAATATTTCTTTGTAATGTTCATGTTGTCAGTTCAGAACACCGATTGGTTTTTATGATTTGGTCATACAAATGTATTTTAGTCTGGTCAACAACCTTTATTGCAATAAATTGTTTTTATTCTCAAGGCATTAAAAGTTTACACGCGAACTATTTTCTAATTCATTTTATTTTTTATTGGGTTTAACGCCGTGCCAACACAATTTTGGTCCTTTTACGGCGTCCAGCGCACCTAACCTAGCTTTCCAGGACCCTTGTCTATAACCAGTACTCACCTACCCTTCCACAAGAGCGGAAACTTCTCCATATATCTTATCAATGGATGAAAATTGACATTATTGTCAAATTTTTATGAAAGGGTATGACATCTCCGGGTGAGATTCGAACCCGTACCCCTTCGTTATTCGGGTAAAGTATTGTTTACAATTTCACGTACTAAGATGTTTTAGAGTTGCACATACTAATTAAGGGTTTTATGTTATTAAGAAACATAATATTTAACACATGTTTAAATAATGAAATCTTGGTAAAAAAAGTTAAAAGGACGAGCATAATAATTATTGTCTCAATGTCATTGCATTTAATTTCTTGATGCGTTGAAACGCTTTCTTCTTTTTTGTACAAACTATTTGAACCAAAACCATATAACATAAATTTAGTTTTTAGCAAACTTAGTGGTCAAAAAACCTTAAAAATGGCATTTATGTTTTCCGATCACAGTTTGAAAGTCTAGTGACAATTTATAAAATGTTTGAAAGACTAAAATCTAATTGCGTGATAATGTAGCATTGCTAATTCCTTTTTAACTGGAATATTATTTTATTTATGGTTTATTATTATACGGGAACTAAATTAGTCTAAAATGTCCCTACGTTTAATGAGCTAGGTCACGAAAAATATTGTCTTTGGTCATTCTAATTACATAAAAATATTTTTAACTTGACGTTGTCCTATATTGCGTGTTCTTGGTAGTTGTCTGATTTACCTAAAATTTCTGTTTTACTTACTCCCTAGGGAATCCTCATTACATTAATAAGTTGTAGTCATTGCCTGCTGAGTTATGTTGACGATAGGTGATTGCATAATGGGTTCACAGTTGGATTGTATAATAAAATATATACATTTGTATTTTATGGCTATTGTAGTAATGACAAAATAGGGTTAGTGTGATGTCGTCTTTTTATATAATAATACTTCAAAAACAGCCTTTCATTAACAAAACACTCAATAATTCACTTCGACAGTTTCTCAAAACCATACGTAATTGGCTTATGGTATTGTGGCATGCATTTTTAGTTTATTTAGATGTCATTGTACGCGTAACACAACATCAATATACGCACACATATAACCAGCTTCATCTATTCGCTAATTTGTTTACATACTTACATAACCTTGAATAGAGATTTGTTATGGAACATCACTCTACTGTCAGTCTGACAGAATGTCCCTCCATTGATATAATTTATTGATGATTTGTTACTTGCTCTATCATAAATGTCCCAATTGGTTACATCATGTTTTTTTCTGTCTGTTCCACTTCTATACCATATATATCAATTTATCTCACTTGTCCTGTACACATATATCAGGAATGGCCAAATAATCTGTTGTTTCGACCACACAAAAACACACAAGAGTCACACAAATTTCTCTCAAAGGCTTACACGTTATATGGGTACGATTCTTGTGGAATAAAAGTCTTATGTAATTAAATCAAAGACTTTTTGGAGGGCTTTGTTGTTGTTCGATTTGCCAGATTCGAGGACCAACAAAGCTGTTTACGATCAATTATCTCCATACAAATTCAGTCATGCGATAGAGCGATTTATTGTTATGGCTCGAGTTTTTAACAGCTGTTATATTCTATTCAGCTGCACTAACTCGTTGATTCCGGCCCCGGAAAATACTTCTTAAGATAGTTTAGGTGTGTTACTATCTGGCTTGATGCTTTCCTTTATGCATTTAAGATAATTCCATGTCAAACGTACTTATAATTCGTGCAGAAATTGCTATATTTGTACGCATTATTATTATACCGGAAGTTTTAATAGTTTGTACTAAAACCTCATTACATGAAGTTCTTTTATGCGTGCAAGTAAAATAATGCATTGTTTAGATTATGTAGTACGGTAGTTTGACGTAAGAACACTGCATGAATTCTGGAAATATTTTAATTGAAAACGCAGATATTTATTCCTTGCAACATAATTAAAAAGTCAACAACCTTTTACTGTTCTATTATATTGTGTTCATGTTGATCGTTGAGGAAGAATTTAATAATATAAACAAATTAAATGACAATTTATTAGAAATTAATGTCTTTTTACTTGGAAGCAAACAATTGTACAGAATTTATGAGCTATTATCACGTATTTATATTTGTTTTGTTTGTTATGGTAATATTTACTGAATTATTAACTGAGACGGAAAATGATCATGCTTCATACAACGCTTATACTGAGTACCATCACCTGAATAAAAAAACATACGGGCATGTAAGGAAGTGTATGGTTTTACTTAATTCACTTTATTTGATTTTCATTAAATCGATTGTCTGATAATATATCAGCATTATCTCATTAGATAAGGCTTCATAAACTTAAACTAGATCTGCAGAAGTTTTGTGTCAACAATAAGTGTAAGGTAATGCGTATACCATATTTTGTGACTTCGTTTGAAGTATCATCTACCCAATAGCAGTGATTAATCATGTAAGAACAAACAACAAATCGTTTTGGTGAAGCCTTTTGGTTCTGCCACAGTTAAAAATGACAAATTGATGAAAAGGAAAAAGTATAAGGTAAATGTACAAGATTAATGTGTCTGCCTTTTGACATCTGATCTGTAAAATCCATCAGAAACAAATCTATAATAATAAAAAAACACATTGACCTTTATCAACAAAGTTATTGATGGACTACATATCTCAGCATGCGACCTTTTATTGTAATAAGAACCCCTGGGAAGTAACTTCTACAATATTTTGTGATAACTGTATACATCAGACGATGTACCAAGGGCACTACATCCAGAAAACATTGAACAAGTAAAAACATCACAGTGTACAATACTCTCTAAAATACCTTGAACAAATCCTGAAGTTTAGGATAAAATGTTTCATAATTACACATAAAAAAGAAACAAAAAGTCATCAGAGCAATTTTCTAAATTCGTTTTCATTATTCCATTGGTCGGCCATTTGATTCAAACTATGACAAATTGATAAACGGTATTCATTTATGTAGTATATATTCAAATGATTATCACATATTTCGAGTCGACGGTTAATAGAATATCCAGCGAGTTACACCGACTCCTATACAAATCTTTAATGACATCTTGAATGACCAACAATAAGTTTTTACTCGTGCTTTAGTTAACTTTACACTGTTTAGTAATTTTTAAAAGTTAAAGTTTCAATGTCAATCACTTGTCACAATTATTTCACTAGTTTAAATGTAAAGCAGAAAATCTCTATTCACATATGATGCATATTTGTAGAGTGTCTAAGAAACATTAGCGTGAAAGAGGGAATAAAGTTTAGACAGAATGACGTAAGAACATTGAATACATCCTTAAAATATAAAACAAAGAAAGTATAATATTGACTAAAAGTCAAAATTCTCTTAAAATTCCATTAACGTTCATTATATTGCTACTCTGAAAATATGCTATATTACGAACATAACAATTTGAAATTTATAGGAAATTAGAAAATTTAAAAAAAAAACGTTTTAAGCCATGACGTATGCAACAGATGTTCTATTTGTATGATAAAACATTGAACTGTGAACAAAAACAACTATAAAAGTACACTGCAAGTAAGTGATAATTGAACTTACGCGTACATAACTTAAAATTAGTTCATTGTTATCAATTTACAATATAATGCGTCTTTGTTTCACAGAGCAATAAACTTATTAAAAAGCTATCAGATGATATTTCGAATACCACTGAATGACATATACTGACGTACGGCATCATTCGAGATATTTTAATGCATATGATAAAAAAAACCCGAACACTAAAATATAAGTAAGCTAGCATCTATAGAATACTATATCTCACGAATACTATATCTCATGAATGTAACATTTTGTTCAAAATTTTATATTCTTAAATAGTGGTCACAGAATTAAGGAAAGAAGATTTTACACTTTGTTTTGTTTTTATATTCTACAAAATTCTAGACGAACGTGAAAACAAACGTTACATTTCAACATACAATTGTTATATATTTTTCACTTAGAGCCATTTTTATTATATTGACACTTTACAACACATTATTTTTTTGAGCACCAACACACCACAGTGGTACTTCCATTTATTGAAATATAATGTAAAATAGCAACAAGAGATGCAACCTAAACGATGAGCAACTCGCAAAGTCAAATTTAAAAGTTTAATACTTTAGTATTTAATATTTGAAGACTATTTTGCATTTAATATCTTAGTTCTTCGTAATGCAAATAATGCATATCTATTTATGTGCGGACGGACCCTTATCAAACCCAAATGGCAAGCAAGGTTCAGCACATTGCAAAACAATTGAGCGGGTAAATAAGCTTGGATAGCTTCTGACTTTTTGGTCTCGTAATAATTCATATAATATAAGCTTTGTGTCACTTGAATTACCCCAGTCGAACATACAGAACCTAGACCAGTATGATACATTAAACACAAGTTTTAAGTTGACATTTCTTAGATCTAAATTATTGTTCATTGCCCTTACTGCGTTCACTGCACATTTGTCACTATAATTAATTTTCCGGACGGAGAAAACTGCAGTTGAGGCATTGCGTTTTAATTTATAGTGTTCTCTTAATTTGTCTCTATATTTGCCTGATAAAGTTATCACCGGTAATTTATCAAAAGGGTTCAAACAATCTTATTTTGGCATTATAAATCCAGTAATGATATTTCAGTAAGCGATGCGTATTTAATATTAAATGCTTTATTCGTCGATCTATAACGTTGCACGTCATCAATTACTTTCACAAGAATAAAGATAACTGATATGTAAGATGATTAATTGGATATATAATACATACGTCTGTAGTGGATATCAAGGATATCATGTTCGTATTCGATTACTTCAGCTTCTAAGTGAGTTTGTTAATAATTAGGTTTTATCTTATAACATTTTCATCTCGTACAAGTACTTCAAATTGACGTTTGTTTTTAGATTTCACGTTTTTTGTGTTTCCGTCTCTATTGACATTACACCGGAACTCCCATTTCTAAATATTCATAATCCGTTAACCAATGAAATGGTTAGTGTTTACTTGGACAGACATAATCGTATATCTTTAGACACAAAGGATTACTTGGTCAAACAAATTTACCATTTGTCTAAGGGCGTGATTACAGTAGCCTCAGTGTAATGTCAATTACTTCTACTATTTCCAATAGTTAATTTGCATTCGATTTTAATTACCAGTCTACAGACTTGTGGCGATTCTAGTCACTCAAATATCCAGACAAAAATAAAACATTGGTAAACAGAAATATGGCCATGTTCAGTAAAACACCATGTCTTATAGCATAATGTTATTTTTGAAAAGTCGGAGAACACGGTGAACCAATAGTCCTTTTGGCTCGATAGTAGAATTTAAAACGAGTCTTATCAATGTAATAATACATATTGTGTGAAGTTATATATATTCAGCTATAGATTTTAATAATTCAACATAAACTCGACTAGTTAGGGTAGAACTGTCTTTAATTAGCCAAGAATTAATCCATTTTTCTTGAAAACTTTGAAATTGAGAGCTAATGTCAATAAATTAATTAACGGTGGTAGTTTAATGGTGTTCTGCCATAGTGCATAAATTCGTGTTTGAAAATGCCTTACTCAATAATCTTCCTAATTGGTTTCGTTTAACTCTGTAATAGGGTTCCATTACTTCATTAAATTTTATGCTTCGTGTTTGTGACTGTTGTTATAGTTTATACACGTCGTGACCTATTTCCTTGTTTGTGTCTTCAGATACTTCTATGCAGTAAGAAGAACTCCCCTTTTTACAATTCAATTAATCCCTGTACAGTTTTATGTCGTAAGGTTTAATTGCGTGTGCAGTAATTTACAATAAACGAAGAACTTACGTCACAATTGAATAAAGCAAATGCCAAGTCACATTTAGCTGCTTTAGGGTTTACTTAATATAGTTATTGAAGTTCAAAAATTGAACTGTCTTTGTTTTAAAACAAAATGGTTTTTTTCTTGCAATCAAGTATGTACTCGTATTCCATGTTTTCTGTACCTTGCATCGGATTAAATAAATATCTTTGGGGCGACATAAACAGTTTGGTTCCCGACTTTCGATACAGCAAAATATTATAAGAGCTCTCTATCTTTAAACAGAAATGAAATGAACGAAAATATATAAATATTGATAAATATAATTGCATATATTTCAATTCATATTAGAACTATGTGTGATACATAGTATTTTGATAGAATTGAGTCAAAAACGTACTTCAATAAGCGAGATTATCTAAAGCTTTAAATTTGCTTTAAAAAATTGACATTACGCCTGACCTCCCATTTCAAAGTTTTTCCCAATCCGTTCACCAATGAAAGGATTAGATATACTTTGACAAACATAGTCGCATGTCTTTTGACACAAATGACTACTTTGTATAACAAATAAGCCACATGTCTTAGTGCGTGGTTATCGTAGTCTCAGCTTAATATTAATTCAAAAAACACAAAAGTACACAAAATATTTGCGTGTCAACCTTGACACATAAACTCCATTTGCTGTAAATTAATTACTTTTATCTAAACAAAATCATTAATGTAGCTAAGTACAAGATAATATTTAATTAATAAAACATATAGAAATCTCTCGAGGGCTGACATTAACTTAGAAGTACATTGTCATAACTAGGTCAATTCTAACAAACAATAGGTCCGCTATATAAGCAGCTTATCACAATATAATGTAATTTATGACAATTTTAGTCCCAAATGTTTCAAATAGAAAGCAAAATGTCGATTTTGATATTCCTAATAATAGAAGCTTACTGAAGAACAAAGATAGTGGTGAAGAAAATAGATGAATTGGACGACTAAATATCAGGAAGTAATAGCTTAAAGGCGATTTAAAATGAAACCATCTACTAACCACGTAAAAGTAATGTGAAAACGTTTCTTTAGGCTGATTTAAGTTTTTGGAATTGTAACGACACTCAACTTATATGCTATCATATTCCTAAAACGCATACTTGTCCATTTTTAATAATTTCTATGACATTTTTTCTGACTGTTGGGAGTTGGGGAATCTATAAAGCTTCTAGGAAGAGTACTTACAACCACATGTGATCATTTTATTTAATTAGGGAAATTAGACCATCTGAAAAAATTATTGGAAGTTGCGTGTTTGTAGATTCAAGGACAAATAAAACTAACTTCATAGATTAAATAAGCTGGGTCATTTTGTTCTACGTTCGCGTGGTGAACAAGTTAGGTTTTCTTTAAAACAAATGTCTTTGCACGTATACTTGTTTATTTAACCAGCGGGACAAACGAATGCAATAAAAACATCTTCGGCGAAATTACTTTGTAAAAAAATATATGTAACTGTAGGTACAGACTTTAACAAACAACAATAGATTGTAGCAATGTAACTTCATTTGTTACTTTATCCTTTGGTCGTATATAAACTAGAAACCATCTTATAACAACACACCATATGAATATACAAACCATTAAAAGATTTATGTATGTGCGTGCCTTATTAAGTTAAAAAGATAAAGTTGGGCCATACATGGATAATTTTTTAAAGGATGACGACATAATGCCTTAAAAGAAATATTTAATATGCAAAGAGAGGATTGTATAAAGAATTTTGAATTTGATATATTCAAAGCTGTTTACGATTTTTGTCAAGGTAAACGTAAGCCAGAAACAATTTGAAGTTCCTAAAATACATTTAGATGAAAATTACAAATATGACGGAAACAAAACAAATTCAAATAAGTAAACAAATATCTCATGATCATATAAACTCTGAAAAAGTCAACAAAAAGTGTTATAATCAGGTAAAAATCTGTTTTTCAGGGTTAATTTCACCGTTTTCCAGAAATCATTCTGTTAAGGTGAAACATGTAAAAACATCAAAAACTACAAAAAAACTATACAGGTTTAACTTTGATTTCATATCACACTCACTATCTGGAATTTCAGTTGTCAGATTATACATTGTTTAAAAAACATACAAAAGTAATTTGAAATATTGCACGAGATCTGCATTATTATTTGTTATTTATTCCCTGAAAACAAGTCATGTGATATGTCTTTTCATGTCTGATTCCTATCCTACCTTTGTGCTGACGGTTTTTGCAGGTTTTAAATGTTTTCACATAATTCATGCTGACAACAGCTTGCATTTGTTATTATATATTTCTACTTTGTAACATTTTTTGATAGAATGTTTTTATGAACGATTTATATGTTTTGTGATTGTATGTTGATAATAAGTTTACTTATACATCATTTTACAAGATCTTAAGTTTCTTTATTATTTTCATCTAATGTTATGCAATAGCGGAGAACTTTATTTGTTATATTTTTTTCATCAATATTTAAGTTCCGACTGTCTGTAGCCTTTCTTTGTTTGGATAAACGTCTTGAAATTAAAAGACAGTAAAACACAGTACAGTAGATTTATCGTTTCAATACCATAAAACAAAACAAATCTAAAGTCTATCACACATATAAAGAGTGTATCAAATTATTTACAATCATAATGGCTTTATGATCAAAGAAAATGTGTTAAATTTACTCTAATTGTCTATCATTTTCCTTTATAGGAAGATAGATTTCTAAGTATATGCACTTATTATATATTTCTTTATTATTTCTAAATATATATTTTCCCATTGCACACTTTTCCTATTGTTACTTACATTCAAGCAGTGAATAATTTTAAGCTCTGGTGAAATCAAATGCAATTGAACACTTATGTGTGTCAAGTTTATTCTGAAGGTCATTTCATTGCTCTTTATTCTAGCTCTATACTGATTGCAACATTATCAAATGCAGCTACAAGATCGTTTTATTAATTTTATACCATTTTACCATGCTTTCGCATTTTTACCATAAGCATCGTCATTTGGATATTCTACATGTATATACGATTGTTTGTAATTCATTTGGAATAATCTTTCCGAATACTGCTTAATTAAAAGTCTTTTTTTTCAATCTCCTTGCGATACTGTTTTCATTGACAAATACAAGTTTCATAGATATATTCCTTTAGCTTGCCTTTAGATAGTAGCTACTTTAGCTACACTATATAGTAGCATTATATTGCTCGATACACGTAACCTTTCCTTTGATAATTGTCTGGAAATTAAAAGATAGTTAAATCGAATGCAGACAAAGAAGCAATTATATTATCATAAAACAGGATTGAACAAAGAATCTGTGTGGGGATATATAGGAGTAACAAATTATATGGTAATAGAAGACGACTTACGGATCAAAGAAAATGTAGAACTAGAATAAATACTTAATGCGATAAAACGTCCTTATATGAAATATATTAGACTTTAATATTCCTTTGTCAAAACATTGATTTTTGAATTTTAGTCGATGCACATGTATAGTTTGTCTTGCGAAGACACCTGCTACGCTAATACTATGCAAACTCTCATTTAAATGCCAATGCTGAATATGGAACTATATTTAATATAAACTACAAACAATATACTGCATATTCTAATTATTATGATTTTATATTTTATTGATAATTAAGTAAGTGATTAGATAGAACTTTGTAAACTAGAGATGATGCATTTGTAATTAACTTTCTATAAACTATAACATCTGGTTTTTAATGTTAATGTATCATTTCAAATAGCGAGCCATTTTGATTGGTGTTTTCGAAGTGCAGTCCGTTTTATCGTATTATATTTTAGGCGACAAACTCTTTTCTGAGATATTCCGTTTCCAAAGCCATAAAATTGCTATTTAATAGAATGACGTTATTGTCTATGTTAAAGGTTAACATTGATTTTTGTTTCGGTTAAAAGTCTTTGAAAAGCATTTAAAATATAATAACAGTATAGCAAATAAGATAATTATCTTATCAAATATACTCATTCTCATGTTGCAATAGATAATGAAACTGCGACTTGTCAAAGTACTTTGAATCGAAACTAGGAATCGGGGATCTGTCAAATATTGGTTTACATACTAACAAGTAAGTTAATTTAATAATGTACTTAATAAATTCTATACGCAATGCAATGATACAGCTTAATCAATAAATTGAAAGAATAAATTCAAAACTTTGCATTGCAATAAAAAAACTCAGAAGAATGTGTTATTGGCATTGTAAAACATTTCCAGGTATGTGTTTTTGCTACTTCAATAAAATTAACTGACATTAAAACAGCCATTAAGTCAACAGTTTTGTTCAACTTCGTAATTAGTCCATTTAGTTCCACTAATCAGATAAAATAAAACAATAAAACACAGGAACTCAAGACATCTCTTATATAAAGTTTATGACTATTTTATTTTATTAATTTTTGCAGTTATTTGGTGCATCAGCATTAAGTGTTATTTCATTTTCGTAATGTAAATTTGTAATTGACAGGACAAGTTTTTCATTAGGCATGATTTGTGTTCTATTTCTTACTTATAATTAAATGGAAGGAAACTTGTAACACAAGCCTAATGGCGCAACCATTGAACCTGCACTACACAACAGGAAATAAAGAGTCAATTCAAATTAAAACCAGATTTTCAAGATGAATTCATACAAACAGTATAATTCAGAGTTAGAAGTACTTAAATGTAGAAGCTCGTTTTTGCCACGTATGGTTATGACATGTAATACAAAACTGTCTATGTGTATATAATTTATGACACTCAATTTGATTTATAACAAATTCCTGTTACAGTATGGATTAAACGGGAGTTGATAATTCGATTAAACGTTTTTATGATTAAATGTAATATAATATTTCAATGACATTGTAATTTTAAATAAAAAGTGATAAAACTGTATTGTACAATAAAAGCCTAATGAGTCAATTAATCGATAAGACAGCGATTTGATAGTCGTTTTAACTGTTCTCGGGTCTTTCTAACATCCCTAAAATGCAAAGACAAAAGAGTGATTTAAATAAAGCGTGTTTGAAAATTATTAGCTTGTAAATGAAGTATCTCGAAACTGAATCAGAAACACAACAAACACATTTTGCAGATTGAAGAGATTAAACACGACAAAACAGTAACAACTTTAGTCAAACAAATAAAATATCGTGTTAAGACGAAATAAGAATATGAGTAAACAGGAAGATCAGAATCAAGAAATTCTGTTATTGTAGCAGTCAATGTTACACTATATGCCAGGAGACCATTATCAAATAAAACAGTAATGCCAAACTTTTAACGTATCGAAGTACAAAATAACCTTATAGGGTAGACTTCTATTTTCTAAATGAAAAATACTACCTATAGAATTTTCAATTTGACTATGATTTTTACAATTTATATGAAATCGAGTAAAATATGGTACGAAACCCTGCCTCTACTTTCTGTTTTTCGTTACAAAAGAGTGTAGTAGTTTCTTTTTAAGTAGTTCTGAATTTCTATCAGTCAGTATTAATAGCATGAGATTTTTTATTAATTATACTAGTATCCTTACAGTGTTATTTGGGTTTTATACAAAATGTAGTCTAATTTAATATTATATAAATTCCAGACGTGTCTCTTTGTATTGTTCGTAAGGAAAACATACATTTAATTGCTTTTTAATATTATCAGGTGGCTGTTGATATAATTTTCAACGTCTAGACTAATTGTTATTTAATTAGTCTGTTAATGATTTACGTATTGCATTACAAATGTGTTTTATTATAACAGCGGTCTTTAGAGATATTTCAAATTGGTTATGATATATTGATTGCATTATTATTTATAAATGTATATTAGCTTATCATGTTTGTTTCAAACGTTTTCATTACTGTCTGTTACTGCATGATTATGTTCTTGTGTATAATGACAATATTTGGTACCAAAATGATAGATGTTATGGAATAACGGATATTATGATATAATTTGATTTTGATTAATTAGATAATGTTCCTAATGCATACCTTGATTGTTTGTTTTGTTGGGTTTAACGCCGTAGCAACACATTGTATAGGTCAGTCATGCCTACTCACTCCTCCCGTAAAGGCTAAATCTCTAGATTTAGCTGTTAACCAACTACTAAACGCATACTTTCGTCAGTGACTGACAACTGCCCTACATAATAAAAAAAAAACATTGGTTTGAGGGAGAACGGCCGTAGAAATAATTTCATGACCAAGCTCCACAAAAGTATGCCCCGCCCGGAAATCGAACCCACGACCCTTCGATCAGTAGACTTACAGACTACCAACTGAGCTAGCCGGGCGGCTAAAATGCATACCTTATATACCGTAACAAATATTGTACCCATTGCGATTAGTTTCTTTTTAGTTTTGAAACTACTGCAATAAAGTTGATACCAATAATGCTTATTTTCTCTACGTTTATACCATTTTCTCTTATTCTGCAGAATTTAACAATAAAAAGAACTTGTATTAAATTATTATTCATTACGTTTCTCTTCGTTAACTTTTGGTGATTCTAATTCTAGGAAAATTAAATTCATGGCATGCGTATTTATAGAACTTTAGTATTTTCAAACAAGATATGCGTTAATTGAGTCTGTCTGCCTCAGCACATTACACACAGAAGTCAGAATAAAGTCTGTCTAAATACAGTGTATTCTAATCAACTTGTTATTGATTAACTTTGAGCCTAATTTGGTTAGCCTCGTTCAAATGGAAGAAAATATTTCATGTACCTTGTTGCTTTTATTTGTTTATTTGTATGTACATGTTGTGACATTCAAACGGCAGATGTTACATACATTTATCTACTGGAAGCATTATCAATACATACTTTATTGTTTGCGATGTTTTGTTTAAAATTGATAAATCCTTCTAAAGCATAGATCTATAGAGAATTAACTTTTAAAGTCTAATACGAGGTGTTAAATGTAATAATGATATTTTTTATACTTAATATTGTATTTTATGACAAACAAAATAAGCATGTAAGAATATACTAGGCTACATATATTACCTTATATATAGTTAATAATCTTAATACACTGATATAGTCAAAGATATTGTTTTGGTTAGTCGTAAAACCATATAAATATAGACTGTAATTGGCAAGCATGGAAGCTCCACATAATATAATTATACGTTATAACATCTTAACAAGAAATGTCTCTAGTACAAAGTAGTATTTGCCTGAACAGTAAGGATAGCGACCTGATAATTATCTGTGATAACTGGTTAGACATGATACATACCTTTTTCACATGACATATAAATAAACATGATAGATAATTAGTTTATTAGATTGATCCACTTATTTCATCCTATTTCAGGTTTTCATCCTTCTTGATCGCTAATAGTATTTAGAATAAATAAATATGTCAGATAACTAATTAGATTGACACATTTATTTCACGAGCAAGGAGTGTACCCTTCTTGGTCGCTATTAAAGAAATGGACTTCAAATATGTTAAGTTGAAGCTGAAGTGACAAAACAACAATTCATTTTTATTACAAAACCATTATTTCTTATAGATACTGAGCCTATTATGTTCCTTTGTAAAGGATAACAATTTCTTAAAATTTGTTTAATAGGGCAAAATAAGTACAATGATCATCTCTTGCAGTCAATAAGTTATTTAGTACCATTGTCAAACCCTATATTTCAAGTGCAGTTTTCTTTTAAACTGTACTCATTAGCTCTTATTGAGATGATAATCTTAAACTATTGGCAAACTGAGCATCATATGTAATTAACTATAAGCCTTAATAAACTATTGGAAGCTTATTTACTTAGCAGATCTATAACAGAGATTAGTGCAACGCAAGATAGTGTTCCATCGTACTCCAATACGTTTTCCAACTTATTTAAGATCTTTATCTGATAAGTAAATTATTTAAAAAATAATGGAGCATTTATTGTTTGATAAAACAAAAACTACAGTGTATAACTTATGTTGAATTGAATTTGTGTTTGTGCATCGTACATTTGTCTTAAGTTATAATAGTCCAACATTCAGCTTGACATATAGACGGACATCAAATTGTGTGCTGATCACAGCGAGTGTTCTTTGACATTATCAACAGGAGGTTATAATAGAAATACTGCAGACAAACACTTTTTAAGAACAGTTTGTGTCTGACATATCGGTTATACAATTGTGTTCTATGGAAGTAAATCCAATATTTAATATACAATCCTATCGAATGCACACATATAAATATCCTTTCACATAAACTACTTAGGTAAATTTCAATAAAACCAAATAACACTTAATTGTCTGCTAGTTATGTTTTAGAGAGTCTTAAATTCTTAAATAGATGCAAATGATGTCAATGAATCTTGAGACATTTTATCTTTCTTAATTATTCCTCGAGCGTGCAATGTTTCACCAATCAATTAATCTGACGATCTTTATTTTTACTAAATGTGTTGAAAAGTAATTATCCAGAAATTAAAATTTCCAAGGATAAAGATGATTTAGAATAATTTTAGTAATCTGTTTTAAGGTAAATGCAGCGTTTTGTTTAAGAAATGAATTCCTAATCGTAGTTGGCAATAAATTATGGTTGGAAGTTTCCTAAATTCATTGCAAGTTATTAATCTTCATATGTATCTAAAGCGTATACTATGTAATTTAACTAATTCAAACAACGGTATGATTACCTTGATTCTATTTGTGTTCCTATATAGAGAAGCAATAACTTAAGGGTATTCATTACATAGTAGCTTTAACCTGGGTCGATAGCACAGTCAGTAACGCGCCGGGATTTGGAATCTCGTGTCCCGATGGGGGTACGGGTTCGAATCCCACGCTGGGAGGTTATACCCTTCCATGAAAATTTGACAATAATATCAATTTTTTCTTCATTAATAAGGTATATGGAGAAAATTCCGGCCTTGTGGAAAGGTAGGTGAGTACTGGTTATAGAAAAGGTTCTAGGAAAGCTAGGTTAGATGCGCTGGACGCCGTAAAATGACCTAAATTGTGTTGACACGGCGTTAAAAACAGTAAAAAAGTAGCTTAAAATACTTGAAATTATAATCGATCTAAGCAACATACTGTAGTGTTACGTAGCGTTACTGTTTTGTACTTAGGATAAACTCATTTGTGTTTTGTGAGTATATAAACGTATGTTGAGGTGTAAAATCCCTAACTTATGCTTTTTGGCTGCTGAAAAAAAATCTGGAAATAGTTGTAGTTGATTAAAAAGGTATTTATAACCTTTCCACATTGCAAAATTATTAGTATATTGCATAGGCCTATAATGTTTTTATAAGCTTTGGTAATATTTTTATGAAGTTAATAATTAATTGTAAATAACATAAGGGGCTGTAAATCTTAATGTGTAAAGATATTTCATTTAATAAATGTTATTGCCTTAGCAACTTAATATGACTTCGATTGTGTCTCGATAAATAAAAATGTATTTAGAGTTTTCCATACGCTCCCTTGCAACTCTGTGAATATATTACATTCACCCCCTGCCTTAAAACGTGTCGATTTATGATATTGACCTTCACTATGAACCTTTGAACGACCAATAAAAGTTCACCAAATTTCAATTTAGCTGAAAAATTTTATACGCATTTTCATTGGTTGAACGTGTAAACAACGCCATATATGGTATGATCATACTAGTGACGAATGCAACCTCGTATGACGTCACATATAGCAAGGCCACACTTTGTATTTTTAAGTTCAATAAGTTACTCTATAATTACAGTTAAAAGATCAGAGATACACGTTTAAAAAGATCAATGTTTACTTTCATTTTTGTTTATTTTCCATTATCTAACTAATGCAAAACTGTCCAACATCTTTGCATTTCGACATTTTGAAATTACAGGCGTAAGATTTTTTTTGCATCTATTTTATAACCATGTGACAGTCATGTGATTTAAATGTTTATGTGTCTCTGTCTAAAAATAGAAATATCAGTTTGCACGTAGTATTTTAGCAGAGGTAGAACGTGAACGAGTGAATCTTTTGAACCGATGCATTGGACAGTAAGTTTTCCAGTGCAAACATACAGTCAATGAACTGTCACAGGAAATTCGTAATAATGACTTTCAGTTTGATTATATACGTGGTAATTGGTCAGGAATCCCTACAGGAATCTAATCATTGAATGTCATATATTAACAAGACGTGTCACTTAGTACTAATCGTCTAAACAGCAAGGACAATGACTTAGTAGTCTTACATGATCAACTAATAGAACAGAATTTAAGTATGCCTTCATAGGCTAGGAAACATTTATCGTAAGAAATATTTTTAATGAAGGGCTTTGACCATTATGTACTTAAAAGACGTGTTTACATCATTTTGCCTATTTTAGTTTATGAACAAGTTAATAAGATAAGTTGATATGCTATATTTAGTAATTACATTACAATATTCATCAGGATTGGATTCAGAAAGATGACCACGCTGACCTCTATCAAGTAATCATTAATTGTCAACATATCTCAGCAAGCTATGACTACAACTTATTATTGTAAAGACGACCCCTAGGTAGTTACTTATATATTATTTCGTGATAATTATAAAGATCAGACAGTGTAGTAAGGTCATTCAGACAACATATAGAAAAGATTGAACAAGTGAAAACTAACAAGTATAAGCCAAGTGTGTTCGTTATGATGTTTATGCTATTTTCCTACCTAGTTAGCTTAGATACTTAATAATACTTTTCACGAATAGTCACAAACTCATTTTACTAGTATCAAATAAACATCAGACACGACAAAACGACGTTTTGTTACTTTCAATTCATATATAAGCGCTGCTTTCTGGTTGTTAAGAGCAGATTTAACTGCTTAGTCCTGTTCATTGGTGTTAAGATATCTTCTGAGTTAACCAGAAGTGTTGTTAAATGGACATGTGACAAACCATTCTTTCTGCTTTCATCTTTAGAACTGATATTATATTGACTTTATATTCCACGTATGTTGCACAATTGTCTACCTCCGCATTTGAAACAGCTGAAAATGTCAGTTCTGGTACTCAGATACAAAGTTAACATGCTGACGTAAACTCCAGAGGGATTGTCGTATTTTACCATATAAACAAATTACTTCGGAAAGCCAGACAGTCTGTCCTTATGTTGAAATAATTCATTGATAGTTTTCCCATTGTATATCATAAACGTCATTATTGTTGATATCATTCTGATGCTTTTGTGTCTGTTGTATGATTAAATAATATAGACAAATACCAATATAATCAGATTTCTTTTCTCGATTTATTTATCAGTCTTTCGTTATTGGCTCTTTTCGTAAAATGTGTTCAGTGAGAGTTTGATTGTTCACAAGATAAAATTAAAGTCTTAGTCAGTAATTACCAAGTTGAGACTTTATTTTTAAATTCATAGAGTGTGCTAATGTACCAATGGAAAAGAATAAGGCATATTTGCAAGAATGAAATAGTCAAAAATATATAAATACATAATTATTCATTGATCTTAGCATGAAAGAGTTAAAAACTTAATTGGATCATTTTGAGTTTAAACAAATGATATAATTTTTGTATAAAATACTATAGAAAACAATATGTAATATTTGTTTGTCAGTAACTCACGTTTTAATCAACTTTATCTTTCACTTTAACATCAGTTTTAAAATCTATTGGTAATCAATAAAAATTTAAAATATCTATAAACATTAGATACTGATATGTGCAGTATTAGAATTAATAATTGCGTGCAAGTTGAAATAAAAGTTATAAGGTATCGCATAAGAAATTTAATGAGCTCTGAGAATACGTTCTAAACACGCAAAAAAGAACTCGTTGTCTTGATTATTAGTAAACATACATCACTGGCACCAGAGTCCATATCTTATGATTATAATGCGTACGTCACTATATATAGTTCTCTGTACATACATATATAATAAACATGGTATTGAACGTTTTCTACAGTGCATACGGCCCAAACCGTTTTTCTTCAATTCGACTAGTATCTGAAAGAAAATGTCGGTCTCAATTTAAAGACTAAACATTACTCTAACATCATGCAAAGTTACAAGTTTGTATCTGATACCGTTTTCATGAAATTTATATTAATTTCAGAATCACTAGTTTGCAGCGATTCAACGTCACTACTGACTTCCGGTTTAACTTAACCTGGTTCCCTGGATATTAATGATTACGTACACAGACGCAGCATATATCATTGATTACGTGTATATTCTATTTATAGAACTTGGGACACGTAAATGTTTACCTAGGCAGTGCGCTCCGATTGGGTTTAAATTTGGCGCCCTTCATTGACAAGGTACGGGAAAAGTCTCGAGGAGTTTATCAACCAATCAGTTTACGCCGGTAAACGCGTCATGATTAAACCGGAAGTTAACAGTGACTCTCAATCGCTGCAAAATGATAGTATTGAAATTACGATTAATTTCATATTAATCGTTTAAGATATAAAGTTTTTGAATAGTCAGTTTTGTAAGGAAATGTTTAATCTACAAAACGAGACCGATATTTGCATCCAAATATATTGGTAAAGGTAAAATAAATCTGTCAGACCGTACCTACTGTCAAAATGGTTCAATACCATGTGAATATTATAACGATAGTCATAACTCGTACACGGTGATGAATACGGGAGCGATTTTTAATTGTGCTTGTTGACAAAATATTATATGTGCGTGCATTTTAAAGAATGTGAGGACTCCAGTGCCAGTGACATACATCAGCGTTTTATTTCCCTGTTTTATTAAGATACTTTTTAAAATAATTCCAGGGCACAACTTATATTGAGTTAAGGAAACTGTAACTCCATCTCAATTAGAATTATTATTGTTGAAGTTAATAAGACGTATTAAATGAATATTTCGATGCAATTATGCTATATGTAAGCAAGACATGTTTAACTAAACTCTTCAGACAAGAAATATTTCATTAGTACATAATTTGTAAATTTAATTTATTGTTAACTGTTTCAAACGACACATTTTGTTGTTGCCTTCAGCAAGAAACTTAACATCTTTGATGAATATATTTCACTCAATAGATCGGTTACATACAATAGACATTTTAAAGTACAAGAACCTTTAAAATATAATAAAAGTTGAATATAGCACCGTCAAAATGCTTCCTACCGACTTAGTGAACAGTAAATGATAATTTGTCTGAACATAATGTATCTATATAGAGAATACGAAATTTTACCCTAGTTGAAAAACTGCTGCATCAAATATAACATTGAGTGACGAAAAAAAGAAGCCCAGATGCGACCATTGGCAAATTGTTATAATTTTGACTCCTGCAGTTTACATTGTCGTTTCAATACAAACGTATTTTCAAACACATAACTAATAGTTTAGTGACATTGTAAGTTCGTTTGGTAAAATCGTTTCATGCTATGTGGTCATATTATTCCATTAGAACGTTAGACTCCCCGTAATATTTTACTCGACTTAGCATGTTTCCTTTAAGTTTGTATTAGCCATGTCGTTTCGCTGTATGCTCACGTGATACAATTTAATTATTTTGCATGTATCGTGACAGGTATAAATTAAGACAGTAAGACAAATAATGATGATAAAGTTTATTGTACGGCATTATATAGAAAAGTACTGGTATAATAAAAAGACATTTCTGATACCTCATAACCGAATTCAAGTGGTTTACTCCGTACAAACACGTAAAAATGAACTTCATATTCACTCAACCAAATTAGACTTTTTTCTAATCAATCATTTTCATATCTTTGTGCTATTTTATATTATTATGCTTTGTGCACAATGTGTAAATACTGTTTCAAATTCTTTATTTCGTCTATAAACTGAGTGGTTAAATACTGTTTGCTAACAAAACATTTCGTAAAACATTAATAAAATATGAAATGCAAGAAGATTTTAATTCTGGTTGATAATTCAATTCATCCAATAGAAACAATTTAGATACTGTTATTGCCTCATTAAATACAATATTTTTGTACTCAGTTTGCGATACGTGTTAAATATCAAATGTGTTATTTTCCATTGCACATCATCAGTTACCTTTACAAGAAGATAACTGAAAAGTTAAATGATTAATTGGTTATGTAATATATCCGTCTGCTGTAGATAGTAAGTTCACAGTCTAGACTTTTTGCCATGAAATAAGTTTGTTAATTAGTTTCATGTTTATATTGCAGTAGCATTTTGTCTTGCTTTGAAACTTGTTAATGACTCTTCATATGTCAACTAATGTTATGCTTCGTATACTTCAGATCAAAGTTACGTTAATACTTGTCGTAATTTATATCGTCAGTCATGCTTTCATATACTTTTTAACAATTAGCTAAACTTTACTCTTTATCAGATCAATAAAGTCATGAATACGACTTTGAATTTTATGCCATGATATTTATTACGTCTGTAGTATTCTACAAATAAAGACCTTTCGATAGTTTTAAAATGATCGTAAATGTCAAGTCACGTTTAGCTGTCTTTAAGTGAACATACTTACTTCAATTCAATAATTGAATTATATTTTTGTTTGTTAGATGCAAATTGTATTAAGCTAATGGAGGAAAATTTATTTTTCTTTACCGTTCAGGCATCAGATATTATAAAAATCCTTCCAATTAAATTAACAGATTTTTTCGACTTTCCAAAGAGAAAGTAAATTTAAATTTCTTTTTACTGTAATGATACTCAAATCAGTAATATGCAAATACAAGTGTACAAAATACTCATATATATCTACCAATTTAAATTCTGTTTATACTACAAATTTGTCAATAACGGTCATCGCAAAGAGAACTTCAAATGCTTTTATACAATGTAAGATAGTGATAGCTGCGTTACAGCAACGAAGATGGGGCCTAATTACAAGCTACTTTTGATATCAACAAACAGTCTAATTAACGACTGATTGAAGAAATATAAACTAAATGCTGAATTGTTTAATGTACTCTCAACAAGGAAACAAAACGTTTGCGAAGCAACTTTAACTTTGTACACAATATTTTTTTATTGTAAAAACATTAGTTAAATCATGTGATATCATTAATGATGCAAAATACACGATGGTTGATGATTAAGATTGAAAATCTCTGACATTAGCCTAGAAAGGTACATTTATAAATAGCTAGGTCAATGTTACAGCACTAAAGTGAAGCTATAAAAACCACATTATTAGGTCAAAGTTTCGAAAGCAAATCACATCGGTCAACCTGTTTCGTGAGCCTGATTAAATCGTACAAGCTCTGAGGGAATCACCTTATCTCTTATTACTTCTATTAAAATGTAGAGTTCAAACTATAGGAGGATGCGTTTTGACAGGTTATTGCCTTGGCTTTTAAGAAACATTAACGTTGATTAGAAGAGTATTTAACTCTACATGTGGTCAGTATATTCAATTAGGAAAATTAGATTCCCTGCAAATTGTATCCGACGTTGCGTGTTTATTTTTTTTATTTAAAGACATTATGTTGTGTTTGCTCTACGTTCAGGTGAACAAATATAGTTGTCCTTTCCGTGTTAAGAAGAAATGCCCTTACAGGTAAGTTTTTAACCAGTGGGACAACTGAAATGCGTAATTACTTTGTATAAAGTATATATAATTGTACGTACAGGCTTGGACATACAGACAAAAGGCACAATGTTTACACATTGATAGTAGCATTGAATTATGATTAGAACGTAACGAGGTAATTTCATAAGTAGCAGACACGTGTGATTTGTATATGGACTAAATGAATCTTATCAAATACGCATAATATAATACAGACCATTTTAAAGCATTGTTACGCGTGCTTTATTAGAGGGAAGAGATAGAATGGGCACATGTTTGTACAATATTTTGAAGTAAAAAGGTCCAACCCCTAAGGTTAACACTAAAAATCAAAAGAAGGCATGTGTAATGAATCTTACATTACTATTACCTTCTGTGGATTATTTTAGTTATGGTAAACGCAATCCTAAACATTTTGATGTTCTAAAAACACATCAATTAGATGAAACTTCAGATATGACGAAATAATAGCAAATTGAGATAAGAGGAAAAAATATATCATGTTCATACGAAATGTGAATACAAATTCAACAGGAAGTTTCATAATCATACGATATCTGTTATTTCAAGGCTAATTTCACACCATATACCTAAACCTCTATCTATCAAGTCAGAAAAGTTTCCAAAGCAACCGTCCAACTACAACAACTAAAATTTGATTTCATATCACATACACTCATACATTTTGGAATTTCAGTTTTTATAGTAGTTTATACTTTTTTCACAAAACGTTTGAAAAAATGTTTAACATGTGGTACAAAATATGCAACACTTTTTGCTATTTATTTATCGAAATCAAGTCTTGCTAGATGTTTTATGTTCAGCGCGATTCCTGTGAAGTCGTTTTACAGGTATTATGTGCTTTCAAATAACCAATACCTGTACTTGTTATCAAGTATTTGTGCTGCAAAACTATCGATGGATATAATATGTTTTCTACATGATTCATGTAGATTCATCATAAGTTAACCGGTGAATCAATTGCAGTATGCTAGGTACGTTTCTTTTTTTTCATTACGCCTTATATCACATTATCTTTGCGCAAAAAGTTTCTTTAAAATGTCTGTCTTTTTTTCTTTTTAAAACATCGATATCGGAGTTCATGTATATGCAGTAATTACATTTTCTTAGAACGTACTTTTCCATATCGGGTAAGCATTCGAACTGTTAATGAATATTAAGTTATAGTTTTAAATTCGATAAAATACTTGTAGTGTTCACCTGGTGAATTTTGAAGCATATGCACTGATATACATATCTAAAACTTTTTATACAATGTGCAATCTTAATGAGATAACGCTTGCCTCTGTAAACTGTACACGTAAGGATATGCATGTAAACATTTTGTTTAGGCACTTCATATTAGAATGTGAAATTTATTCGAACTTCAATCCTGTTTTCAACATCGATCGCATTTTTATAAGCTGCTATCTTTCATTATGCATTGAAGTAGGTACCCCGAGATACATTTGAATAAACCCTAGCATATTTTATTATTGGTAAATTGATTAATAAAATCCTAATTAATTAATTTTTATCAAATTATTTCGATTCAGCAACTATGCATGTATGAACTTATATATACGTATTGATTTTACATTGAATGCGTTGTTTACACTATATAATAATAATATAATTGAATAATTTCATGAGAGTAATGGATTTAATATGGTAATCATATTTATGAATCGAAAGTTAATATTCACGTTATTCACGACCTCATTAATAAATTATGCATTAAATACCATTTATCGTATGATTTGGAGTGAAATAGGAATTTTAATAAATACATTTTCATATATTTTCAGGATTTTTGACAGGAAGATAACTTATTGTTAAAAGAATTTCTTAAATTGATAACGAGACAAATGAATGTATACTTGAAGAAGGTAAGTTGGATCTTGTTGAATAGCTTACTGCTTTATAATTTGATTTATTGTAAATATTAGATATAACTTTATCTACTAAATGGATGAGAGAAGTTAAATGGATTATGAATAAAATTATACCTGAATTATCATAATCAATGACGGATCAAAAGCTGATAGAGATGTATAAACCTCTTAAAATTATATTTTACGTAGGGTTTTACCATCAAACCCCTTAAATTCTTCAACAATTAAATACAGCGAGAACAGAAAGTATTTTTGAATAACAAATTTACAATTTTAGGAGAACTAAAGCCTTGAACTTAGTCTTGTAGAGACATATTAGCATTTAGATGGAAACAGCTGAGCATATCAATACATCATGCTTAATTCGATTTGATCTAAGTTAACAGGAAGCTCAATATATTAGACAATATATTATGTTTTTTTCAAGCAAAATTCACGCGACATATCAGGACCGTTATACCAAGGCGCTTAGGATTGGCAAGTTTCAAAACAATTACTACGTAGATAACATACCTGTTAATTTTGGTTAGTTTGCAAACTTACACGATTTAAAATGTTGTCTGTTTAAAGCTAATACACCCTTTATATTTCTAATGATGAAATATTATCTGTTCTTTTTCGGTTTATGCAAATTATCTATGTTAATATCATTTGAAAAATACCAAGGATTTTAATGATAAATTGTAAACATTAAGGATCATCGTTTTAAATACCGACAACAAACCTTAATCGAAATTGACATTTCCTCAATCTCTCTGCAATTAAATTGCTTTCAAGTAATTATTAGCAGACGCATAGACCAAATAAGATATAATAGCTTACAAAATCGAACAATCAACCTTTCTTTGATGATAGTCTTGAAATTAAAATTTAAAATATTGAATGCAGACAAAGTTACAACAGTTTCATGAATCACGATTAAACAAATAAGCTGCTTACGTATATAATTATTGAGTTTATCAAGAAATACATAAATAGTATCTTATCTGACTGTATCAAAAAGCGATTTATAAGTTTAAATCTGCACAATAATTGTCGAGTTTAAATAGAACTAAGAAATAAAACCTGTTTGTCAGATTTCAAATTCATAGTTTAACCAATAAGTACTCATGTAATTTGACCAACTTTAAAGCGTCTTCTTCCCACAAAATATTAACCAATGTAGAAAAGATGATAAACACTGCGAAATTTGCAAGTGTAATTTATACCCTTGACATCGAAACTGGTGATCAAGGATCTTATAAATATTTATGTTTTCACAACCTACATGATTAAAGAGAGCTAATTGGATAATGTGACATGGAATCTACAAGCAATCCAAACACATATTATAATTATTCTTTGTTTTCTTTGTTTTTATTCAAATCTTTGCATTTCAAAAATAATTGCAAAGTAGGACATCAATTTAGTGACATCATATAATGTTTTCTCATATGTGTTTTGCTACTTCAATAAAGTAATAAAGTTAGCCAAACATAATACATCCATTAATTCAATAACATTATCCAACTTCTTAATTAGCTTGTTTCTGTGATTTTAGTATTTTAGGATAAAACAAATAACACAAAGACACTGACTAAAAGTTCATAGCAATTTTATTTAGTTTCATGAAGCTGTTATTTGGTGCATCAACCTTTCTGAACGAAAGATTCAATATTCGTAATTTGTCTACGACGCTATTAAAACTGCAAGTTCGCTTAGAGCAATATTCGGATATTATTGGTATATTTGAAACTAATAATACTTGCATAATGTATTATATACTCATTGATAATTACTAGGTATTACAGTTTGAAATAGACGTAATTTGAATTCCCAGCTTAACGTTGTGTTATATATTGATCATACGTAATGTGAACAAATATTCTAAGTAACATTTGTTGTCTGTTCATGCACTTCTTATCTGTCAAAGTTTAAATAGTGATAGTTCTGAGCAAACGCAACTCGAAAAGTCAAGTAAGCATTATAATTAGTTTTTAAACTAATAATACAGTTCCATGTTACCAGTCTCGGTGAATTCCCACAATTATTAGTATTGTGACAACAAGTGATTGGATAGATTGTTGAAACAATGTTTTATTAATGAATCGAGTAACTGGAAACTGAAGGTAGAAACTAGCACATATTTCAGATAGAATAGATCAGATACGACGTAACAATAACAGCTTTAGCTAAGTCAAACAAATATGATATCGTGTTCAGATGAAATCAGAATATGAATAAACAGAATGATCAGAATCAGACGATTCTGTTATTTTAATGTCAGTGTCACACTTAATGCCAGGAAATCATTTATCAGACAAAATCATTGTTGTAACAAGCTTCAAACGTATCGATATACATAAATACAAACAAACCTTACAGGTTTAGCTGTTGTCTTTCATGAGCACATTTGACAGTTTACGTTTTAATTTAGTTTTAGTTTTTTCAACGCAATACGTATGCTGAAAGATTATAAACAATCTATTACGATACAATCTGTTGTTTTATAAATTGAATTTTATCTAAAGCTCATCGTTGCTTCTCATTAATTGCATATCGTATGCAATAAACATGTGATTAATTGGTTATTAATTGTATCTTACGGCTGTTGATAGAAATTTAAATTATAAAGTCTAGACTAATTGCTATTTAATAGGATTGTTGATGAGATATATATTACATTGCAATTGTGTTTTGTGATAACAAATGGCATTAGAGATATTTTAAACAATAACTAATAATTGTGTATCGGTAGTTGCAATGTAGTTTTATTATCAAGGTTTTTGTTGAAATTAGTATTAAAGTTGATTAGATTTAATTAGACAATGGGTTTAATGCAATCAAAATTTGCAAGTATTGATTTCTGTCGTTAATAGTTTTCTTCACCGTATTCTAAACTGCTGCAATAAAGTCTGCTTACATTAATCTTTCAATAGAGTCATTGTGTTTATTCTAAGTAATTCATATGGTGTGTTCAATTTACCATAAAATGAAAGCTTTTCAAAGTATTGAATTGCCACTGGAGTATCTAATAATTAGATATTTTGAATGGTAGAGCAAATTGTATTGGTTAAAAATAGGTCAAAAATTAGCTTAGGCAGCTGCGCCGGATAAAATTATGAATGATTTATGTAGTTTTTCAATTAAATTTATAAATGTATAAAGAAAGATAATCATATATTATTTAGATACAATCCGATCCTATGTATGTGATGGGAATTCATTAGTTCCTGCTTTGCTTGTCCGCGCAAAAACTGATACGTATTGCAATATGTTGCAATATGATTTTTACCGTATTGCTTTACCCCTAGTCGATGAACTGCCACACTGAATTTCGAAATAATCACTTTTAGTGTAATTATGTACGTAGTAATTGGCTTGAAATCCCTATAGGAATCTAATTATTGGATGTAACATGTTATCAAGAAGAGCCACCTAGAATTATTTGTCTGATCAGTAGGGACAACAATGACTTACTAGTCTTACATGATCGAACAATTCTATAGAATTAAACAACAACTTCCTCACAGGCTGTTTATATTTCTTCAATCGCTGTAAAATACTTAATTTGAGGTGATTCCCCATGATCGTGACATAATATGCAATTATAAAAGACGAACTTATATTATTTGTCTTTCTTTGTCTATAAACAAGTCAATAAGTTAACATTCCACATTAAGTAATAACATTCCAGTTGAATGCAAAACGTGTCAATACATCAGTCCGTAAGTAAAATAACTATTCAATTATTTGCGGTTTAGCTGTAACCAATACAATGTTCTAGACAACTTTAAGACGTTTGCATGCTAAATGGAAATGCCAGGTTAAATAAATATACGACTGAAATATTACAATCGTTCAACAATCTCTAATTTCACATCGTTTATTGGTTTACGTAAAACTCCGATAACATGTAATTAATTACTTAATTGTTAAAAAAATTAGCGTCAGCTATGAAAATACGTTGCAGTCTAGCTTAATTGGATTTTAATTGACTGTTGATAATGACTGTTGATAAGTATTGTACAACACAATATACACAGCCGTTTTGTTTTATAACAAATATCTTAAGATATTGGTTACGATTAACTCACTACAGATGTGATCATACAATGCGCTTCAAGTCTGTTAAAATATTATTGGAACGAAATAGTTTTTACTCTGGGATCATCATTGGCAAATGACTTTACTTTTGATTTCGATGCTATTAGAGTAGATGTACCTTGTTGCTAGAAATCAAAATCCATATGGTTGTTTTAAAACAGTTTAAGACTCTTCGTTTAATTTCGTGTATTTAGAATAATTATTCGATTGATTTTTTGCTTTTCATTTATATTAAGATCATTAAATCTATAAGGTGGTTGTTGCATTTCAAAATTTGCTAATTATGTGTGACTTGTTATATATATTTAGTGTCCAGCTACATACATATGAAGTGAAATGTTGTTGTGTTTTGTTACAATCTCCGTATTCTTAGCAGTATGATTTTTAACCGATCTTTTCTTTTTTATAAACTCAAAAAAATCTAAAAGGTCAAGTTATTTTTATAAATATAATAGGTGAACGAATCGCTTTTCACTTTATATATGTTTAGAAGATAATATAGATATTTTTAAAGATTAGTTTTGTTCTCCATGATGATAGTACACTCTGATCATAACACTGTGGCATTTAAAAATCTAGTTAATGGCATAGACGACATAGGAATAAAAAAACCTGTATATTAGAGAAAAAAATGAATAAAATAACAGTATATAACCGATTTTTTTAGTCACATAAATCTGACTGATAAATCAGAAATTATCTAAAAATGTGTTCAGGAAATGAAGTCATTTAGATTGAATTCTCAGACTTAATAAAACAATGACACACTTTGTTTTGTCAATCAAATATATCATGTTCAGACGTAATAAAAGTATTAAAGTCAACAGTAAGCCTCATAATCAGAACAGACAAAGTATATTATTTAAAGCTTAGTTTCACACGATATTTCAGGAAATTATATACCAAGGAGATAAGAATTGGCAAGTCTTGTAAACATCTGAATACAAATACTTGATGTGGAAGGCCTGTGTTATTTACTGTTGCTTTTCTTAATATGTTTTCAGACACCCTTTTGTAGAATGCTGATATTTTCTTTAAAAGAACCATAAAAGGGTCTATTACTTTCACATGAAAAGAATTTCTATCTAATGAATGAATACGTTTATAGGCTTACACAGACAAAGTTGCAATCATAGTGCAATAAAAACAAAATCTATCTTCTAGAGTATTAGATATCGTGTTATTATTGCTACTGATCAAAGGCAATACAAATGGTGAAAATTATTCGATGTTTCTAAGCACTCCTATATGTAATTTTATTTTCATTTAAAATGGTCAAATTTAAAGCGATAAAGTATTGATCAGTTCACATCTTCTCTTATGTGAATTATTTAATTACATTCAAGAATGAGGTTTAAGAACTGACTAGCCTAGAAACTATGATCTTTCTTGGATAAAAACGAGACAACGATTACCAAGTGTATCAATTATAAATTGCTATTGTAGTTGTTTTAAATAAATCAACCGTCAAACACATGTTTTCCGTTAAGACTAATTTGTTAATGTAGAATCGATGGATATATGTAAAGCTGCCAAAGGCTATCAATTCTTTTGTTAAAGGTACATTGTAATTTAATGGTTGGTACTTTACGTCGGAATTTATTACATCTTTTGATACAAGTTTTAAATTTAGAACTAAGCTCATACAATCGCCATTGACTGACAACTGCAATACTTGGCATAGGTAGGCAGAGAATGTTCGTAGAAAATTTTTCATGACCAAATTTCAGCAGGTCGTCGGTCCCCCAAAGGCTTGTAACTAATACATACATGTATATATATATTTTTGTTAGTTCTTTATTATGCAAGTATTGCCCTATCGGAGGTGATGATTCTTAAGGAAACTGCAATACTTGATATAGGTAGGCGTATAATGTTCTTTAAAAATTTGTCATGACAAAATTTCACTTATCTATAAATCGTCCCGCTCTTGAATTGAACCACCGACCCCTTTATTCATAATCAAATATGTTTTAGCTCATCTAGAAGGAAGTGCTTAAGGTAAGCATTTGTTGTCTGTGTTATGCAAATAAATGTTATTTTATCTCCTTTATGACACTGTCAATGAATTTAACGAATTTAAATCAATTAAACCAGTCACCTGCACAATATATCTGTTAAATAATGAAAAGTCAACCAAGTTTATATTATGTTCTAAGTAGATGACATTTGTTTCTTTATTCAACTCATAAATTGCAATACTGGTTACAAGTACATTTTTCCATGATCTTTTACATTCATTCACACATCATTTGTTTCTTCAAGTTTAATTTCAAAAGATTTTGTGAGATAGTATCTTTATATGAAATAAATGCGATATGAAGCACCCAATTTACCTTATCTTTTCATTGAAGTTTTTTCCCGTCTCTGGAATTTCTATTTCACCAATTTTTTGCATGAATTATTCAAACAAAAAAGAGGTTGTTATCAAAATAACATGTTTGTGGAAAATCAATTATTGTAAATTGTGTTGCTCTGATAAAAAGGAGAGGTTTAATCAAAATTTGCATTGATGTACAAATAATGATTTAAGGAAACAGCCGTTGTTTTATTTTTTTGTTTAACTTGTGTAAATGTCTGATAACAACTACGATCAAGTTAGTGTTGTTTTGTAATAGTGTTCTGCTAATCTTCTAATATTGTTATTCTAATATGTGATGCAAAAGTTTTTTCAAACATCTCCAATCGAAAAAAAGTTTTCTTATAAATGAAATTTTCTCAACAATATGCTTGAACTATTTATTGCATTTCTAAGTGAAAGTAGATCGAAACCGAAAAAAGAATAGGATTGTCAATTCAATACGATATTTATAATCTCAATATGTTTAAGATGAAGACTTGTGGTAGTATTTGGCACTTTGTCAAAGTAAAACATAGAAAGCAAAGTGGTTTGTACTTTGCACTACACAGACACACAGCGCAGAGAAAAATATTTTATTCTTATAAATTTGATAATCAGCGCTATCTCTCAATCCCAGATGTTAGACCCTGGTATTAAACTCTTTTTATCCACTCATCTAGTACGTCAAAATAAAACTGTAATAACTGAATCAGACAACTTGGTACATAATAATTATGTTTATCATTTACTGACGAGTGCAAGTTTGACTTTTATAGATTTTTCATTCATACGGATAATAAAACTGAAATAATTATCTAGTTAAATGATTATCATGTAACATTTCAGTGCAGATAAAAGGTAGCGTATTCGAGAATTAAAGGTATTTTCAAACAAATGACTGGGCCAAAAGTATAGAACTAACTATAGTCGTTAAACAGTGTTAGGTACATAAAAAATCGCTAATAAATAACATTTGGTTTTTTTTTTTATTAATTTAATTTATTTAAGAAGAATTCATACAAATACATTCTAACATACAAAACAGAAGAATAAAAAGGAAAAAACAACATTCATGAATAACATTTGTTACTAAGTACAGATAACTGAAGAAATTACAACTTAAGCCTGTTTCACATCAGCCGAGCGATTTTTTCGTCGTACGATTTTTACTGCGAACGAAATCGCAGACGAATCGCAGCCGCCGCAGATACATCAAACTTTCCGTGCAATCGTCGTACGGCGGTCGTACGACGCTCTCACGAGTCGTAGGTTGTTCGTCGCACGTGTTTACGTGTTTACGCACGACTGCCGTGCGATAATCGCGAGGCTGTCGTACAAACACTAACGACTGTCGTAAGACTGTCGTGAGATTTCGAAAAGTTTCGTACGTCATCCGTACGTCAAACGCACGACAAACGCAAACTTGTACGAGAGTCGTACGATATTCATGCGAACGCCTAATTCTTTAACTGACGTGCGACTGTCTCAAGAATGACGTACGGTTGTCTTACGGCAGTCGCACGACTGTCTTGCGGGCTCCAAAAATCCCAAAATCGGATAGAGATCGCAAGAAAAATAAACATGTTGAAAATTTGACTTGCGACGTCTACGACGATGCGATCACCTGAAAAAACGCACGACTGTCTTGCGGCGTTCGTACGAAGTTCTGCGATTTTTCAGAAAATGTTGTCGTACGGCTGCCGCAAGCGTGATGTGAAAAAGGCTATAGGGCATACATATTTTTGAAAACGAAAGTAGAAAACCATTTATTGACTTGTTATAAGTCGTACTTGTTGAAATAAAACATTTTTCATTGGTCGCCATTTGTCATTTCAACATTCTGATGATGTTAGGGTATCTTTGTAATGAAATTACATGTATACTAATGTTGCGCTATAATAAACACTATTATTTTTTCAAAGCAAATGCGTATTTAAACACTCTTCTATTTTATCTTACCTGACCCACATGGGTCTAGTAAAGAAGTTATCCAAATATAAGTAGAAAATATAAAAAAACATTTTGCAAAGAAATATATCAGTTTGTCTGTTTGCAATCACAAGTGTACATTTATGATGAAAAATCAGGAAAAGAGAAAGTAAAACTTTTTTCTTGCAATTCTTTGAGAGTGAACGTCCTTTTTTCAAATTTAAAACTGTAGAAACGGATATGTTTATTGTAAATCAATACTAATCGAATGAAGAGTTTAAACTTACGACAATTTCCTAGCAATAAATGTCCGAGGAAAAGTATACGATTTCAAGTTTTATGGCCGCGTGCATAGAACTTCTAGGAAATGATCAAATGAATCTTTGAGCAGATAAATATCCTCAGTTGATAATTCTGCTTTCGTATAAAAGTAGGCTGTTGGCTTATTCAAATTTTACTGGTACTTCCACAAATCCAGCAAATTCATCACAGACGCTGGTAAGTAGTCCTGTATATATTTTTGTAAGTATTTGAAACTTTTTCACACGCAAGATACGTCACGCGTTGCCAGGTTCATAAAAAGAGCAACAGATGCGGAAACAAACTCCTCTCAATGCTTACAATACTCTTTGCTTGTTATTAGTTCAACAAAAGAAAACAATCGATGAGGAGAGCTTGGCGTAAAGGGAAGTGACCGCAGCGCAGAGTTTTGCGTTGCTACTTTCAATGCGGGCAAATGACATTGCTTTTTTTCAAAAAATGGGGAAAATGCAGCGTAAAAGTATGTTGTGATTACTTTTAATGCGGGGTGAATGACGTTGCTATTTTTCAATAAATGGGGAGTATTCGCTGTGGGCGTACGGCGTTGCTACTTTCAATAAAGGGGAAGTAACCGCTGCGGGCGTTTGGTGTTGCTCCTTTTTAATAAAGAGAACTCACCGCTGCAGGATAGGGAGTTCTCTTTTAGAAATATTATCATGTTCTTCTGTTTGCACTATCTTGGTTAAAATCCAAAAGATTTTATGAACTGAAGATAAATATAGAAAACTATGAATGAAACATTCTTTTAGAATGCACTCGAGATTAATTTTAAAATGTTTTGTTTGATAACATTTATGAAGAATAAATTCAACGTGAAGTTACCAATTTACCCTATCTTTTCTTTTTGAAGTGTTTGGCAAATATATCCGGGAATGTTATTACACAGTTCTATGCTTAAATTAATCGAACAAAAAATTAAACAATATCAAAAATAAGTGAAACATCTTCACGGTATGTCAATGATTATAAATCGTGTTGCTTTGATAAACGGAAGAGGTTTTATAAAATATAATTGTTATAACCAACGTTTGTTATTGAATTAAAGTGCCGCCCGGCTAGCTCAGTTGGTAGCACGCAAGTCTACTGGTCGATGGGTCGTGGGTTCGATTCCCGGGCGGGCATACTTTTGTAGAGCTTGGTCATAAAATTATTTCTACGGCCATTCTCTCTCCTACCAATGATTTTATTATGTAGGGCAGTTGTCTGTCAATGACGAAAGTATGGGCTTATTAGTTGGTTAACAGCTAAATCCAGAGATTTAGCCTTTCTAGGAGGAGTGAGTAGGTTGACTGACCGCCGTTCTATGACCTATATAATTTGTTGCTACGGCGTTTTAACCCAACAAACAAACAATTACTAATGTAAAATTGAAAATGATAAAAACAGCTGAGTTTACTTTTAGCTTGCACTATTGGGAGAAAATTGGAGCTTTATTTCTGTGTAACCCTCCTACCATGTGCTTCGGCGTAACTTCTTGGTAAAGATATACGGCGCAATATCAATTAAATCACTGAATGAGTCCACTTGGAATGTCTGACATGACTATATGGTAACAATTTTAAGTCAAATACATGTAGCAGTTATATAGCTGAATTAAGAATGAGACTTGAATTTCATGCACCGTTTATATGTAAGTGCATAATTATAGTCGAATGCCCTGTTTGTGGACAGTTCTTGTTAATTATTGGCATGAAAGTCAAAATAAGTATGCTATAGAATAAGATTTAAACGGCGTTGTAATACTACCGCACTTAACATTTTGGCATTAACTCCTTCTAACGGTTACGACACACGTTGCTTCTTTCAAAAAGGGAAGTCGTCGCTGTGGTATATTTGTCGAAATCCTCACACTAGTTAAGTCAGTAGTTGCTTCTTTATACTTTTTTGATAAAGACAAAAACATGCTGTTGGAACTTTTTGAAAAACAATCTTCAATTAGAAAAGTGACTACTACAACGTGTAGCTAGCGATGCTAAAATTGGGTGTTTCGTTCAAGAAATATTATCATGTTCCTCTGATTGCCTTATCTTTGTCAAATCTAAAGATTTCATGAACTGAAGATAAATAAAAAAAAATATGAATGAAGTATTCACTTAGAATGCACTCGAGATTAATTTCGCTGTGTTTTGTATGAAGAATAAATTCAACGTGAGGTTACCAATTTACCTTATCTTTTTCAATGAAGTGTTTGGCAAATAACATCTCTGGGAAATTTATAACTCAGTTTTTTGCTTAAATTATTCGAACAAAAAATTAAATGTTATAAAAAACAAGTGAAACATGTTCAAGGTATATCAATTATTATAAATCGTTTTGCTTTGATAAACGGAAAGGGTTGTATAAACCAATGTTTGTTATTGATGAAAGATTGATGATGATAAAAACAGCTGAGTTTACTTTTAGCTTCACACTTGGGAGAAAATTGGAGCTATATTTCTGTGTACCCCTCCTACTATTTGCGTCGGCGTTACTTCTTGGTAAAGATATACGGCGCAATATCAATTAAATCACTGAATGTATTCACTAGAAATGTCTGACATGTCTATAGGGTTAACATTTGAAGTCAAGTACATACTTAATCAAGATGAGACCTGATTATTTATGCACCGTTCATATTTTAGTACATAAAAATAGTCGAATGCTCTGTTCGTGGACTGGTCTTGTTAATAATTGGCAAGACAGTCAATACTATTTGGCTATAGAATAAGATTTGTACGACGTTGTAACTAGTGCTGCAACGATTCACCGGAAAGTCGATTCGATGCGATTCGATTTTTTTTTTCGATTCGATTTTTTTCGATTCGATTCTTTTGTTAATACAATTTACTACAAATATGCATTTATACATATATTTGAGCTTAAAACTAAATAATATTAATGAAATAAAATTGTTACTATAATTGGATAACACGAAACTCGAAAATCTGATAAATAATATTTGCTTCATTCAAGTACGAAATGGATTGGGTACGAATGTAAAGGTCGCGAAAATGTATTATTAATGTAATATCGACTTAAAATGTAAAGACAGCATGGATCATAAATTGTTGAAAGATGCAGTTCTTGGTATACTATTGTACATATTAGTTAAACATACACTGTACATGCAAAACTATTTAAATTTGAATAAACTGACGACAAAACTTGGCTTGCTCATGCGGAGCCTACAATCTTCCAGTTTGTCAGAACAGGTAAAATTTAATCACACCGACCCAATTGGCTGAGGATCGGGGCATATACTATAGAATGTATATTTGGAACAGAGTTTCCAATCATGCTTCATAAAATCGTAATGGAAATTTAACAGAAATGTAACAAAGTGAAACCCAGTTTCACTGTCAACGTATATTTTGACTTTTAGGTGCGCCTTTGCTTTTATCGTTATAACTTATGTAGACACATAAAAGTCAGTATCGAATCGAAACTCGCGGGTCCTAAATCGAAATCGAATCGGCACCCTTGCAATGTATCGAATCGAATCGTTGCAGCCCTAGTTGTAACACTATTCTATTTAGTTTATCGATACATGAATCAACTTATGCTACATAGACATTGAATAAACTTTAAGTATAGTAAAATTACTTGCAGTAAACATATGCATAATCATTTTTCTTCAAAATTTCCTTTCTCCAAAAACGTATGGCGGGCACTTTACATATCAAATGTTAATGTAACAATCGAAATATTTTTGCTAAAACATGTTTATTATATATAATTGACTATTGTAAGCTGGGATAAGCAAATGTGATAATAAATGGTTTAACTACAAAGTAAATGTTTTGAAAAATGAATAAATTTGCTTATACCAGCTATGTAAATGTTTATGCCATGTTTTTATTATAATGTTTTATTATGTGCTTCATTTATAATTTTATATAATAAATGACAAAATCATCATACAATTTGGTCTTTGTCAAGTTCATTATTCCATGTACCATCAAAACAAGCTGTGTCAACGGGCAGTAGGATTGACAAGCTGGTTGGAGTCCAGTAGTTGTGGATATATTTTTGCAAAAAGCTTAAAGTTTTTCACTTTCTGTTATGAAGTAATTGAATGTATACTTGTAAACGGATCACTGTACGATCTCGTATAAGGTTACTTCTATATCGACACGGTGTTATATTTCGATACATTATGTAAAAATCTTGAGGGTAAATTGTCTTCAGATTTTATCAATGCGTGAAACTATTTAGTCGCGGGTCATTTATCGCCAACTTTTATAATAAAGTAACTTTAAACTATCAGGTTTTAAAATATTATGTAAAAAAATATTTGGAGTAATTTTAAAAAAGGTATGTTTTCTTTTAGTATTTTATTATACAAATATTATGTATATATAATATATTTAGAAATAACAGTTATCTATAATTTCTTGTAGTTATTTAGATATTATACGACCAAATATAGAAAAAAACTTTACATAGCTACGACTTTCGTAGAGAAACATAAATAGTTTGACCAAATAGTACTATTACAGGTTACAGTTTTCCGGGTCAATAGCGCAGTTTGTAGCGCACCGGAATTTGGAGACTCTTTACCCAAAGGGGATACGGGTTTCAAACCCATCCGAGGAGGTTATACCCTCCCATGGACAATTGTGTCAATTTTCCTCCATTATTAAGATATATGGAGATGTTTCCGGCCTTGTAGAAGGGTGAGTACTGGTTATTGACAAGGCCCTAGGAAAGCTAGGTTAGGTGCGCTGGACGCCGTTTTATGACCTATACAATGTGTTGCTACTGCGTTAAACCTAACAAATCATATTAATCAATCAGGTTACAGTTTATTTGTGGAATATTTAAATGTTTTAACACAAAAACGTATCATTACAGTTTACAACTCACAGTTAATTTGTAGAATCGACATGTGATTGTCTTTGGTGATCTCACATTTTTTAAACATACATTTGCCTACCATAAAATGAATGCAATTTTGTTATAACTTTTTTTCTGAGATTTCTGGTTAGCATGACATTTTCGTGCAAGTGTTGTTTATTGTGGCTTATTTATTACTGCTAATAGAAGTTCATTCAATAGCACGCGCCTGTAATTATAAATCTAATTTATAACTAGTACGTTACTTTAAACATATTTTATTGTCAAATAGTTAACATAGATAATATACAACAATGACAGATACATATGTACAAAAATGACAATGGGGTCTGGCCACAAGTTCTCACAACTTAGTTACGGCCATTCCCCGACATATATTTACAAAAATAAATCTGTCTTTGACTGTCTTGTGGTACTAGTACGTTGTGAAGATACGTAAATTTTGAATATGGACATGTTAGAAATCTCACTCAAGTGCAATGGCCTAAGCTAGTCATGCAGAAAACTATTTTTAATATTTTGTTGCGAATATGATTTTCTATAGTCAATATTTACAAGTATTTAACAAATTAAGCCAATTTTACTTTCCAATACCACTCAATCGACTATATAGTAAAGTTTAACAAAAAACGTAAAGTCGATCTTTTACCCTACTTTTAAAAAAAATGCACACTCATTATATACACTCATATTGTAACAACTACAAGTAGAGGTAATAAAGTTATTTTATTACCCTGGCACAAAAGCTAGTCGTTCACTGTGTTTAAGTATTTTTGTTATATCTAAATTGTCTCTTGGTTTCTGTCATTATGTCCCAAAAGTAAATTATTTATATTTTAAGACTTACGAGAGTTAGTTTTATACATAAACGATAATCTTTCACAGTTGTATGTCAATTTGCACCAAAGTATCACTATCAGAGCTTTACTGATTTCAAAACCTTTATAACCAATATATGGGTTTAAGAAAAGTTGATATCCAAGTTGAAATGTGCGGGAAAGCAGCTTTAAACTGATTCCCTATAGTCAATATTTACAATCATTTAACTAGTTACAGTCAATTTCATTTTCAAGCATCATTCATTCCATAATATCCTTAAGTTAACCAAATTTCGTACTGTTGATATTTAACCTACTTTTAACAAGTGCACACTCATTATCCTGTCATTCAATAACAAACATCGTTCATACCATGTCAAATTTGTTTAAACAGTGTTAATACAACTTTATGTTCGTCTTTAAACGAACTTCTGAATAAATAAAAACGATTACCATAAGAAAACAAGTTCTTATTGATATGCAGTTGACAATTTCAAAAACCGTCATATTTGACTAAAGACAAATTGTTGATAAGCGGGCGGCAGAAAATTAAAAAAAGCCAAAATCATTACTAATCATTCGAAATGACGTGCTTGTATATTGAAACCAACTGTCGACGAAACATTCAAAGTTTTAAATGTAAAGTAAATTTTCAAAATCCAATTAAAAACTTTTAAGGTAAAATGTTGTTGTTTTTTGAAAACAAGCCCTGACTTGGAAGTAAAATATGACCTGAGTTAAAAAAAAGTTTAAAGAATATACATGTACATATAAAACGTTAACCAAACGTAATTTTCGGTAATTTACGTAACTTAACAATAATATTAGGACATATATTACTATGTCTGACATTCGGTTAGGGGTAAATCACCGTTTGTACTATAGTTTGAGATTACTACCCTGTATATATTGTCATAGAATGGTGTCTGGATTAATCTAACTTAAAGTTTAGTAAATTTCTTAGTTTAGTATGTGCAAATTGATCTAGACAGCTTAAACATTACCAGATTCGATAACGTGTACAGTACTATGAACTGATTAAATATACAAATCATTTTCAAATTGTATTTTTGTCTAAGATCAATTTTCATAAGCTAGTAACCAGCAGTGCTTTTCACAAAAATTCTTACGAAAAAAATCTTCGTAAGTCAAAAGCAAGAAACATTAATAATATGCTTATTTTATGGCTTATCAAATCAAAATATTAAACAAATTGTGTAGAATTGTGTAAACCTGTTGAATATCATATCATAGTTATGCTTATTATCCGTCTGACTTTGAAGTGCTGATTATATGAAACTGACTTACGAAGATTTTTTTCGTAAGAATTTTTGTGAAAAGCACCAATGGTTCGTATGCTAAAACGCTTCAAACAACAGTTCTCTTGGTTTTTATATCTTTTACAGTACTTTTCATGTCAGATTATATGTAATTTACAGCGACGTTTAAATAAGTGTGTCACTAGAATGTGCCATTGGCGTTTGTTAGTTACATAATAAATGGAAAAAAAACGTGTTTCACTCCGGGAAATCCAAGTATGATGTTATGTCACAATTATTTTGTTTTTGGCCAACTTTTTGTTCTACCAGTGACATATCTGGGTCATTTGACATAATTTCATTTAATTATTTGCCATGTCTACTTTTTTGCTACAAAGCTTTCATATGTAATAGAAGCATGTAATGGCTCAGTCACACATACGCGACTAATGCCCCATGATTGAATACTACTCACCAAGATTCCTAAAAAGTAAACATCGAAGACAGTTGTGGCGAATCCTTTAAGAGTACATGTTATAAAAAAGCAGTATGATCGCTATTCGAATTTATACAATTGCAGCTTGACTGTTATACGACTTTAAAGCCTGCAGTTCTACTGATGTGCGACTGCAAAACGAATGACAAAGAATCAGTATGAATCAATACAACTTTATAAAGACAAGTCAAGACTCAACGAATCGACAAGATTCAGAACGATTGAACAAGTTTCTGCGAACACGCTATGGACTAAAATTCTAACGATTAAAATTATCGGAAGTCAAAAGAAAGGAACATACATATTACGGTTATTTTTTGGCCAATCAATTCCAAACATTATTGATATATGTAAAACAGTTAGCACGTTTTAAATATATCATATCATAGTTATGTTAATTATTCATCTGACTTTGAACTCTTACTGCAAAATTCATGAAATTGACTTACGATAACTTTTTCGTAAGAATGTTTGAGAAAATGTGCACTGGGATTACGTCATTTATATATTTACTTTCCAACCAACGCTACCTATTATACAAAAAGCAAATCAATCATTTTGACAATAAAATTCCGAGAACTCCAATTATAATGTAGCAGAGAATCAATCTTCTGCTTTCCAAGTTAAATAATTACATAAACCAACAAGACCTATGACGCAAAATGAAAATCGAACATGTTATAGTATGTGTATATTGGCCTAAGACAGTTAAATACACTATACGCTTTAGTAACTACAATACTTCAACTGATCTGATGTATGCAAATGCTATGCAAATTGTATTTTTTGTCTCAGAACAATTTCCACAAGTATTCATTGATGAAAAAGTCTAATATATGTAAACACAGATGGTCTAAACTCCATACAAGGAAGATGGAGTATCAGATTATTCGATACAAAACCTCTAGTGACAGTTTAATTTCTATTAGTTTCAATAATATTTGAGATCCAGAAATTAAACGTTAAAAATGAAATAATAGTGAAAAAGTACAAATGTCACCTGCGTAATACCTTCGTCGAAAATGACTTTTAAGTTTCATGCATTTTGATTTTCTCACGAATTAATGTAAATCGTTTCATTACATGTGTTTAAGTAATACGTACTTCTTTCACATATGTTTACTTTACTGCAGTAGAAATCTACTGTCGGAAAACAACGTCACATACAATGTTATATTCGTATATCAAATACTAGATGGATATAATATAATTGCAAAACCGATCAATGGTTGTCCGACTATGTTAGAAGTCTATATAGTACAAAAGCAGCTTGACTGTCATTCGACGTAATAATTCTATGTCCTACTGATGTGCGACTGCAAAACGAATGACACAGAATATGTCTGATTCAGTACGACTGTATAAAGACTAGTCAAGACTCAACGAATCGACAAGATTTAATGCGATTTAGCTTTTTGAGAGCATACTACGGACCATGGATTACGATAATGTCTATTCATTTTCAAACGAACGCTACAAATTACACAATAAGCAAATCAATCACTTTGACAATAAAATTCCGTGAGCTTCAATTATAATGTAGAAGAGAATCAATCTCCTGCTTTTCATGTCTGTTTGTTTGGGTTTTACGGCGCATCAACACAGAAAGGTTATTTTCTCCAATACTGAAATGCATCGATTGTTATTAATTTTAGTCTTCATGATCTTCATTAGAAATATTTTCCTATTTTTTATGATATACTCGAATGAACATGTTTTAGATACGAGAGATACGAGACATCTTATGTGACATTTTCAATTACATGTACTATTGGTTTCAATATTATTTAAAATCCGCTTATTAAATTTATTTGTAAACAAAACCACGAAAAATTAGTGATAAGAGTATTTCAAATGTTATTCCACGCCCCCCCCCCCCCCCCCCGTAATTACCTATGTTGAAAACGACTTTCAAGTTTTATTAATTTTTAATTTTTTTAATTCTCACGAATTAATGTTAATCTTTCCATTATTCACGAATACATGTCCGGTCGAGTTATATTTGTTTAACATGCGTACGTATCATTTTCTAATTTTACTGCAGTAGAAAAACTACTGTCGGAAAACAACGTCAAATACGTTGTAATACTAGTATATCAATTACTAGATGCGTATACCAGTAATATATTTTAAAAACCATTCAATGGGTGTCCGAAAACGTTACAAGTCTATGTAGTAGGGCTGAGATGGTCTAAAACCCAGAAAATCTTGACGGAATATCTGGTTTCATTGTATAAAGAGAAAGATCCATTCTTAAGATGAGATTTCCAATAAAATCATCAAACTTTCCAAAAAAAAAAAAACTTTGAACTGACACAACAAAACGCTAGCTTTGTGGTTTTTGGACAATGGTTTAACAGGAATAATGGATAAACTCCACAGACATTGTTATTGGATATTAGGATAAATATTCTGGATGCTGAAAAAGCAATAAGAAGTTAATGTTTATAGTATACTAATTATTCTTATGTGGAATTCAGGATTGAAGGTAAATTGGAGTGCATTTTAATGTCGGAAACTAATTTATTTCTGTGATAAATGTTACAATGATTTATCTGTTTTCTTCAGTTCTAAAGAGCATCGTAATAAATGCTACATAATCTGTACAGATAAACATTTACCAATGTTTTTTATGATACTCGACTGTTTATATATAAGATTCGAAACCTTTTAAATTACAATTGTAATTCAGATTATTTTAATATCATTTAAATACGCAAATTAAATTAATTAAAAAAAATGAAATTATAACTAATACCACCTTATATAAATTATACTCTCCGTAATTACATGTACCTATGTTGAAATTACTTTCAAGTTTTATCAATTTTATTTTTCTCGCGAATTAATGTTAATCGTTCCATTATTTACGTAATACATTGTTCCGTTCACATAATATGTCATATTGTGGTATAATTATTGTTTAATATGCGTATATACCTACTTTCATTTTTAAATTTACTGCAGTAGAAAAACTTCTGTCGGAAAACAATGTCAAATACATTGTAAAACTCGTACATCAAATACTGAATGCATATTATTATTATATACGGAAAACCGATCAATGGGTAACCGGCTATGTTAGCAGCCTATATATTTGGACTGAGATGGTCTAAAATCCAGACAATGTTGACGGAATATCTGGTTTCATTGAATAAAGAGAAAGATCCATTCTTGAGATGAGATTTCCAATAAAACTATCAAACCTTCTAATAAAACAAACTTTGAACTGACACAACAAAACGCTAGCTTTGTGGTTTTTGGTTTAACAGGAATAATGGATAAACTCCACAGACATTGTTATTGGATATTAGGATAAATATTCTGGATGCTGCAAAAAGCAATAAGAAGTTAAAGTTTATAATATACTAATTATTCTTATGTGGAATTCAGGATTGAAGGTAAATTGAGTACATTTTTATGTCGGAAACTAATTTATTTCTGTGATAAATGTAACCATGATTCATCTGTTTTCTTCAGTTCTAAAGAGCATCGTAATAAATGCTACATAATCTGTACAAATAAACATTTACCAATGTTTTTTATGATACTCGACTGTTTATATATAAGATGCGAAACCTTTTAAGTGACAATTGTAATTCAGATTATTTTTACATCATTTAAATCCGCAAATTAAATTAATTAAAAAAAATGAAATTATAACTAATACCACCTTATATAAATTATACTCTCCGTAATTACATGTACCTATGTTGAAATTACTTTCAAGTTTTATCAATTTTATTTTTCTCGCGAATTAATGTTAATCGTTCCATTATTTACGTAATACATTGTTCCGTTCACATAATATGTCATATTGTGGTATAATTATTGTTTAATATGCGTATATACCTACTTTCATTTTCAAATTTACTGCAGTAGAAAAACTTCTGCCAGAAAACAATGTCAAATACATTGTAAAACTCGTACATCAAATACTGAATGCATATTATTATTATATACGGAAAACCGATCAATGGGTAACCGGCTACGTTAGAAGCCTATATATTTGGACTGAGATGGTCTAAAATTCAGACAATGTTGACGGAATATCAGGTTTCATTTTATAAAGAGAAAGTTCCATTCTTAAGATAAGATTTCCAATAAAATCATCAAACCTTCCAATAAAACAAACTTTGAACTGACACAACAAAACGCTAGTCTTATTGTTATTGGTTCGACTAGGATAAAAGATAAATTCTACAGACATTGTTATTGGATATAAGTATCTTTTAGAACACTCGGATAAATATTCTGGATGCTGAAAAAAGCAATAAGAAGTTAATGTTTATAGTATACTAATTATTCTTATGTGGAATTCAGGATTTAAGGTAAATGGGAGTAATTTATTTTTGGCGGAAACTAATTGATTTCTGTGATTGATTTTGTAATGATTTTTCTATTTCCTCGAATACTGAAGAGCATTTATTGTTATAGATGTATATAGGCTACTTGATTTGCATAAATAAATATTTACCATTTTTTTTATAAATTACTTATAAAGGAACGCCGTGGTCATGTCGTTATGACGTTCGATGGTTAATCACTGGATTGCCAGATCCTTGTAGGTTCAATCCACATCCAAAACCATCACCGCCGTTTTCTTGAGAAAGCCAAATATATATTCCTATACTATTCAGTATTGGTGGACCAGAAAGCGGACACGCGAGTGATTAATACTACAAAAACTTGTTTTACGACCGAACAAAAAGAAGTTTTGTATAATATTATTACGTATGGCGAAATTGACTTTAAATTTGATTTTAATTTCTCATGAATTGATGTAAATCGTGCCAATGTACTCAAAGTACGAATTTTTGTTTGCGTAGTTTGTTAGCTTTAAGTTATATTTGTTTGACATACGTATGTATCGACTTTCATATTTAACTTTTCACGCTATTTATATTTGATTAGCAATAGTTAATATGTACGTGGTATTAAAACACTTAGTACGACGACGCGTATTGTTTACTTACAACTTAAAATGATGTCATCGAGATGATTTATCCAGGCCTAGTGACAGTCATAACAAATATAATAATTATATACCAAATTTGTATTGCTTTTCATATTGAATATATGTTCAAAACAAAGCGCTTCACAATAATGTGCATAATTAGCAATAAATGAAAAAGAAAAATTGTTAATAAGAGATTATAAAATATATTGTATAAAATTAACACTAAGGCCACAACAAATAGATCATATGTTCTATGGATTCGCTCGCTCCTTAATTTTGACGGTTTTTACAAAAAAATATTTTTATTTCCTCGCTCGCCCATAAAAATTTGGTCAAACCGCTATATAAAGCAAGTGAATAAAGACTTTTTTAAAAAATTTTCTTCGCTCGCTCGCCCCATTTTTTTTTCAGAAAAATCCATAGAACATAAAATCAACTTGTTGTGGCCTAATATAAAACTAATAAGTGATGGATAAAGTGGCACAGCAGTTAAAAGACAAGTAGGGGTTTAACCGTCAAAGATAGTGAAACTAGTAATAGTAGACGGTTGGTAGAAAGACAGCCAAATGGTCGATAGGGTATCTGGCTAGATGCTCATTAAAAATCCATGATTGCAAAGTGCGAAGTCGGATTCTAATCCAAGGCTCCTTATAATCATAATTACAGTACACTAAAAAAGTTCTTGAACAAATGAATAAAACATGTATTTTTTACTATAGTTGAAATGTATTCGTGTCTGCAAAATATTAAAGCATACATAGTTCAACTTATTAAAGCTGATTTTGAAATTTGCTAAAATGTCTCTTTATTTTTCTGTTTTTAATGATTCCAATGACTTTTGATGACACAGTATAATTCCGCTTCTATATCGATTAAATCATCCGCCATAGAAATAGTCATAATAAATATGATAATAAATAAATATACATATATAATATATTATATTGAACATTTTACATAAAACCATGACATCTACAGTGCCCAATAAAAGTTTGGGACAAATGAAGTGGTTAACTAGTTCAGGTAACCAGTTAACCTGTTATGCATCACTTATCCAACATATCACTTACTTGTCCAGTAACTTGTTAGCTATGTGGTTATCTAGCGGCAGAAATATGCTACCGTAGAATAGAAAACTACTACTGATCAAATTATTGGTTAGTTACGTGGTTGTCTGATTAAAACCCGATCTAAATTTTCCGCTCGCATACTCGCTAATTTAGATCTGGCGTTTTTCAAACGAAGGTCACGTTCAGGTGACCTTTTCTCATCATAATATTCATGACGAGATTGTTATGATACGTAACTTGTTTACATCGTCTACGTTACGCAATTCGAAATGAGCCGTCCAATCGCAGACTGTTAATAATACCGCTGTTAAATAAGCTTGCCAACCTTGGTCTAAAAATATAAATTACGAAATCAAAATGTTATTAATAGTGTTTTGTCTAGATGAAAGCTACGCATTGATTGGTCGACACAAAGTTCATCTCGACGTGACCTTCCACGGAGGCAGTAGAGATCCTGTACGACAATGCTCTACAGGATATCTGTTTACGGAGATTGGTTACGTGATTGTCTGGTGGCAGAAATATACCACCATAGAACAGGAAAGTACTACTAATAAAATGATAGGTCTTTGTTACAATTATTTAGAGTTATAGTTTAAATGACTTTCATGGCTCATCATTATAAATGTTTTATATATCATATAAAATGTCATCTGATACCGCCATTGTAAAATTCTCATAAATTATATATTTAATATCATAACTATTGTATATAGTATTCACATCCGGTAATAAAATGTACATGAGCCAGTCGGGACTTTCATACACGTTAAATTGGTAGTTGGGTCTTACTTTCTAGCGTAGGAAAATATAGAAAAGTAAAATGCAGTTTAAAGCCTGCTTCCATATACGTACATGTTAAGCGCACTTTACAATTTAGTACGATTAGCCTTGATGATTAGGGACTTTAGACAGTTATCTTTCCCTGATAAAATCTGAAGCAATCCAATTGGCAAGTAGGTCCTTGCAATTGGAATCCTCGGATTTTATCATTGAATTTCTATGTATGAATAACGAAATATTTCGTCTAATATCTTTCTTGTTAATTAAGATATTAACAGAAGTGATGAAATTTAGATAGTTATTTACCGTAAAAATACTTAGCTTGAATTTAAAACAAATTAAATGATTTACAAAAAAGTTATTTAAGATTAATTTTGGCTAATTGACATTAAGATGTAAGGGTAAAATCCGAGTAATTCAACTGATAGGACCTACCTACATGTTGAAAAGTATACAAAGGGAAATAACTGACTAAAATCCCTTATTGAAATCACCTTCAGGAAGGTAACTCCCACAGTACCCACTAACGCCTGGTAGGAGCGAAACAGTTGTAGGTGAATTTCTTGCTCAAGAAAATTTGCAGTGCCCCTAGTTGGGTTCTTACCCGGGACCTCTCGATCCCTAATGGCGCGTCATAGGGTAGGAATTGAACGTCTGACTGCCGCATTAGGGCTGAAAAAAAATGTTGAGATACAGTGTATAGCACAATGCCTATACATAATGAAAGTAAAGTAAATCACAGTCTCCTTCTCACAAGTTATCCTTAAAGAAACCATTTACATCTGGTTGGTGAGAATAAATCGCAGATAAATTTTGGGCTCTTATTAACTTACGGCGTTTCTACTGATTCTAAGGCACGCATTCTACCATCAAACCATTATTACTTCTCGTGCGTTAGCTTTATCTCTTATATGTAAGGTTTGTGCACCCTAGAGTCTGGTTTAACCCCCCCCCCACCCCCCTCTCGTGTGACAATTATTGTTTCCATTGTCTTTTCCAATGTGGAAACAAAAGTTGAAAATATAAGTTTACCCCCCACCCCCCTCTCGTGTGACAATTATTGTTTCCATTGTCTTTTCCAATGTGGAAACAAAAGTTGAAAATATAAGTTTACCCCCCCCCCACCCCCCTCTCGTGTGACAATTATTGTTTCCATTGTCTTTGCCAATGTGGAAACAAAAGTTGAAAATATAAGTTTACCCCCCACCCCCACCCCCCTCTCGTGTGACAATTATTGTTTCCATTGTCTTTGCCAATGTGGAAACAAAAGTTGAAAATATAAGATTTTTAAGCTTTTTGTAAATCCTTTAATTTGACTGAAAATCAAGCAACTATAGTTAGCGTGAAGATCTATCTACACACGTATATTGTATTACACTGATTTATATCCTAACTATCTAGCTAGATTATTGATGAAAGTTTGTTTTATCTTTACATAGAAAATTGAATGATAAAATCTCAGAATTCCAACTGATAGAACATACTTATCATTGGATCTCCTCAGACTTTATCAAGGTAAGATAGATGACAAATGTTCATTATTGAGTAATGTGACGATAAGCTCATACGAAAGGAGCCTTGGATAAGCATCTGACTTTGCACCTTGCAATCATGGAATTTTCAGGACATCTAGCTTGATTCCCCAACGACCATTTGGCTGCATTTCTACCAACAGTTCATTATTACTCATTTCACTATCTTGTCTATCGTCAATAAGGCTGCATTTCTACCAACAGTCCATTATTACTCATTTCACTATCTTGTCTATCGTCAATAAGGCTGCATTTCTACCAACAGTCCATTATTACTCATTTCACTATCTTGTCTATCGTCAATAAGGCTGCATTTCTACCAACAGTTCATTATTACTCATTTCACTATCTTGTCTATCGTCAATAAGGCTGCATTTCTACCAACAGTCCATTATTACTCATTTCACTATCTTGTCTATCGTCAATAAGGCTGCATTTCTACCAACAGTCTATTATTACTCATTTCAGTATCTTGTCTATCGTCAATAAGGCTGCATTTCTACCAACAGTCCATTATTACTCATTTCAGTATCTTGTCTATCGTCAATAAGGCTGCATTTCTACCAACAGTCTTTTATTACTCATTTCAGTATCTTGTCTATCGTCAATAAGGCTGCATTTCTACCAACAGTCTATTATTACTCATTTCAGTATCTTGTCTATCGTCAATAAGGCTGCATTTCTACCAACAGTCTATTATTACTCATTTCACTATCTTGTCTATCGTCAATAAGGCTGCATTTCTACCAACAGTCTATTATTACTCATTTCAGTATCTTGTCTATCGTCAATAAGGCTGCATTTCTACCAACAGTCTATTATTACTCATTTCAGTATTGTTTACGGTTAAACTCTCACTTGTTGCTTAACTACCATGTGCACTTTATTGATAACTAATTTATATTTTATATTAGTATTCATTTTATTATTTCATAGTTTATCATCTTTTAATCATTTTCATTTATTGCTAATTATGCAATATGATTGTGAAGCGCTTTTGAACATACATAGTATATTCAATATGAAAAGAGCGCTATACAAAGGTATAACGATAATAATAATGATATGAACAATATAATAAAAGTACGGAATCTGTAACATATAGATTAGCACATTACATGTAATGCAATCGTTAACTTGCTGTTTCATGAACGATCTGAATAATAATAATTGTAATATTGTACTACAGTAAGACATCGCCTCTACAGCCACCGCGCACTAGCAACTAGGAACAGTAGTCTAGTAGTCAAATCAAGTCAAATATATTTATTCAAGCAATTAAGCACAAATGTGCTTTTCTGACGTCATTTTGCGGTGACAATAATACATGTATAAATACATGTGAATCACAAGTTTTGACAATAAATCATCAGAAATTATACATAATTATGTATGAGTAGAAGAAAAAATATCAATATTGATAAATATTTGAGCCGAGTGTGAGGAGTGGAATAACACGCGCCAAAAGATTTTAACGTGCCGTTTTCTGTTCCGGCTAGGTGCACTTCCTTAAGCAAAATTGTACAAGTGTCTGCGATTGCTTCACTCCACCTAGTCGTAATTGTAAGGGTAGTATTTATTATTCTGTAAACGACTTCACAGGGGAATTGATAGATACTAATAGCCTGATGACCAGGGGTAATAGCTGAAATGTCAATAAATGTACATCAGCAGTTAGGAAACTTAGACTATAAAATGCAATTACGACCATATGTCAACAACATTCAATTTGTATATCCACCCTTGTCCATTTTACCAACTAAAATAGACTAAAAACTTTATGGCCCCTTTACAATATTATTACAATCATTACTTTTTTTATTTATATTTATTTATTTTCAATGGTTTTAACGCCGTGTCAACACAATTTAGGTCATTTTACGGCGTCCAGCGCACCTAACCTAGCTTTCCTGGACCCTTGTCTATAACCAGTACTCACTTACCCTTACATAAGGCCGGAAACTTCTCCATATTATCTAATCAATGGAGGAAAATCGACATTATTGTCAAATTTCATAGAAGGGTATAACTTCAACGGGTCGGATTCGAATCCTCTGGGATACGAGATTCCAAATCCCGGCACGCTACCAACTGCGCTAACCCGGGTTACAGTCATTACAACTTGGGTAAAGTGAATGTTATTATGAAACATAAATTACACTCTCATTGCTCATTGGCCTACTGAATTCAAATAAACTATTTATGTATCTAGCCATATGTAATACTGCGAAGTCGTTCAGGTTGCTGTTATAGTGTGGTTTTACTGTATTGGCTCAATAAAAGTGACATTCATGAAACATAAAACCGGTGTCTGTAATTTGTTTAATATATATGAGAGAATGACAGGACGCTGATCATAAAACTGTTATATTTACCCTAATATGTAATTGATGGGGTTTGCTAAAAATTGGATGGTTATAAGTATTTGTTTATAAGGTCAGAGTGTTATGATCTGATGTGTTGGTCTTGTTGTTAGCGTAAAACTGAGACATTAACTTAATATTTATGGGAAAATTCTCGAGGCAATATGAACTGATAGACATCTACCGTACTGAACGTTAAATGAGAAACACTGATGTACGAGTATATCACATTTTCGTGGGATTTAACAGGCGCGTTTTCTGAATAAATTAACTGCGTTAAGTTGTAAAACTGCACTTGTTAAAGTTTTCATTTTACATCTTTGCATCATTTGTTTGTGTATGCATGTAGATTTTATTTGGATGTAAACTTCCTCAAGGTAACAGTTTAATATGTATTTACTTCTATTTGCTACATTAATTTTGCAACTTTAAAATTTTTAGCTGGTTAAAATTACGTATTTTCTACCTTTAGTCCCCTCAGTTGTATTATTGACGTTATATTTAAAACTACGAAAATTGTAATACAAACTATTGAATTTGATCTGCAGTCACTTCATTGTCCATAATTACTTTCCTAGGAAAAATGGGGTACTGAGCTGATCGTGGCGAAATAATAAAACATTGGTCAACGGAAATATAGCTGTGCGTAGAATAAAATTGGTTTAAAACATTAGAGCAGTAAAGTAGATGTACTCATTCTGTATTTTTTGTCTCAATTTTGTATGGTGGCATATTTCTGCCATCAGATAACCACATAACTAACAAGTTAATTAAGAGGTTAACTAGTTACCATAACTAGTTAACCTCTTAATTAACTAGATAGATAAGTGGTTAACTAGTTACGGTAACAAGTTAACCACTTAACTTAATTAACTTAAGAGGTCAACTAGTTACCGTAACAAGTTAACCACTTAACTTAATTAACTTAAGAGGTCAACTAGTTACCGTAACTAGTTAACCACTTAACTAACTAGATAACTAAGAGGTTAACTAGTTACGGCAACTTGTTAACCTCTTTAATAACTAGTTAGTTAAGTGGTTATCTGATGGCAGAAATATGCCACCATAATTTTGGCCTTGTAAAATGATTCTAATCAGTACATGTATATGACTATTTATTTTGTTGAATTATATCGTTATTATGGTGGTATAGTTCTGCCATCAGGTTACCACATTTATAACTAACTAGTTAATAAAGAGGTTAACTAGTTACCGTAACTAGTTACCCTCTTAATAAACTAGTTAGTTATGTAGCCACTGTTGACAGAAATATGCCACCATACGTTATATTATGTATTCTAGTAGATTAATACACTTAGATGTATACAGTCTCTAACGCTAATCAAATTGACTAGCAATTTCAAAAATATTTGACAAAAACTTTTAAAGGGACTTAGAAATTACCTCCCTTGCATATGAAAATTAATTAATTTTGAATGTGTCTATAAAAAGTATATTTTGACATTATTATGAAACATATGAATAAAATATAACAAATGATTGAAAGTTTAGAAATACAATAATCAAACCGAGAATCATTCAGCTGTCATAAAACATACTTTAAGTTAGGGATTTTATACCTCAAAGCTACAGTCCCTTAAACATAAAAATAGCCGTGTGGGCACCGTACGGGCACCGTGCGATCAAGCTCCGCAAGGACCCGTACGAACCCTTGCGTACCCGTACGGACTGTTACGATTTTACTAGGGTCCATGAGATGAGCCCGGGATACTCGTATCTGATTCAAAGTCAAATCGTGAACAAAATCGTGGGCGAGTATGGATTAAACTTATATATCTTATATATTATCTTCCAGCTACGGCTCCGTGCGTGTGTGTTGTTTTGTGCCCTGTGCTTACCATCACCTTAATACTCAAGGCTTCCTACGACCTACATATATCTGCACGTACGGGTCCGCAACAAGCCACGATTTTATGAGACTGAGGCATAAGATAAACTTTTTAACACCCCCCCCCCCCCCCCGAAAAAAAAACATATTTTTCTTGTCTTATTAGCTAAGTTTAAAAACTTTGATTTTAAGTAATTGCGTTCTCTAATTACAAATGCCTTTCTTGACATCAAATTGTATATGGCTTCATGACTTGAAACTCATGATTAGTTTGTCGACGAGACGGTGATTAGAGAAGCCATAAGCACCATCTGAACTCCTATAATCTTACTGCTATATCCGACATTTAATGTTCCTAAACCTGTCACTAGACGATTGTTTTTTTAGCCTTGAAGTGACATATTGATGAGCTTTCTAAGACTTCGATGTCGTTACGTAGTTTGAATAATCTATTTAATATTCTAGCTACTGACTTGAGTTAAGATTTTGATGCATTGGTTAATACGAGAAAATACATTGGTGAATTAAGTTTTATAGACTGTGAACTGAAGGTCGTAAACAAATGACTTATGGCAGTCAAACAGACAATTCTGAATTGTTTATTTATTCTGTGTTTGACGCCGCATCAACACATTTAGGTTTATTTTACGGCGTCCAGCACACCTAACCTAGCTTTCCTGGACCCTTGTTTATAACCAGAACTCACCTACCTGTCCACAAGGCCTGGAACTTCTCCATAAACATTGTTAATAGTGGAATACGAGTTTTGACATTATTCTCAAGTTGTCATGGAAGGTTATAACCTCCCCGGTTGTTATTCGAACTCGTAACCCCTGAAATGTATTAGAAAGTTGATGGGATTTTCAATGATTTATTATTTAGATAAGTCGAATGCTGTAAAATCTTACTTAACGGTTGGTTGGAAGATAACGCTGATAAGTTAATACGCTCTTCAAGAGTTGAAGTTTTTTATCACCGAGACAAAAAGGCAAAATTATCAACAAACCTGACTAAATGAAATAAGTATAATAAGAGTCCAATGTTTTTGGTTTGCGCGTTCCATGATAACTGTGACCAGATTGATTTTAAACAATTCTGGGGTCCTTAAAGAAAATTTATGATTATTCATTTATCATTTTATCAATGTAAACGTATTAAATCCTTTATAAAAGTCAATTTTGATGGAAATGTTCATACATTTTTTATATCAATGTTCATAATTATACACTTTATTAAACAGCTTAGATTTGTGTTATGAGTTTACGAATAATTATATATAATTAATCGCATAACATTCAATACTTGGATGAAATTTCAAACTAGTTTAATCATAAAATATTAAAGTCACTTACAGGGTCAGATGCAGAAAAAAGTTCCAAATAAGCATTAGACCTATACATATATATATTTCCAAGGGGTTCAGAAACAAATAAAAAAATGGTACAATTTTAAATGCCGTTCTCAACATTTTTGACAAATTTCACAAAGTACGGAGCCACCCACACCTCTGGCTCCGCCATTGATATGCACTTTTATCATAATCTAATGTAATCCAAACTGTTATGAATATTTCATGAACCATTGATTTAAATGTTCAATCTATCAAATAAATTACGGCGTCGTAGGATTTAGTTAATATAAACGAATCATTATCATTGTAAACTATTTGCATTAAGTTTCTTATTTATGTCATATTTCAAATTTCTCATACATTCTAACTAGATTCTAGATTTACTAACCTTCACTAACGATCTGTAACAATAAGTTTGTGAAACTTGTCTAATGAACTGTATCGCTTCATTAAAGCCCCTATACCAAGACTGCATTACAACGCTGCAAGAATTTTAAAGAAGTCGAATAGGTTAAAGTGTACTATATATGATTTTAAATGTATTATTTATCTTATTTTTACGTTTAGTAGATTTAAATACATTTTGATGGCAAGACGGCAATTTGTGATCTCTTTAACGTATCATTTCTCAGCAGTGCTTGCAAGAGTTGTCCTATCATCCCCTTTGCATCTAATTCTGACAGGTTTAAAACCCGTCGATCCGGATCTAATGTGTGTTGTAGTATTTCAAAGCTCTATTGAAAAAATCCAAATTGTCAAAATGATTTTGACACAAAATCTGTAAATGATATTTCTTGCATTTTAAGTGAAAGTGAATTGAAACCGAATATAGAATTTGAATGTTATTGTTTAAAACAGTTTGATTTCAAGCTGTTTGAAAGGATTCTTGTGATCGACGAGTCCTCCGTATCATTTAATTAAGCTCATAGCTTTGCAGCATGTGTTATTAATAATCATGCATCAACATTAACAAGGTAAAATTAAGCTTCGGGCAGCGTATTATAAAAAAAATCTTACGATAATTTAGCTAATATACAAAATAGTGCATTTTACGACTAAAATCTATCGTAAGACCTTTAGTGGTCCAGTGGTAGGACGCACGCTTAGGGGTCGCGAGGTCCTGGGTTCGATCGCCACTAGGGGCACTGCTAATTTCCTTGAGCAAGAAATTAACCTACAATTGTTCCACTCCACCCAGATGTAAATGGGTACTGTGAGGGATCGCCTGCCTGAGTGTGATTTCAGTGATCAGGAGTTTTTGTGCAAGATTGTAAAGTCGACTGAACATGTATATGGAAGAAGACTTTAAACCGCACTTTTAACTACATGTATTACTTTAACTCTGTTAATACGGCCCCCTGGCCAGCATATTATCAAAAATCTTACGATAATTCTACGATACAATATATTAACAGTTTACGACGAAAACTGGTCGTAAGAGCTTTGATGATACGGGTCCCTGTGTTTTAGAATAAGTCCTACATAGTGACAGCTTGATCTGATCTTGTATGATATAAGAAGTCGTGAATATTTTTTGAAATTTGATTCCCGTGCTTTATGCCTGTCTCTATCACATGTCAACTGTTTTTCATACAAGTTTTAACCCCTCTGGGACTTGTAATGTAACAGCTTGATCTGGTTTGTAAACAAACAAGAAGTTAATGACAGACTATCCTATCATAGTGTTTATTTAATATATAGTTACACCAGTTTGTAACTTTTTATTATCAATATGTAATCATCCGTTCCATGAATTAATTGATTATTTCTAATTAATAACTAGATTTGGTATGGTGGCATATTTCTGCCTACAGATAACCACATAACTAACACGTTATTTTAGTTAACTAGTTACCATAACTAGTTAGTCACATCAACAACGTGTTAGTTATGTGGTTATCTGTTGGCAGAAATATGCCACCATAGTTTGAGCTATTTAATGTATACGATAACTGATTCTGGACATTGCTAAAATAGAGTCATACGATAGCGTGTTTGTGCAATTGTTCCTATTGAGTTTTATTGCGTTTTATGAAATGACGTTGGGGGGAATGAACCCCCTAGAATTTGGAAAATGGACCTGTCCATTAGTGTATTTCTTGACTGTAAGTCATTTTTAAGTAGCATGAAGCAATTTTTCTCGATGCTTAACATAGATTTAATGGTTATGTGGTTTTTATTATTAACATGTTGCAATTTTATCTGCAAAATGTGTATAATGTGGTTGTGGTTAGAAAGTTCGGACCCCCCCCCCTCCCTAGAAAAGTTCGGACCCACCCCCAGAAAAGTTCGGCCCCCCCTTGAAAAAAAATCCTGGATCCGCACCTGAAAGCAGTGCTGATATCACTATGATGGTGATGCTTCATTTTCAAACTCCACCAGATGTCGCTATGTAGAGGTCGCACTGTATTCATTACCATCGGCCTTCAATAATCTGAAATAAAACCTATTTTATTGTAAATATGTTATAACATGCAATATTGATTTGATTAAATAAAAATGAAATGATGTACCGACTTAATTTATCATAGCCAGACATACCATAAAGTGCACAATTAATGTTGTTTGAGGAATTTTAATGTTCATTTAAAATTGAATTTTACAAATTAAACTTTTATGTACGATTTTGATGGGGCATATAGAAGCTTTATTCAATATGTTGTTCATTTAATTCAATAAACTGATAGACCGAGTTATAGTTAAGTTGGTTAATTCATTTCGTTTAATGTAAACCATCTTGCATGATGCATATTCTTAAGGCACTTTAACAATGTAATAAATAGCACTTGGACTTCTTTTTTAATTACAAGAAACTGTTCTGTTAAGCTCGTGCGTCCCAATCATAGTGCAACGGCTAGCACACTCTACTTAATTTTTGCAATAATGAAAAAGTTATTTCTTAAGACAGTTCAACAAATAATACACTTTATTTATAGACTTTAGCACAAAACAGTGCTTTTGGTCATAGAACATATTTACAATTATATATACATACAAACATGTTATGAATTACATCATTAAATATATATAAAACATACATGTATATGATGAATTTAAAGACATAAGTCAAATGTAATGTAAAGCTCTGAGACTCCCTTTTTTAATCATAAGGAACTGTTCTGCTCTGCTCATGCGTTAGTACACTTGACGTAGAACAAGTATTCAATTCCCAACTGTAACATTTAACTCATTTTCTATAAAAACAATAACATTATAAAGGTATAGTTCGTTTTTTTCTCAACAGTCAAAACATGAATAATTACACGGTAAATGCGTTTGTTAAAACTATAGCTGTAATACATCCATAAGTTTCCGAAAGAGTGTATTATGATCGAGTAAAGCTGCTTATGCCGTATGATATGTTTTAGTCAACATATATGAAAACACATAGGCCGCCAGTACAAAAACAATGCATTCAGTCACCGTGAAATTATTCAAGCTTTGACAGTTGAGAAAAAACAGACGATACAAGTTTAGAATACTGCATTAATGGTAGCATTTAATGACTTTTTATTTATCATGATATGCTATTTCAGTAAGTCAATGTACTTTTCTGTTTTGTTCTGATTAAACTTCCTCCCACATGTCAACCTCGCCTCCGAACGCTCTCTTATTCTGGTTAGATGTTGAACTCGGTTGTGCTCTACTTTTATTGTTTTGATTGTGTTGTGTTATGTTCTATTCTGTCTTTTCTGCTTAATAGTATACACTTATTTCATGGGTGTTTGGGGAACAGTCAAAACTATTTTCCCGAGGTATCAGGGACAACTTAAGAACTGTTGCCCGAGGCCGTTAGGCCGAGGGCAACAGTTCTAAATGTTGTCCCTGATACCGAGGGATAATAGTTTTGACTGTTCCCCAAACACCCATGCAATAAGTGTTTTATTACCTAATGTACTTCAATGTCTTCAAACCGTTCATTGGACGCTTAGTTTTTTAATGAGGTTACTTCCCTTGGCACTTCACTCTATGAAACAGTTCGCATGTGAGGGCAACAGTTCGCACGCGAGGGCAACAGTCAAAACTGTTTCATGCGCAGTGGCGTTGCGCAGTAAAACATAACATGTTTAATCCGGTTTCACTCAGAATAGTTGAAAAACAGTTAAAAATAGCAAATTGACATTTATATAGAGCATTAGGTAATAATATCATTTATTGCTTTCGGCGCGATATGACCTTTCTGTGTTGGTGCGCCGTAAAACCAAACCAAAACAAACAAACAAACAAGTCTTTTCTGCTCTGCTTTGGTCTTGTCTGTTCCGTAATGATCTGGCTTGTTTACTTTGCTCTGGTACTTGATCTGCTTCATTTTGTGTTCCGTGCTTTCAGTACTAGTTCAAGTGTCGACAGACACTATAAAAAACAAAGTAGTGTAATCGTTCCTTAACTAATAAAAAAGCCAGCAAGCTTATTTCTCTCTCCACCTCAAGCAGCGAATCTGATTACTTTTCACTACGTAAATCATTTTATATTACGGCTCTATAAAGCAGTCTTATCAACTGTGAACGCAAAGAAAGTGCGGCGTGGGATTTATTTAAATACAATATCCTTAGTTATTAAGAGAATTTGAAATAACTCTCTAGGTTAAATTTATTGCTTTATGAGAAATTAAAGAATGGATCTAGTTAGCATCTTGGCAGGCATCACACGATCAGTTCTAGCTTAGATGAGAATAACAAACTATCGACAAAAACATTTATATTATATTGTTCATGGTTATGAATGTAAGTGTAAAACAAAACGTATTTCAAGATATAACATAATCAGTGGCTGTCAATCAAAGTAGACAACCTTCTGTTGTATTAATCATCAACCTAAGTCGGCTTTATGAATGTTGAGTATTACTGATTAAAAACTAGTTTAGCTTCTTGTGTAGTGAATATAGGCAATGAAAGAAGTACTTAGATGTAGATATCATTATCTAAACACCTAATGGCACCACCACTCATACTTTCTTTTTTTGTTCCTTCAATAACCACATTGACCCAACACATTTGAGGTATGCATGAATCGCCAATAAAACATACATGTATATATATATACATAGTATATGTGTTCCTAGACATACACTCTGCAACCATAGACTCGCCTCATACTCCTCTAAACACAAAACAACACAAAAACACCAAATTTAGATATTATACACATTTAAACACCACTACTCTAGCCCATACCAAATACATTTGTCATTCCAACCACCAATCAAAACCGTACTCCGAATAACATTTCATCCATCTTTACCACTTTATATGCACCTCTGAATATACCCCCTCTCCCCTTAACGACCAACAACACGCCATACATTAACATCATATCCTATAGATTGCAACATACTATCCATCAAACCGCATCCCAAGTAGCTTAATCACCTATCCACGAACTTACAACCCTTTCAGTTATCATTAAGTCGAATACTTACGCACACGAATCAACCCTTTCGCCGCGCTCAAAACAAATATCAAACATCCTACCCCTGTTGACTCTGCCCATACATCTATTAACAACTACCCACTAGCTGAACCCCTAAACATCTCTGAGAACCCCAATATTTTAACGCAAACGATTATAAAATCATATTGCAATAAGCGTCCCATCTATCGACTCACGTCCCATTGAAATTATTTATACCACCATTCTCCCTTCTTCCCTTCTACCACTTATTCTAAATCATGTAAGACAGTCGTCAGTCAATGTCAGATGTACTCGCCTAGTCACTGGCTGACAGCTAAATCCAAATATTTAGACTCTCCAGAAACGGTGAATAATTCTGACTGCCGTGATATGACATATACAATATGTTGCTGTGGAGTTAAACCCAACCAAAAAAGCAAACAAAACCCACAGCTCATACCTTTCGAATCACCTCGACCACCATTGAATTATTCCTAGTGAAAGACCAAGGACTTCCGTACGACACCATACATCTCTAAACAACTAATCCCCAGACAAAGACCGATCATTCATTGTGCTTCAAGACTTACATCAAAGATTTGATATCTATACCTCACAGACTGAATGTTCCCGACATGATCACAATCTTTACAATAATAATACCATGCATCTATTTCCTGACATACGTGTCTGCATGATACTATCAATGAATTGACACACGTCAGATTGCTGTGAGATAAGCGGAACATGTAAACCATATCATACATAAAAAACTCTGATTGTTTGCGTCTTTTGACGGAATTATTATTTTTCAATGTTACGCGAATGTTTGATGCAATTTTCTGATTAAAATTCAATCCACCAGTGGCCAGAGATTATACATGTACAGTGTGCTTCAAAAGTCCTTGGATTAAACACTTATTCTAAAATAAACCTATTCATATTCATACACGACAAAAGAACAAACAGTCATTGCAGCAAATAATAAAATCGACATTTTATGCAATCTGATTAAAACCCGATCTAAAATTTTCCGCTCGCATTCTCGCTAATTTAGATCTGGCCTTTTTCAAACAAAGGTCACGTTCAGGCGACCTTTTCTCATCATAATATTCATGGCGAAATTGTTATGATACGTAACTTGTTTACATCGTCTACGTCACGCAATTTGAAATGAGCCGCCCAATCGCAGACTGTGAATAATACCGCTGTTGAAATAGCATGCAAAACTTGGTCTAAAAATAGAAATTACGAAATCAAAATGTGATTAATAGTGTTTTCGTCTAGATGAAAGCTACGCATTGATTGGTCGAAACAAAGTTCATCTCGACGTGACCTTCCACGGAGAAAGTAGAGATCCTGTACGACAATACTCACAAGATATCTGTTTACGGAGATTGCATTTTAAGAGTTTATCAAAATATGATTCATACTATGTTACTCTTATAAGGTTCAATTATAGTAAAGTTACTTTTGATGTGCATGATCTGTTTTTCTCAAATTTTCCTTTGTTCAAGAATTTTATTGAAGGCACTGTATAACAATCAAATCTTTCATCTAGCAGATATTATATCGAAGACTTTCAGGAATGAGAAAATTGGTTGAAACATAATAATCGTAATGGAAGCATAAAATCCAGCCATGCAATATTGATAACTAGTTTTTTGTGAATTCATTATGATATTGTTAAGTAACATAGGATACTGATATGAGGCTTTCCAGTCAGTGTCGCTTTTCACAAAATAATCTTACGACAAAAATCATTGTAAGTTTAAAAGAAGGAACATTAATAATACCGTCATATTTTGGCCGATCAATTTCAAATATTATTAAATTATGTAGGATATTGTTTATCTTTTGAATATCATAAATTATCATAGTTATGTATATTATTCTTTAATGAACTGTTTATTTTAGCATTTTCTGTAATTTAATAGGCCTAATATATAATAAACATTCGTAAATCATTCCATTAGGTTCGACTGCAAACACAAATTTTACCAGTCGTAGCCTGTAATACTAAATTGTAGGATGTGGTCGCTTTAGTGGGAGGCTTGTTTTTTGTGCTAACATACTATGATATTTTCTAAGACTAAGTATAGAAAGGGGCCTGGTCCTTATAGTTGTTTTTGAGATTGAAAGTCACAGATAATGGTATTTGTTTACTTTCTTGAAATGTGCTAACCCTGTTTGGGAATAATGACATTCAACCAAGGCATAATTTCTTTTTCTTTTACCAACGCGTAGACACCAAAACCACATGGTAAGAACAAGTTATAGTAAACACAAAACAAGTAGAGCACCCCCTAGTGTTGTAGGTGGCAATAATGACAGACAACCAAAACAACAGTTTTTTTTCTTCAACCAACGCGTATAGACAACAGACTACAGCATGATGAGAAAATAAAAGTTAACGCAAAACAAGTATATGTAAAGCACCCCCTAGTGTTGTTGTTAATTGGTACCAATTATCAGAGAATTTCCCATACGTCTTTAGTTCAAGCATATTACCTTTGTCTATGTATGGTATCTTATAAACTGTATATGGTTAGAGTCTAATTATGTTGTCAAACACCAGTAAAGCTGATAATTACTATGTAAATGATTGTTGTTACAAAACAACCCCAGTTACAGTGGCAGCCAAAAGTCCATTCGGAACACCTCGAGCTTTCATGAATGAATAATCTCGGAAGGATTCGTGGGGGGTCTACCCTGGTGGCTTGGGATTTTACTACCTAAGCGAGGCGAAGCACAATACGGTTGCGCAAAATAGTTCTTGTAGTTTATACACAGATCTTTGTCAAAACATATTTCTATATTACATATTGAACCAAATATTGTTCAGCAAAATTATTGAACTTTGTTATTTCAAATTTACCGTCTTAAAACGAAACATCACTCATCGCCTAAACTATCGTGTATTTGTTTACTTCAACACACGGTTTCAAAATGGCGCCTAAATATGTCCGAGGTTATTCGTAGCGAATGGCCGAGGAGTTCCGAATGCCAAAAGTCTTTGAACGAAATCTTGTATTGAGTATAAAACCGATTCACATTTAGGGGCTACCCATCAATGATAAATTAGGAGTCATCTGAGCAAATACCAAAACCAACAGTATTTGAAAGGCTCAGTACAAAATGGTACATTGAGATAGGACCATATATAGATAAAATTCCGAGCAGCACATTATAAAATTCTTACGATAATTTAACAATACAATATTGAACGATTTACGACTAAAATTGATAATACGGGCCCCTCCATTCTCCATTCGAACACCCCTTACAAACAAAATGTTTTAGCTCCTTGAAGAAAGTGACCTTTATAGAATGGTATTATAAATTTTTCAACATAAAATTTTAACTATGTTTCATGAGTAAGCATTTACTATAATAAATTACTTGCAGTTTTCTAATATTTTCATTAGTCAAAGAACTTTTGGATGGCACTGTGTATTGATGGTCGGCTATTCAGTACATTTCTTTAACTGGTGAGTGCTACAGTTGTTTACTTACAACTGTAGAGATGACATTTTATGTTGTTTATGTTGTTTATGGTGTTTGGCGTCCGTAAATGGTACTATGTCCATATATGGTGAACAATTATTAGCTACAATTTATTGTTGTAACATTTTATGTAACAGAAACGTACGGTCAAAGTAGTTTGTAAATAGGGTTAGAACTAAAAGATCAAGACTTGGATTGCTAGAAGTGACATACAATGTCTTATACAAATTCTTGGACAAAACAACTTCGAGCAAAACTGATTGGCTCACAACAAGTTATTTCTCTACAATTAAAACTAATAGATTTACATGTAACCAAGTTTAAATCATATATTGATCGAGTAAAAATGCTGCTTATGCAATTTGCTGAAATTACTTTTAGTTTTTTTTTCATGGGTAAAAAGTGGATCTACCTTTATAGCATGATTTTATTTAAGGTCGCACGGAGAGCGAGGTAGCATCTTTAATGTAAAACGTAAAGTCAAGATATGTAAAATATGCCGAGAGTTATTTATTTGACAAAAGTGTTTTGGTATAGTCATTTGAATTAACATAACGTATAACACGTATACCAACAGTGTCATAGCTGGATCCTTTTGAAAGTTACGAATAATTTTATAAATTAATATAAATTGGATTTCGAGGACCCTATCCATCAATATTTTAAGAAAGTCAGTCAAATGTTTATTACTATCTTGTCACAAATTCCATACACTAAATTAAACTTCAAAATATGTTTCGTCGCTAAGAAATTATCATCAATTTTAGATAAAGCCTGTCATATGACAGGATAGATATCGAGTTATCCAAAAGCTACTGTTATTATGTGTGTTCAAATTCATCGAGCATCCCCAAAGTGCCAGAAGAGTTGACAGTATTAAAGTAGTAAAACTAAAGCATTGATGTCGTGTTCGAGCCCAGGGGGTCCTAGATGGGATATCTTGCCACGACAAGCTATACTCACAGATGCTCGACACAAGTGTTCTTTCTTATTCATTACATATTATACAGAATGAATAAGAAGGAAGATGTATCTGGCAACTGTGGTTATACCCTGTCATAAATCTGTTTATTTTCGATTTCATTCATAAAAGGTAAAGTAGTCGGCTCCTTGACGTAATGGTAAGCTTGTACAAGCAAAGAACATTTTTCTCAAAAAATTGATGAGTGAATTGATCGCATAATAAAATGTATAAACGTATAAAAAAGGGTTAATAAATGACATAAAAGTGATAAGGACAAGATGAAACTAAAACCTAACAACTTAAAGTTATCACTCTCAAGACCTCTATCGATTCCTCTAAGTACCGAGCTTGTACAACAAATGTTCTTAAGAAAACATCACCAACAACATAACCAGTATGATAAGTTAATCCCAAAGACTTCATTATACTATGTACATATCATTGATAAATTTCTCTGGTGAGTCTAAATCTGACATCAAGTCTGATAATTATTATCATCAATTCTGTTACAAGACCCTTCATCTATGAGACCGTGAATTTATAAGACTTTTCAGTTATATGACATAGAAAATCTTTGGTTCAATGATATACAATCAAATAACTGTCGCCTTTATCTTATATACTGTGGCGTAGTTGCTTAGCTTCAGTTGGAACGTTGCCACGCTGGCTTATACAATACCTTGACAAAATCAAAGTCAAATATTTGACATAAGAGAATAAGCAACCACTGTATCTGTTATTTTGTTTAAAAACTGTGGCGAAGCGGTTAGCTACAGCTTGTATGTTGCCACACTGCTGTGAGTAGTTTAATATCTGGTTAACAACACTAATGTATTAAGTACTAAGGATATAGATTATAACAACACAAAATATATATATTTGACTTGCAATTGTGGTTTGCGATCGGTATAGTTCACAAGTTCTTTATAAAGTTTTAAATTCCAATGTGATAATGCGATAATACAGCGAAATCCAGATTCAAAGCAATGTTCATAATTCTCGTGTTAGAGCCACCCAACGGCGCTCGAACTAACTTAACCATTATATATTGTACAACATTTTTCAACCAGTTGTCCCAAAAACTAACTGACTTGATAGTGCAAGTATTCATTTAGTTAACTGACCATAATTATGCCACGAGGACATACGTTCAATCTGTCAAACATGATTTCTAACTCCCCGCAGCGGTTATTTCCCTTTAATAATTCATTAACCACTGCCACCACAAGTAAATTCGTCATTCAGAGAGCCGAATTTTTTTTTTATCTTTTCTCCTACATTGGATGATTAATGTAACGACATACTTTCCCTAAGAAAACAAACATCATAAAAACCCGAAGGAATAAGGGATTTACAATAAAGACTTCAGAGTCTATAAGTATTGTCAGTTATGTTTAATTTTTTCGTATTCTCTTGGGGCATGCTTTACTTATACAAAATAATTAAAGCCCCATTCTCAAAATGTAACACTGTCTTTAGACGACTGAGAACATAGATATATGTCTATATTAAACACCCAAAGGCCTCAACAAGTTGATCATATGTTCTACGGATTTTTCTGACAAAAAAATGGGGCGAGCGAGCGAAGAAAAAAGAGAGAAAAAAGTCTCTATTCACTTGCTTTATATAGCGGTTTGACCAAATTTTTATGAGCGAGCGAGGAAATAAAAATATTTTTTTGTAAAACAAACGTCAAAATTAAGGTGCGAGCGAATCCATAGAACATATGATCAATTTGTTGTGGCCTAATGAAAAGAACTTTTTAACAAACGCAATTCTTGCTTAAATATGCCCATGTTATTTATTGCATTTCAAAGTAAAAGTCGATTTGTGTCATATTAATTGTGTTATATACTAATAACTTCATGTTGTAAAACAGTTTTCAAGTAAACTATTAATGGTCATATTTTCATATAGTGGCTTTAATAATAATGAATTTTCGAAATTAGCCGGTACAACTTTACGAAGAATGCATATAATAATCTGAGTTGAAATCTACGAACGTTCTTACATATGCATCATTTTTAAAAGAAATAATTAACTCAGGATGTTTATAGATATTTCACATTCCAGATAAATTCAATATGATAACAAACTTCCTCTATCTTCAATGATAATTTCCAACGTAAATTCTATCTTCTACGTAAATTTAATCACCCTCTTATTTCTTACCACCGTAAACATTTCATCAGCTATCGTTAGTTCGCAGGTACAAATTTGTACCTTATTTATCAAAAGGTAGCTTTTTATTTATTTCAGAACTTTTAATCACATATTTTTTTCTTTCAATCTTTCCAGGTATATGAAAGAAGTACGTCACCTTGTGATAGCAACGTTCCAACACTCCAACAAAAAAGTTACACGAGAAAGACCCAACTCTCCATACATTGTATTCAATAGACGAACAAACTATTTAATACAATTTCGTACGGTTATTACGCCACGACTCCATGAGGAGGCATTCGATCAAATTCACAGATAATTTGTTATAACTGTTAAAAATTGTTTATGTCAGTTAGATTGGAGCTCTGTAAGCACTCGTTGATAGTTTGTACTCGCAGAGGATTTCCTTTCTCTTGATAGGAACACAACTTTTAGGATGATCTCAGCGAAAACCGCGATAACTTTAGAAATAAAGAACAGATAGCAGGATAGTGTAGAAAACTATAGGAGTGAAGAAAGAAGGGTGTAAGATTCATGTATCATTTAATCTTGATAGGTGTGGATATTTGTGGTATGAAATGTTTGAAATAAGGTTGTGAGAATTATCTGTGGAATTTACAATACTTTTCGGAGGTTGATGAACTGTAAGAATAATATTTTTTTCACCATTTTCGAGTATTGGTTTTTTTCTTTTCTGGAGCCGATGTGGAAACTGTTTTTCGACTTTGAGGAATTATTCTGATTACACAATACATCCATAGTGTATTTTGTGTTGAAAAACAAACTCTGGACGAATGTAGAAATCGTGGAATTGTGGATTTTTTACTGACCAGGAACGTTATATCTGAAAATATTTTAACGTGAATTATAGATCCACATATAGTGGAAATTGGGTCAGCAACGGAAACTATATATACTATTTATTGTATATTAAGTATTTAATTTTTCCCATGTGTATATATTAGTGGATGGTTAAAATGCTATCTTACAGGACAATCAGACATGTTAATAGTTGTAATAATTACAGAACATACTCAGTGGAATAATTGATAGATATAGATAGTACAATAATGAATATTCAATCACGGGACTAGTCTCTATGACGTCACTCTGACGTCACTGGGAATTGTTCTTTTCGTAGTTAGGTAATTATTTATAAGTATTGTTGTACGCTTTTGGAATTGGCCGAGGTGTCACGTGACATTGGAGTGTCTGTCGCAGACGATACTTATAACGTCGTAAATTTTCATTCATTAGTTTGAATTTAGAATGAGGAAGGTTATTCCAATAATAGATTAGAACAATTCTCACAATTTGGAATTATAAGAAAACAGGCATGCAGTGTTTAATGTATAAATGTGATAAATTCTAATAGGAATACAATATTTCTATTATACGTCGGATATAACACTATATAAAAGCTGAAATATCATTCCCGACGAATAAGAGTATAAAAACTACTGAAACCGCAAAAAGGCGCATACAATGATCAGTAAAAATACTTAAATAATGAAATTGAGTTGTAAAATATCACATGATCAAATGCATTATACTTTGGAATACGGAAGAAGAATATAATGTCAGTTCAAACCGGAATTAGGTGTGTTTAAAAACCAGACATCCGGAAGTTTATCAGTGATCGACATAACTGGAGAAATATAACAACAGCTAATTCGTCAGTCAACATGATTTTTATTATATATAACGTCATAATGTCAGTTCCATTTATAATGGCTATATTTGGTACTATAGTATTTAGTATATTAATTTACCTCAAATCAATACTTAAAGGTCCAGATTCAGCTTTACCAAAGTTGTATTTTAAAGAATCGGCTCTAGCGTCACATTTGCTCAAACGTTGTCGTCTGATGAACCGGAAGTTCGAGCCGCCATGGTGGATCAGCAATGCGCATGTGCAAACAATCTTGCCGTATATACTTCCGTGCGATCGGATCGAATACGATCGGGAATATTTACAAATGAAGGACAGAGGAGTCGTCGCCCTTGATTGGGTTGTACATGTTTCAATTCACAAACGGAAACGGTGTACCATTATGTTAGTGATTCCAGGATTTTCCGGAAGTGCTCTAAGCGTTTCGAAATTGTGTGGATTGGCTGCTCATAAGGGCTATCGCCCCGTAGTGTATAATCCTCGTGGGTTTGGAAACTCTGTATTAACCACGCCAAAAATACTAAGTTACGGTGATCCCACGGATTTGAGGCAAGTTGTGAAATATATTCATGGAAGGTACCCAAAAGCTTTAATAACAATGGTTGGATATGGCACCGGATGTTCTATTCTGCTTTCATATCTTGGTGAATATGGATCGTCTGCTAACGTTTGTGCTGGGGCTTGTATTTCCGCTTGTTTTGATCACGCTGAAAGATTTTCCACAAATACCCCAGGACTATATGACATATTGTATTTAACATGTTTAAAATATTGTTTAGGTGTTCACATGACGTCACTAGGTAAACAAATAGACTTCACACAAATGTTAAAAGCATGGACGTATCGTCAGTTCGATCAAACAGTGTATTCAAAATTATACGGTTTTTCCAACATCGAGGAATTCTGGGACAAAAATAATCCCTTAAGAGACGTAGATGAAATAGCTGTACCTTTATTATTTATTAATAGTTTAGATGACCCTTTTAATTCCGATATTAAAATTCCATACGAGCTGTGTAAATATTATCCACATTTTCTAATGGTGGCCACAGAAAAAGGTGGTCACTGTAGTTTTACTGATACATTTTGTGACGTCACATGGTCGGATAAACTTGCCATTGACTACATCGATTCCGTTCTAGAATTCACAAACAAAGGACATACGATAAAATACGGAAAATGCCGAGTACGATCTACGATATAGTCTTCTTTATTGAATAGCTACTGACTTATGTTGGGGTCAATACAGGCGCGAAGGAAGGATCTGAATATTGGGGTCGCAGATGTGGTGGATTCAGGAGGGGGGTCCCCTCCCGCCGGTCAAAACTTTCTCTGAATGTAAGCCTTTGACACTTGATTTCCTGCACTTTCAGTACCCCCTGTTTAAAAACAAATCTTTGTATTATAACGAGACCTTAAGATGTTCAATATGTGTCATGAAAAATTAACTCACGGCCCATTGCAACTGCTTGCGAGAATATTGGGGCCGCGGCCCCTGCTCCTACGCGCATGCATCATCAATTTAAAGGTCCATAAAGAGCGTATTGACCTCAGCAGCAGTCTTCAAGTCTTATATTATACACGCTACTGAAATGTTTTCGCCAATACCATTATTGCGAGTCAAAACCACTTTTACGGACCACGTGACTCACTATCGACCAATCAAATGCGTTCATTTCAGCAATGTTTATAATACAGTACCCACCTAAAGTTTGGAGACATTTTCACTTTGTAAGCCAATTACATAGGTTTTATCTTAAATTTGATTACCATTTATTTTTTAAATGCTTTTTAGTTTTGCTTATTTATTTTTGTAATGGTACTATTTGTAGTTTATACTCCAAAAAAAAAAAACTTAAAATCTATGTTATAAAAAAGAATTACATTTAATTTGGTTACGGAGGCTTTGGGATATCAGATGCTGGATCTGTAAGTGTGATGTATTCAGGAAATTTTGTTTTCAATTAATCATCAACTACATAAAATTTATGAAAAATTATGATTCTACCGATAACAATCAACAATTTTTTTTTTTCAATTAAATTTTCTTTGTCTCCAAACTTTTGGTGGGTACTATATATATTCTTATTTGTATTGTTAAAGAAGATATAGCCGCTACTGCATTCGGAGATATTTAACTTCCTTCAATAACGTCATTTCAGACAAACGGAAATTCAATTTATTTTAACAGATAAGGGAAATTCTGTTGAGGGCAATAATTGTATGATTATTACAACACATATCATAAATTTGTTTTTTTTCCTGTAGAAATGTCAGAAATATGATATTTATTCCAGACCAGTCTCTCAGATTTGGATATTATTCATTTCTTTCCATAGGCGGATCCAGCGGGGGATCAGGGGGGTCCAGACCCCACCCCCTGAAATTTCCAAAATGTACCTGTCCATGAGTGTATTTTTTTAACTGTAAGCCATTCTTAAGTAAAAGGAAGCAACTTTCTCGTCCTAGCCTTTGTGTTTATCATTGATCTGGTTATGTAGTTTTTTTTATTAATATGTTGCTTTAAAATATTCTGCCAACAGTAAGTTATGTGGTTGTGGTTCGAAAGTTTGGACCCCCAGAAAATGTTTGGACCCCCCCCCTTAGAAAAAAATCCTGGATCCGCCCCTGCGTGTCTATGGTTTCTGGGAATAATGTAATCAAAGTTGTTGTCTAAATCGAACTCTAAATTGAAAGCTCAATTCAATGAATACGTTTCACTGCAGGAGAAATTTCGAAATATCTGTATTCTAGCATGTGTCCATTTTGCAATGAACAGAATCTACGAGAATAAAAAAGTTTAAGTTAAAAGTGTCGATAGAAAGTCTGCTTCCATATATACATAACCCCTGATCATTTAAACTACATTCAGACAGGTGAACCATCACGGTACTCATTTACACCTGGGTGAAGTGAAACAACTTTAGATAAATGTCTTGCTCGAGGAAATTAGCAGCGCCCTTAGTGAGGCGTTCGATTCCGGAACCTCTCATTCCCAAAGCGCACGTCCAGCGACTGGACCACTTCTTATGAAACAGTATGAAAAAAGTAGTAACCTTAACCGCCATAACTCGCCGTAACATTCATTATAATCCACGAACGATGAAGTGATAGAATGTTAAAATCAATTAATTATACATATTGACAGAAGCAGTTGTTTTAATCATATAAAATAAATAATGTTATGTAATGTTTAGCTACACAAATTAAGACTTAAATTGTTGATACCCCGAAGTGGCCCTTGTGCTTTAATCAGAATAAGAAGATAAGATTCAATCGAGTGGTTACAAAGCACGTGATTATTTTCTAATATGTTTATATACAAGGATAAATTTGTCGCATTTAGACCAAAATACATAATGTCAAAATCTTTATGTACATGCTTGATTTTTATTCACAACCAAAGAGAGACAGTTATTCTAAATTCATCCAGTATTTCCAAGAATTTCATAGACAGCATTCTCTTTTAGCGTAAACAGATTTACATTTCTCCATGGAAAAAAGGAACAAATAGAAATCTGATCAAATGTCAAAATCAGCATCAATTATTTGATCAACGTATGATTCAATCTTTATATATACATGTATAAAGCTACAGTCCCATAAACATAAAAATAGCCGTGCGGGCACCGTACGGGCGCCGTGCGATCAAACTCCGCAAGGACCCGTACGAACTCTTGCGTACCCGTACGGACTGTTACGTTTTTACAAGGGTTCGTGAGATGAGCCCAGGATACACGTATGAGTTTCAGAGTCAAATCGTGAACAAAACAGTGGCTAAGTATGGATTAAACATGCATATTTTCCAGCTATGGCTCTGTACGTTGTTTTGTACCATGTGCGTACCGTCACCTTGAAACGCAAGGCTTCCTACGGCCTACGACTGTCTGCACGTACGGGTCCGTAACAAGCCACAATTTTATGGGACTAAGGCATATTATATTAAAATGGTTATTTACTAAAGAATTGCTTGCGTACGGCATATTCAAGTTTTCTCAAATTTCAAATTTCTCTTACAGCGTTAGGTAGGCACTGTATTATTACTATTCAATATATTATCAGTTGTTCCAGACACAGTGTGGTATGTTGTTAACAAAAATAACAATAAACACCAAGCAATCAAATCACGTTTCAAATCAAATACCAATACCAAAGTACGGGTACGTAATTACAAAACTTTTTAGTTAACTTCTAAGGGTAATCACATATTGAATGCTGTGGGCAATTCATTTAGAAAAAATAAATATGTGTTAGGGTACAAATGTTACGATACAGCATTTAGTTAGTCGTTTTAAATCCACTTTATGAAGATAAATTCATTTACAGTCTATATTAACTAATTCAATAAAAAATCAAACATATGTAAGCAATATTTGTATTTATTTAAAAAATCTTGTTCAATAGAGGTGTTTGAAATAGATAAATATAGACTATTTTCTTTGCAGTCCAAATACATGGTAACTTTTGAAAACGTTGCTTTAAATACTGTTAGCATGATTCAAGGGCTTACCACTTTCACAAACAAACGAATAAAAATGAGTATTGCTCTCTTATCTCTCTACATGTAACTCTTTCTCGTACAGACGATTCGCTATCAAATTGGAAATATTGTAACCTCGGCTATATTTTCTATTGTTAAACTGCTCACATTGTTATTTGCATGTAGCGTTCAAAGATACATTGATCATTTGCTCGACATTCAATTGATTTTTGTTATAATCATTATATTGCATTCCGTCATGCTCGCTGAAGCATTTTTTTTGTTCTGAATTTGTTAAAGTGTTGAAATTTTAATAAAATATCGAAATACCTATTTTGTTGTTCCATTTATTGAACAATTGGTTTTATCCACATACATGTAACTAGTGCATTGGATTTGTAATGCAATATAGGGCCCTTTATGTCAAGTTTCAGTCATGTCACAGCGGCCAGCTGTCATGGTACTGCTATTAACAAGACAAGAACGACTCGCCGCTTCTAACTCTAGATCAAAGTTTTTAACCAAGTACAATAAGCTAATACTCTCGAACATAAGCTAATTTATGCCAAGTTTCCTTAATTGTTAAGTCATACCTCGTTTAGCTGTCATTGTCACGGCGATCAACGAGACTAGAACGACTCGCCGCTTCGATCTCTGGACCACAGGTTTAAACCAAGAACGAGCTAAAACCCTCGGACATTCTCCCGGCATACCTCTGCATCAAGTATAACAGCAATCAATCACTTGCTAACACATGTGATTAGTACTGTGTTATAAGCTGATGTCAAGAGATTTAGACCTATGCAGGGACTGTGAATAGGACCACTGACCGCAACAATATGGTTGAAAATGTAATGTTGTAATGCGGCTTACAGCACAAAACTTTGCACAACTTTTAGCTAACCTGAGCTAGCACAGGGTGAGTTTTTTAAATCGTTGAATGACCGGCGTCCGTCGTTCGTCCATATATGTTTGTGAACACTCAAAGGATTGCATTTTTGCCTCAATTATCATCAAACTTTGTGAGGATGTTTGTATAGGTAATAGGATGAGTTCGAACATGGGTCATCTCCAGTTGGATGAAAAACTAGATCACAGAAGCTAAAAATTAAAAAGAAAATCTTGTTACACTCTGGTAGCCACTGTTTGGATCTAAACATCAAGGGAATTGGTCTGAAAGGTTGTTTTGATTATTACTAAGTCACGATCGAATATGGATCACCTGGGGTAAAAAAACTAGGTCACACAGTCTTAAATGGTACTCTGGTGAGCCCTCTGATTTACTTTACTATGATAGGTTTTTTATGCATTTCAAGGTTGAATATCGAAGCTAGCTTACGAACTTAATTCGCAACAAAACACACCTTCATTCAAATGAGCTGTTATCCGAATAAAATGAAGTTGCATGGCAGGTTGACTGTTACAATTTGTTCATATTAGATTCCAAAATAAACATTAAATGTGTTGGGAAATGTCACGACTTAGGAGAAACACATTGATTCAGACATTGTAATGTTGTTTTAACAACAGAGTTAATGTTGTTTTCTGTCTGGAACATCGTGGTTACTGTCTAATTAGCTTCCATCTTTGAAAATAACCAATCACCAGTAAAACCTCACTGTGTTAATAAGAACTGTCTCTAAGCCAACTGCTACATGTAAGAATAAATACAAAATAAATCAAGCGAGCTTCTAGCTGTGTGACTACTCGATCTCAATGTGAAAGATCACTCGTTCAAAACTATGTTTATATTCCATGGAAAATTCTTAGAAAACTGGCATCTTATAATACATGTACATTGTATTTCTAATGTTTTCTCCAGGTCAAAATTTTAAGTGTATAAACCATTATTTTGTACAGAAAATTCATCTTACACTAATTAATATTTATTTTGTTGGGTTTAACGCCGTAGCAACACATTGTATAGGTCATATAACGCCGCCAGCGCACCTAACCTAGCTTTCCTGGACCCTTGTCTATAACCAGTACTCACCTACCATTCCACAAGGCCGGAAACACCTCCATGATAATAAATGGAGGAAAATTGGCATTATTGTCTAATTTTCATGGAAGGGCATAACCTCTCCGGGTAGGATTCGAACCCGTACCCCCTTCGGGAGACTAGATTCGAAATCCAGGCGCGCTTCCAACTGCGCTTCCGACTCGGGTTACACTAATTTTAAAATATGTTATGATACATTTACAATGTAATATCATGTCAGACCTCTTTTAATACAAAATCAGGATAAAGGTGTGAACTATTCTTAGGCTCATACATGTATACACCTGAATACATCACTTTGCCTTTTTAGTATATAATTATCTCTTTATTAGCGGCTTCTCTATGAACGCTAAATGAACATCAACCAATGACTGAACCAACGTAGGCGAAATACCTTGAAACTCGATTAGATTGGGTAGGGTATGGACAAATACAACAGCTTTTTTCATAAACAATACCATTCTGTTGGATATTTAAGGCTGGCATTTTGCGTTAAGTTGCTTGATCGGTATGATAAAGTAAGACGTATTTAATGGCGTGAAAAATTAGCTGAAAATAAATACTTTGATTAAATATAATAGTGAAATAGATGATATTACTAAGTAATTACTAAGAATTGTAAAATATAATTATGTCTGATACCTAATAACAGTCTATACAGGGAATATATTAATAAATCATGATTAATATACCTTCAATTCGCTAGTTTAATGTCAAAAAAGATGACAGGGGCCGTCACACAATGTCTGCAAAAAATGTTGAAATGAGGCGTGAAAGTTAAAAAAAGGTTAAAGTCTGCCTATATTTTCTTTGGCAAATCTCTCGCCTCTCTCTGTTTTAACTAGGTATCTGTCTACCAATGATGAAAGTATGTGATGAGTACTATGTTAACATCTTGGATCCAGAGATTTAGGTCTGTCCAGAGACGGTTAGTAGGACTGTCCGTCGATATTATGAAGGATGTGAAATAATCACTGATCATTTGGTGCAAGTAAATATCGTATGTACTCCAAAAAGTTTAATAACACGTTTATCCAGACAAGTGATTATCATAATCTCTGGTCATCATGTGCAAGTACCACATAATAACAGAGCTTTATATCATTAATTTCGTTAGAATTAATAGTATCATTGATTGCTTTCGGCGCGATATGACCTTTATGTGTTGGTGCGCCATAAAACCCAAACAAACAAACAAACAAACCACATAATTACTGGTCTCTGGGTATAAGGTCATGTTAAAAGGTCATCAAATTGTCATAATTAGACACATTGATTTGATCACATGATCCAGAACTCTAGAAGCTGCATTGATACGTTATATGATAGCACCTAACCCGGGTCGATAGCGCAGTTGGTAGCGCGCCGGGATTTGGAATCTCGTGCCCGAGGGGGTGCGGGTTCGAATCCCATCCGGGGAGGTTATACCCTTCCATGAAAATTTGACAATAATGTCGATTTTCCTCCATTGATTAGATAATATAAAGAAGTTTCCGGCCTTGTGGAAGGGTAGGTGTGTACTGGTTATAGACAATGGTCCAGGAAAAGCTAGGTTAGGTGCGATGGACGCCGTAAAATGACCTAAATTGTGTTGACACGGCGTTAACTCTAAAAAAAAAAATAAAATAAAAAAATAAATGATAGCTCCTAACTGTGCAAAGTGGCAGAGAGGTAGAAGTCAGGGCTGTGGAGTGTCAGTCCACGCACAGTTCCCATTCTCAAACAAGTTCGGTAGTTAATGTCTGCACAATAAAGGTTAGTAGAAGGAACAAGGCTTGGGTTATGTTCTAAAAGAAAACAGCATTGAGATGAGGACTTAAGCGCTAAGCACTCCATTATCTCCTTTATTCATTTAAACACGCAATTTTACTTGAAATACAAAATTCCGCGTCTTTCCGACAAATGTAAATTTCAAATACGTTAGGTGATGAAATGGATACTTGCACGAAATGTAACAAAGATTTCCGACTGTTTGATATGAGACATGAAGACTCTAGAACACATTTTTATGATTGTCTTGAAAATGTGACTTTATCGCTCAATGTACTTCAACATGAGTATTACTGTTAATAGGGCTGTCACGATACGCCAGAAGCGTACCGCGATATATTGCAATACGCTGTCAGCGTATCGCGATACGTACCACGATATATTGCGAGCTTTTAGATTCGTTGGTCCTCCGCTGTATTGAACAGAAAAATACAAATCTTATATGCAGCTACTGATAGAATCTAGCCTCTTTAGTATTTACTGTCATTTAGGACTGAGACGCGCCCCAATTGGTTAAATTATTGCAACTTCAAGTTATATGGAATGAACAATGGAAATAATGACGTTTCGCTTCTTTTATTTCACGAAGAGAAGAATTTTCCAATGAAATAAAAAATATCGTCAAATACCGGTACATTACAATCGTACCGCGGTACGTATTGCTGCAGCTGCGTATTGCAATCTACCGGTATACCGGTATATCGTGACAGCCCTAACTGTTAATGTATTTAAATATTGGCCAAGTATTTGATTATAATGCCGTAGTGAACGCCATATCATCCCTGAATTTGAAGTCCAATATCGTACATTAAAGGCACTAGTACACAGATTTGGTTAAGATTTTTCTATAATTTCAAAATACCATTCAGTGTCTGTAATTGTGTAAAAAAATCTTAATAATTTAAGTCAAGCTGAGCAATAGATTGCAAGAAATATATAATAAAGTCACAAAATGCACTAAAATTGTCTATACCGTGACATACGGGGTAGATTTTTTACTACTTGAAACACTATTATTTGTAGTTGTATGTCCATTTGCACTAAAATAGTCATTATCAAAACACTAACTTACTGCTTCAAAAAATGTTTCCATACAATTTAGATAGTTTCAGAAAAAGTTGATATTGAAGTTGAAACATGTGAATGAGTACCTTTAATTAAAAACATCATATAAAGAGTTTAGAGTTATGAGAAATTATAAACTATAACCCTTCTTTGTCCGGTTTCTACTTTTCTCAGTATAAAGATATAAAACACTTTTCACTTCAGAAAACAACAACAACATGTGTTTTACATCGAACCAAAGCCGTCCAAATTGGTTCATTTCTCTCGGGAAGAACTGTCGGCATAAATCTTACAATTCTATATATATGTACTCTTCAGATATATTGTTATCCGAGCAATCTATTGACCTAAATATTGTAAATATTTCATAAAAGGCGGTTAAAATTCATTCATATTTGCCTCTGAATGTTTCAAAATGGTTATAACCAAGAGTAAACACATTTGTTCTCACAAGGTTTTGTTGTTTTAACAATATAAACTACATTATTAGTGCATTCAACGTCTGGCTATCATGTTCCTATCACTAAATGGAATGAAACAACCGACTGTAAACTTAATTTCAAACAAATACAAATGACTTACATGAATGAAAATTAATAAAAACAGTCATCGCAAAGCATAGTAATTTTTTTAAAAACCAAGTGGAATTACTTCATATGAATATTTGTTGCCTAAGGGTAGAGAAACCATGTTTGAACATATGTTGCACAAAAGTAAAAAACAGCATATTTTAAATATGTGTTGCACAAAAGTAAATGAAAATATTTTAAATGTGATGCACAAAAGTAAATAAAAATATTTTAAATATGTGTTGCACAAAAGTAAATAACATATTTTGAATATATGTTGCACAAAAGTAAAAAAACTAACATATTTTGAATATGTGTTGCACAAAAGTAAAAAAACAGCATATTTTGAATATGTGTTGCACAAAAGTAAGAAAACTAACATATTTTGAATATGTGTTGCACAAAAGTAAAAAAACAGCATATTTTGAATATGTGTTGCACAAAAGTAAAAAAACAGCATATTTTGAATATGTGTTGCACAAAAGTAAGAAAAACATATTTTGAATATGTGTTGCACAGAAGTAAAAAAACAGCATATTTTGAACATATGTTGCACAAAAGTATAAAAAACCAACATATTTTGAATATGTGTTGCACAAAAGTGAAAAAACAGCATATTTTGAATATATGTTGCACAAAAGTAAAAATAACATATTTGGAATATACTCGTATGTTGCACAAAAGTATATAACATATTTTGAATATACAGAATTTTGCACGAAAGTGGAAACATCATACTTTGAATTTATGTTGCCCATAAAAGTAGGGAACTCTCATTTTAATAAACTATGTTTCCCTACCAACATGTTAACTTTTTCACTTGTTTATGACATTCAATGTATGACAGTGATCTAGAAATGGCTGATACATTCTTAGCCATTCTTGATATAAAGAATTATACGCTTGAAGACAAGTCAAATGCACTTGGAAATTTACTTGAGACATGTTTTCAACCTAGATGATTCATCATGACAATACTTTTACAGACATACCAAGCGGGAGACAAAATATTCAATTGGTTTTCATGTCTCGTGCATTATGTATGTATTTGTAAGACATTTGTCTAAGTCTTAAGTAATAAATGTGTGGTGCTTTGCGTCGCATTACAGCATTTTTTAATCATGTACGATGTGGCAATGAGTCATTCTACTCACGGTCTTGGATATGCCTAGATATCTGGATCAAAGATTTTAACCAACCCTTGTGCACACTCTCTCAATTGGCTGTCAACTGTAACACTTGATACTAAGGTAGGCAGGGAGATGGCAATAGAAATTACTTAATAAGGTAAAGGATATCGCATGTGTGATATGACAAATTGGTATATGGAACCGGGATAAAGATAGGAGTATGGCCATCGAAAACGTGATTAGTAAGTTTTATACTAAATCTAAACATATGTATGCAATCATTGATCTATATTACTATAATATAGATCAATGTATGCAATAATGAAAATATGGGAAAATGTGATTGGTTCATTAGTATTACTTTTAAAATGTCGATAATGTGGTCCAACAATTTGACGTAACGGTTATATGAAAGCATACTTGCATTTATTATTAAACTTATTTCCTACAAGATAAACCATAAACAACTATGTTCTGAGTTGCCATATTCAGACAATTTTGATTGTGTTTTGTCATTAAAAAAATGATTAAAGTGTAATTTTAAAGCATATTAAGCATGCGTACATCAACAACAGCACTAAAGCATAAATTTGGTGCATTACGGTTAACTAGAAAACAGTTACAATAAATGATACTGATGTTTATGTAGGCGTTAATATTGACTAAATAAGTAATGAGAGGTTTTCGATGGAAAACTCATTTAAAAAAAGTTTCACCCATCCTGGTTGTGTATTTTAAATTCAGAAGTAAATTGATAAATTGGAAGGTCAATGATCTTATTTAGACGGTAAATGGATGTGTATAATCTATTTGGAGAATTCTAATTGTATGTGATCGAGACAAAAGCGTATTTCCAATTATAAACACTAACTAAAGTACAGTTATATGGTTGCCCTGGCAATACGTTCAACTCAATACCATTGGTATTTTATGACAAACAGAATGTAACAATTCTACAATTACAGTTCTAATTGGTTTCTAAAATAACAAATAATGTGTTGGGAAATGTCATGACTTGTCATTATTATGTATTAACAATAGGCGTTATTTCTGTTACCGTTTAGTTAATCAAGTTTAAGGTCTAATAATTTCGATAATTACATGGAATTAAGCAATCTTATGAGAAAATGGGTTAACCAAAATTATTCTAAGTCATTAACACTGACAAATGCATCGACTTATCTTGCGATAAGATACATATTCAGGTGAAAGATCTTTAGTAAATTACCATTGTCTTTATTAAGTATATTTTTTATATTAAAACATTATATAAAATGTTCATTCCAATAACACAACATGTAAGCTGTAGTATTAGCAATCTCCGTAAACAGATATCCTGTAGACCGTTGTCGTACAGGATCTCTACTTTCTCCGTGGAAGGTCACGTCGAGATGAACTTTGTGTCAGCCAATCAATGCGTAGCTTTCATCTAGACGAAAACACTATTAATCACATTTTGATTTCGTAATTTCTATGTTTAGACCAAGGTTTGCATGATAATTTAACAGCGGTATTATTCACAGTCTGCGATTGGGCGGCTCATTTCAAATTGCGTGACGTAGACGATGTAAACAAGTTACGTATCATAAAAATTTCGTCATGAATATTATGATAAGAAAAGGTCACCTGAACGCGACCTTCGTATGGAAAAGGCCAGATCTAAATAAGCGAGTATGCGAGCGGAAATTTTTAGATCGGGTTTTAATCAGATTGTAGTATTAGCATATAACAGTATGATATTTCATTCAATTAGCTTGTACAATAAAATCTCTTACCTCATACAATAAGCTACGATTCATGTCATTCGTAGATGTAAATAAATATAGTATAATTATATATCAAAAATACAGATTACCATAAAAATATATTTTGACCGTAAGACTGACATACGAACATAATGAGATAGAAAATGTGAAAATTACACACAGCACGTTTCTTTTTGTTCACATATAATACAACATTAGAAATAGAGTGGTCATTGACATGTACAAATAAGTCAAACAGTTATATTGACAAACAACAAGTTGCAACTACAAATGCCGAGCTAACAGCAATAAGGGACTTAAGCCAGTTGTTTCCCCTTGTATACTCTTCAAAATAGGTAGGTCCAATTAGTTGGATTACTCGGATTTTGCCCTTACTTTTCAATGTTAATTTGCCAAATTTAATCTTAAATAACTTTTTTGTCTATCATTTAATTTGTTTGAAATTCAAGCTAATTATTTTTAAGTTAAAGAACTATCTAAATTCCATCACTTCTGTTAATATCTTCATTAACAAGAAAGATATTAGATGAAATATTTTGTTACCCTTACATAGGAATTCAATGATAAAATCCGAGGATTCCAACTGTAAGGACCTACTTACCAATTGGATTGCTTCAGATTTTATCAGGGAAAGATAACTGACTAAAGTCTCTAATTAACGAACTAAGCCCTAACGATGTAAATAAACATTGCCACGAAACAAACGGATCACTAGAACTTTTAATATTGTGAGCAACAAAAGTCCCTATTTATGAATTATATGTTTACATTATTGAAGCATGTTTAATAACACAAATAATTGTTAAGTTTACACATTTAAACCGTGTTAAAACACTAATGAATTACCTAAAAGAAGACAATGTGTAATTAAAAGTATATAACTATGAAATGTTTGCTTTACAAGATTTGAACTCTTCACAATAGATAAAACATGAGACCAAAATCATAAAAGATAACTGTGCTACTATATCATACAACAATTCCATGGAATGTTGTTCTATTTAGTAAAAGAAATTTAAAAGTAGGTCATTTAATACAAAATATTCCTGAATTGTCATGATATACGACTGTAAGCGTTCATACTCATAACATGTTTGAAATTCCCCAGGGACATGATAGAAGTTCACAATATGAACATATAACTTGATCTGTTTTACAGACGAAATTTCCAGACAAACAAAGTGAGAATAGAAAACTCTAAATTGGTTTTCACAGGTTTAGAATATAAGACATTAATTCTGTGTCACTAGTGAAGTCAAAAGATATGGGTGATATAATAAAATATACTTGAAGTTCACTAGACACATTAAGGCTCAGAAGTTTTACAGTCTCTGGGTGCTAATATCAAATATAACTAAAGTTCACAAGACACATATTTTGAATTACTTTGTTTTACTGTTTCGTACCTCATAATAATTAGAGACATAAAAACTATCAGGACTGCTATCAGACAATTCTACCTTTAATGAGAAACATACTCATTATCATCACAGAATATCAGACAATAAAATATTTTAACATAGCTTTCCAATTAAGATGTAACTATGTTAGTGGACTTTTATAGTCTGTGATATTTATGCACAAACCGACTTTCCACAAGAGTGTTTAGATTTAGTTAAAGATGTGTGAGTAAAAAGTTGCAACACCTACTGTATACAGATTCATAGCCATTGTAATGTTGTTTCAACATCAATGGTAGTTTCGTTAGCGACTGCAATACCATGCTAAATTTCTTCAATATTATTTTAGATTGCGTCAATAATAACGCCTACAAATGCACTATGGTTTCACGTAATGCGTTGAATCACTTTTAGACAGGGAGAATCTAATGGAAATTTAATTAAAATAATTTGAACATTAATGTCAAGAGATAAATGCAATAGTTAATATCATATTTATTAAACTGACTGAAATTATTATTATCAGAAATAACTGACGTATTTTTGCCATTAAAATGGTAATTGGTTATAACACTTATCAATTTGTAATTTGTGTCTGCTGTGAGATAAACTTCATATTTTACAAAAGCGTAAATATTGAAAACAGGAGACAATGCAAACACAGCCAGTGGCGAAGCGGAGAAGTCTGCGTCATGAAATATTTGTTTTATTTTACATTTATGTTGAAATGTCTGTTTCCTCTTAGAAACTTGTTTAAATATTATATTACATGTATGAAATAATATTTGGTCGTACAAACCTTTAAACAATTACACCCAGATTCCAACCATTACAACAGTTAAATATAACCCCATTACTAGTAGTTTAGTCATCACCAAGCAGCATTAATCTTATAAAATTTTGCTTGTTTCAAACCTTTAAGTACGTCCTAAAGGTTCGTTAAATGCAAAAACGAGAGGTTATTCAGTGCCATTTAAAACTTTAAAACATACGATCGCATGGTTTGTACAATTGATATTTGTTTTATCCGTGTTACTTCTGCATGTTAATTCTAGACGTCACTTGCTTTAAAAAGCACCCAGGGAAAACACTAAATAATAATGTATTTCAATATGAAATCACTTAAGTAATCAAATAGTGTTTCAATCAATGAAGCCGCAAAGAAATATGAAGCTGACTTTATTCATGCATTTGTAATATAATGTTCTGCAATAATGTCATTTCATTGGTTTTTGTTCTGTTTTGTCATCTGCATCCTGGCAAAAAGAAGCATATTTCTAAGAAATATTGTATATTTAAGCAATCTGATTAAAACCCGATCTAAAATTTTACACTCGCATACTCGCTAATTTAGATCTGGTCTTTTCCAAACGAATGTCACGTTCAGGTGACCTTTTCTTATCATAATATTCATGACGAAATTGTTATGATACGTAACTTGTTTACATCGTCTACGTCACGCAATTTGAAATGAGCCGCCCAATCGCAGACTGTTAATAATACTGCTGTTAAATAAGCATGCAAACCTTGGTCTAAAATAGAAATTACGAAATCAAAATGTGATTAATAGTGTTTTCGTCTAGATGAAAGCTACGCATTGATTGATCGACACAAAGTTCATCTCGACCTTCCACGGAGAAAGTAGAGATCTTGTACGACAACGCTCTACAGGATATCTGTTTACGGAGAGTGATATTTAAGCAAACGATATTTAGCTGCAGTGATGTAGATGTTGTAAGCTGAACTTCTTGAGCCATTATTGATTTAAGGACTATGTTAATGTTAAAATTACAGAATGGTACCTTTAAATACCAACCCCCAAAAAGTTGGTTAGGGTATATGCAGTGCTAAAAATATCATAATGTACAGTATAATTATCCTTCTTGTCTAAAATCTTATGGACCAGGCAATATTACCGTAGGTACTTCACAGAAATAAAAACGTTATTTTCAGTGCAAGTTTTATTCTAGCGAACAATTTCAGAATACATATACAGATATGGAATTCACTAATACTACTCCAGATGCACTGAGGCTTCATTTACCATGTCTGTGACTGAATTTACATATCTACACAATCTGATTGGAATATTTTGTTTTAAATGTTTCACTGTACTTTATGAAAACTTGCATCAAAGTTTACATTTTCTAAACTCACTTTTGATTTAAATTTATTTGGTAATTTCAATTATTGCGACCACGCCTATTTTAAACCCATGAAGGATATTCGTGAATAACATAGTCCTTAAACAGACCGGTAATTGCCATCAGGCCCTCTTGCCATGTGTTTACCTCAGTAAAATTGATGGTGATTTGTTATACTCAACATTTAATAAAGATATTTATTTCGAAGCAAATTAAGATAAAAAAGACATGCTAATGACGACGTCAGCACAAAAACAAATATTCGGTGCATTATTTCAATTTATGTAAGTCGTTTGCAACAACCGAAACAATTGACTACTACATTGGGAAAACTGCCAAATAAATATTTCAATGTTGCACTTCAATTAGGTTTTCTCTGTGTCTGTTTACTGCCATTCCATTAATATGCACATGTCATATCGACTTTTAATCAATGATTCGTTCAAGAAATAGTTTGTTGAAGTTATTATTTTATTATTGTATTATTTTAAGCGCAACACAAAATAATTTCAGATAACACAGTTCGATACTCAGGGGAATAATTACAATAACTAATATTATTGACATTAATAACATGTGTTCTTGATTGTTAGATTGAAACCATGTATATGTAACTAGAATAATAAATGCTCGCTTCTTCGATCATTATTGTTATATGAGTCAATTAAAAACAAAATAATGTAAGTATAATACTTTGCACTGCTTCTTCGACATTTTTCCAGTCATATTATGGCAATTAGTCGTGGTGCTTACGTTCCTTTAGAATACCTAACTCTCTGAAACCAAGTTTTAAAGTTATTACTAAACGCATACACTCACTAGAATCTGAGGACTGTCTTACCTTATACAGAGCTTTGAGGAGAAACATGACTAAAAATTTCAACAATGTTGGTAGAATTGACTAGGAAATTGAAGTTTTTTTGTACGTTAAAGATGATTGCATAAACAAGGATATATACACAGCAATAAGAACATGACATGTCTAACAACCAGTTTATATTTTAAGAAATTTGCATCGATGTGCATGCTTCCAATAAACACAGAAAGTTAATTAAACAATGGTAATTAAATATTGCTGACATAAATGATATCAATGTTTATTTAGGAGTTTATGTTGACAGAAATAAAATTAGATTACTTCGATGGAAAACTAAAACTTTAACCTCACCTAGTTGGGTATTTGAAGTTCAAAAGTACATTGGTAAATTAGAGAAAAACTAGCCTTCTTAAGAGTTTGAATTCATATGTATAACCTATTTGGAGAATTCTAGTTGGATGTGAGCCAGACATTAACACGTTTTTATTGATAACATACAGGTATAGTTACTCTAATAATACGTTGAACTCAATACCGTTGGTATTTTATGACACACGAAATGTAACAAATCTTAAATTACAGTTCTAATTGGTTTCTAAAATAACAAATAATGATTTTGAAAATGTAATCACTAGTCATAAGCAGGTTTATTTAGACATGGTTATTTTGATTTAATAACATCGTTAGTTCTATTACCATTTAGGTAATCAATTTTACGGTCTTATAATTTTGATGATTGCATTGAATTATGCAATCTCTTTTAAAATGAGTAAATAAGTTTTCTTATTGACTTTGACATATGCATCGACCTCTTTGGTTTTACCAGTTTATGTGATTCAATCGTACTTTTTGAAGAGCTAAAGCATGATGAAATTGCAATAAGAATTTGCATTGATCCTTCGTCATCCGTATTCAATAAAAGTGTAGCACCAGTTTTAGCAGGAAGTATTGAAACTATGATATCTTAAATTTGTTAAATATGTAACAAGTTAGAGTGTGGGAAATGCTAAGATTCCTCATCTGGTAAAGATCAACATACCGACAATTTTGACAATAGCTAGCAGATTATTATAAATCCAAATAATTCGAAACTTAAATTTAACTCCTTTAACATACATATATATAAAATTAAGATGACGCTTGTTTTGTATCATCTCTAATTGTGTTGGGTTTTTTTAATTCGATCAAGTCATTTACGAAACAATTAAATAAACAAAACCTGACAACACAATTAAAATTTCTCGTTCCCATAATTATTTTGTTTTCCCTCTTTCAGTACATATTCGGAGTTGACACAAACGCCAACAAACTTACCATGACGCCATGGCAAGTGTGGAACAGTATAATATGTAATAAATATATTATTATTTCGGACACTAAGTCTAAAACAAAATTGACTCAATGTTACATTAATAAATTGTTATACATGTACTTGAAATATGAAAGGAAATCAAGGAAGTAGGCATATAATAATTGTACTTGTCCATGGGATTTGCAACGATATAGTAACATCTGTTTAGAAACGTTATAAAGCTTTTGATGAATTGAAACAAAATCATAATTAAATAAAACAATGACGTTACACAGATAAAATCTGCTTTTGATTCAACAAATGGGTCGTAATATTTTAGATGGTTTATTAAATGCGTCACCAATGCCAACAAATGCACTATGGCGTCACGAAATCCGTAAAAGCCTCTTTAAACAGAAATATTTAATGGGTGTTTAATTGAATTAATTTCAACATTACTATCAAGAGACTAATGCAGTCCTTGATATCGTATTAATTGAAATGGCATTAGAGATTATAGGACGTGATTTTGCTATTAAAATGGTTAAAATTAAAATGTTTGTGTTTTATGTCTGCTATGAGGTATACTTTATATTTTACAAAGGCTTAACTGTTATAATTAGAAAACAATATAAACGCAGCCAGTGGTTAATCAGAACAGTATGTGTCGTGTGAAAATGTTTGTTCAATTTTACATTTATGCTCAAAATGTCTGTTTCCTCGTTGAAAGTTGTCTAAATATGCTATTACATGTATTAAAAATGTTAAGTTGTGAGATTACAAAAAACACAACGATATTCTAACCATTGTGACATCTCGGTAACAACATTATAAGTAAAGATTTGTCAAAACCAAAACATCTTCTACTTCAATATCAAAGTGTTTCAAACTATGAAGAAGTTTCGTTTTGTGCTTATAGTGAGGTTTTAAAGTGCCCTTCGAAACTTCAAAAAAATATGCACACCACAAGTAAATTTACTGTAATTAAAGTACATTAAAACACTTGGATTGTATTTTCATGGGTAAAAATAATTCAGTTGATACAGTTGATAGGACCGTTGGAAGAAACTGCATATGCAAGACAAATTAGATAAGTAAACCATGCCAGTAACTAGTAATATGTTTATATTGAAAGATTTCATAAAATGTTAATCTCCTTTATACATCTTACAAGATAAAATATCTTAATTGAACAAAATGATTTCTACCTATTAGTTTATACCATGAGATAATGCAATCTAGATGCATGTATTTCGTACCTGAAAAGACACTAACATCTAAAACATTTGGTTCACCTTACTGATATGTAGATCTAATAATTGATAATGAAGGTAATTTGAAATTATGCAACGGAATTCTGCAAGTTCTACCAGGAAACTCCATATAGCTTATACAAAATGAAATCTGAAGATAAAAACATTTGCAATTGGGGTAATATATATTTATGAAAAAGTAAAAAGTAAATAATTTTTTCAGTCGAACTATTTTATAACTTCTAAAATGTGGTGCAATGTCCTTTCAACATTTTATTTCAACAAAGAAGTTAATGCGACATTGCATTAACCACTTGCCATCACCAAGGACAATCTCATGTCGAATAACACGAAGTAAAGCATTAATGAAAGTAAAATGAAATTATAGAGTTTGACCAGATTATGATAGACTATCACAATAGTAAAACATAAGTGAGTACATCATCAAACGAGAAAGACCAAAGTAGGCACACAAAAATCTCTGTATGTTTCTTATTATGATGGGGCACGTGCCAATTCATTTTATACAACTCTTACCAAACATCGAACGAAGTATCTGACAATGCTCTGTAACATCAAAATGGAAAGTCAAATTAAGCTTGGAAGATTTATATGTTTATAACGACTAAGTGCACTTAATGTCACCAGTAATAAGTTGAAAGCGACAGTTAATTGATTTTTATTAACTGAATGCTCTTCCAATGCTCTTATGAAGAATCAGCTTTACTTAATACATATTTATTAAAGCTAAAGAGCGTGGTAACAATCAAATTTTATGCTAATAAACTGTTACACAGTAATGTACGTTCAAAATTACCGTTCAAACAAAATTAATTAATCATCACCATTGTTGGATTGCATGCTTACATTCAATTTGTTCTTGGAAATACACTCTTAATAACGGTTTTTGTTTGATTCAGGTGAAACCACTTATTTTCTCTGCCAACATAACTAATGTTATTTGGTCATTTGAGTAATCATTGTGTTTAAAACAGTTTGCAAACATATCAGGAACATCAAGAGTAATAAAATACAGACCTTCCACACAGACTAAAAGCGAAAATAAAAATGTTTTTGGATTTTGTATTGTATTGCTACCTAAACGGGTTAAGCAGTAGCAAACAATTGCCACTTGGTACAAATGTCAAGTATAAAAAACAATGCTTTTAGTCATTTAAACGTTGTCTGTGTCTTAAACATCATACATGCATGCTTTATTGTTATTTACAACATGACAAAGAAAATCCTCTAATAAAAAAATATTTTAATGGCTCATTGCACTATTAAGACATAAAACAATCAAATTTGGTAAATTGTTTTCAAGAAATGGCTTTTATTCCTGATAAATGTAATGGTAATTTTGTAGACAAGTTATATGTCTTTAAAGATCCCTAGGGATATAATATAAGTGATCATTTTAACCCTAGTAGTTTTTACAGACAGTATAATCAAATCAGTCCTCCAGTAGTAAATGTTTATTGGTTTACTACATGTCGTTCCTATAGACAATTTTCATTTAAATTGCCAACTATTGTAAATACTATTAGTAATAGAGCAATATACTCGCAGGATAGAATAAAGGGAATATTTAGATTACTACGTTGTTTGCAAATCTAAGACTTGGGAGTGATGTGTTTAATATTTGTTTTTCTTATTATAAAGCACGTAATGTAAATACACGGTATTTTATTATACAAGTACAAGATTTTCGTCTAAAATGAATGCAGAATATAAAAAATATTTACAATCATAAGCAAGCGTCGTGTTTGCACATTTTAATATGACATTCAATACATTTATAGTGTGTATATATATGTTCCATTTGTGTAATTTTCACAAGTTAAATTAAACTTTTAAAATTTCACATTTGATGCAAAAAAATCTCAGAAAAAAAATGTTAACCTAAATCTGAATGAAATCACTTAGTTGATCAAATACTATTAAAAAAGATTCAATCAATGACTGGAAATATAACACTGACGTTATTGATGCACTGGTAATGTAATGATCTGCAATAATGTCATTTAATTGATTATTTTTGTTTTTTGTTTTGCCAATCCTATATCGTGGCAAAATCAAGGACATGTTTCCAACAAACAGTACATGTTTTCGTGAAGTTGTGTTGATTTACCTTTTGTTGTTTGTATTAATAACATTTCTAATGAATCATTGTTTCATGTAATACGTGTCTTAATTCACAGCAATGTCTTGTTTACTCTCTTCAGGATGCAAGTCTTGAATATTTTGAAAATTCGGTGGATGTGACAGCATTAAGTAAAAACAAAATATATATTGCAGTTGAAATTAATTCTCCCACGTTATGTTACAAATATTTCTGTCTGGTTCATTTGACACTTGAGAGATTAAGACTCTATTTTATGGACAAAGTTAGAAACATTGAATTTGATGTTTGACACAAAACATGGTAATGTAATTATACACGATAATAATGTTTTAATATGCATTGCCATAGTATATAGTAAACTGATAAACCAATGCAACGAAATATGGTTTGGTTGATTATAAAAAAGTTTGCACATGTATAATTTATAAACTAGTATTAGAGTATACATTCGTGAAATACACAAAATTAAAATGTGCTCATTTATAGACCAACTAGAACGTAACGGCAGATTCAACCTGTGGTCAGCTGTGAAGAAGAATCGATGCAAGCTAATAAACATGGTATTACCACTTATTTTACAAAAATGACGATTAAAAATATCAAAATCGAATAACCGCGAGAGTAATTCAAGAACTTCTTGAGTATGAATTGTTGGTCATGTATCAAATGGTTTCTTTTCTTGCTTTAAAGGAACTCAAAGTATACTTTCTACAATTATTTCTCTCTCCGTATATCCAATATAATCAAGTTTATATAACAAACATTTACTATGAAAGAACACATTTATTCACTAAATAAATGGATGACCACAACTTCATCATTGCAGCAATCCAATGAGAATAAAACATTTAGTGAAATACCATATTTCGTTGTTTCATTGACATTTATCACCAATTTGACCTCATTCTGCTATTCACTAAATACATCAAATTGATCCCTGAATCCAGATCATGTCCGTTTACATCTTAGACAAAATGAGGGGAAATGTGTCACTGATTTCTGTTAAATGTGACTTTTTAAGATGATATTTCTTTAACATTTTCAACAGACTATTATTCAAATGAAGAGGAATTTGAGTCAGAAAAAACACGACTGTTTAACCATGACGATAATGTCAATAAGGATAAAGCGATTATACAGACAAAAAAGACATACATGGATAATTTGACATTGGAATTGGGCAAGTGATAAACCCTGGTGACAATATTATTTTGTGATAATGATGATAATAATCGAGGGGAACGAACAAGTAGAATTGTATCTCCCTTTGAAAATAAAGGGAGTGTTACAAAAGTGTCTTCTTCGGCCCTTAATTAGAGTAAGACGTATAAAGCTGTCAACGGATAACAAAAATATAGTTGAACGAATTAACGTTAGAATTGGAGTATCTCTGATTACAATGGTATCCTATAATAATTAAAGATACACAATCTTGAATATAGACAATAGATCGATGTATGCGTGTCATCCTAGTAAAATGTCAATGATTTTGTTTCCGACCAGACATTTGAGGTGCACCAAAATGGTTTTAGATTGATTTTATGTCAGGAAATAATGCAAGAAGAGCAGCATTTGCCATCCATTATAAGAAGTAGTTCTCCATAAATATGTCATTTATTTGCATATTTGTTCAGCTTAGGTTTTTATTATCTTATTATATCGTGGTAAAACATTGCGTTTTACATCAATGTTCACTTTCACACGATATTTTGTTATTTCAAGAATATTTGAATGCATTAAAATGGAATTACAGAGCACTCTATGTTCATTATCAAGGTCGACATGATGTAAAATCTAATAAAAAGACTTCTTTTCCTCCGTTGACATAAAATTCCATTACATGTTATATCTAAAACCTCAAATGACGCAATGGAAATGTTTTAGACAAAATTTAGTATTCCCTCTCTCTTATTTTGTTTGGTATTGGGGAATAATATTAATAGATGAAATGGAACTGTCTAGCGTGCAAAAAATGAATAAATAAGACATTTGGCCATACGTAAGACACGCGACAGCTTTGTGAAAGTCAGGATGCTTGTTTTTGGGGTGGTTGTTAAATGAATATGCATAATATTTTCATTTAAGTAAAAGCTTGCTTTCGTTTGTTCCTTTTGTATGTTGTCCTTGCTTTTAAACTTAGATGTTTTCACTTCATGTTCTCATGTCGGTCACATCTACCACAAGGTGGTTTTGCTCTTTGACTGAATGTTATGGTAATATCATAAAATAAGTTTAAGAAGGATGAAAAGACATTCAAAAATTACATTTTATTGTTAATACAATATTCATTGAGACATTTGATAATTGAATACATGTATTTAAATTTGATTCCAAAGAGATTCTCATAAAAATCGTAAACTTTACTAAGTGAATTTAAATTTTGCTTCAAGCAGTAATCATTATGCTACCTACTTTTCATTTTCCGCAGACATTTTTCATACAGTAGAATACATCTATGAAATATGAACTACAACACTTGTTTGTTTCTAGGTATCAATATTTCTATATTTTATAATTTAGAAAATCTGTCAAAAGGGAACAATGTGAGTATAATGAGACTAAATCAGGGTGTGCATGACTTAGGAATGTCTCTATCCTGCGACGATTAATTTAATCATTAATACACAATATAATGCCAAATTTAAATGCCAAACTCAATTGCATAAGGGGCTAATATTCTCATGATTTATTAAAAACATTTTAGATATAGACTATTCATGACAATGTAATTAGAAATTTGAAACACATAATTGCTAAATTGTATGATTCAATAATATATGATAACTTACGTCTAGGCATTAAGTAATTTGATAAAAGTGTAAAAAGGTAAAATATTATTACATTACATCCGGTATATTGTCACTTGATAAGTTTGTTCTAATGCCTAATGTGAGTTTGGGATTACCATTCGGTAAAAATGGTCTAAATTAAAATTGTAATTTATTAAACGAACATGACAATACGTACAAATTTGTTCCATCAGAGTTAATGTAAAACCTCTATATAATATACAAGTACTAGTGAAATGCATACCAGAATATTGAGTACAAATAATGATAAAAATCCTGAAATATATTGGTAAAATATGGCTTCAATTACCATTATCATTAAACTGTCTGATTTAAATTGGGATATACCATTTCCATAAAATGTAAAAACGTAACTAACTATAAAACTATTGAGATACATCGACGGTCGATGTATCATTACTCTGGCAAGTTTCCACTATCATTCATAACTGCACTACTACAAATAAGTACAAGAGTACAAGTAATAATGGATTCAATCAGTTTTTCCTTTTAAATTGAATACAAAGGACACTTGTACAAAATTGAAATAAATAAGATACATGTATCATATATATAAGATGTCATATACATTGGGCATACTCCTAGTTTCTTAGTAATATTATTACCTTGGGAATTGTATTCACAAAAGTAATTCTGCTATCTTATATCGTTAAACATAAAGGTAACACGTACTTTAACATTCTTAATCATTTGAGATTTGATTATATGAATGTCTAAAAGTATCAAAGTCACCAAGAATGAAACGGAATGTATTAGAATACTTTGATCAAAATATGGAATAATGTGGTATAATGGGGAGAAATAATCTTGGTAAACATATTGTCCTTTTCATGAAATAATTAAAACAAATGACCGATTTCAATATAAAGTAGATTGTAAAAGTTAAACAAACAATCCTATAACATGGAGTTAAAATGGATAATATGACAAAAAACATACCTGAAGAATGTTCTGTTCAAATGGCACATGGATATATATCACGTAGTGATATCAATTTAATTGTGTCAAAACGATTGATTGATTTTTGTTGTCATCAGAGATTTCACCCCTCAATTTGTGACTTGTATACATACATTTACATTTTTCCAGGAAGTAATGTTTGCTTTGTATGTATATAACAAGATTTCAATTTCAACTATATTCGATTTCTTATCTACACGTTCAAACACGCAAGCTTTTCATTTCTTTGAAATTTAATTCTGAAAATTTGACAGAGATCTTAAATCAAAACATTTTGGCAATTGAAATTGATTCTAGCACGTTACCTTACAAATATTTCTGTCTGCTTCATTCGACATTTGGAGACTTCGGTTACAATTTTTAAGGAAGTTTTAAGAGACGTTGAGTTTGATATCTGACACATCCCATGGTAATGTAACATTCATTTCATTTCGTCTCAAATAATCCTTTAAATGAAATAAATCTGATTTCTATTGAAATGAAGGGTAGGTCATTTGGGTGGAAAAGGATAAAGAAACGCTAAAACAAAAATCATATGACCCAAGGAGTAAGATTTTTTTTATGTTTTTACGTTTGAATCGTTTTAAGTGTAAGTGAATGAAATGAGTCAAAAGATTTTCCTTTGATGCATTCTAATCAAACAGAAAGTATATTTTCAACGTTCATTTCTTTCTAAAACATTATTCTTTGTCATTTAAATGAAGTTAATTAATTCTGCCAAAGGTAAACATGAAAATATGCATTTTATAAGTTAATAGGTGACCATTACAGTATTATTATGGCACTAGAGTGAAATAAAACATATTTTAAAATATCTATTCTCGTTCTACAGATTGTTATTCTGGCATTTATCATCAATTTGACCTAAAGCAGGGACGTGTCAGATGGGATTAAGGATGTAAATGAGACTTATATCATTTATCAAAATACTCGTGGTGATGTTCAAAATCATGAGTAATGTCTAAACTTCAGTTATGCTGATACATATTGTGCAAGTCTTGTTCAGTATTTTATTCAGCATAAATGTAAGAGTTCATTGCCAATACATGTATACATCTAATTAAAACAATAATGAATCACAAGTATACTACATATAAGACCAGAAACAGAAGTAATTGTATAGTTATATATAGGCTTATCATTTTCGTTACTATGAAAATTATGATTATCATTATCATTAAAATTATAATTATTATTACATATTACATTGTATTATTACATATTGTTATCATTATTATTATTATTATTATTATTATCATTATCATTATCATTATCATTATCATTATCATTATCATTATCATTATTATTATTACCATTATCATTATTATTATTATCATCATTATTATTAGTAGTAGTAGTTGTAGTAGTAGCAGCAGCAGTAGTAGCAGCAGCAGTAGCCGCAGCAGCAGCAGTAGCAGCAGCAGTAGCAGCAGCAGTAGCAGCAGCAGCAGTAGCAGTAGCCGCAGCAGCAGCAGTAGCAGCAGCAGCAGTAGCAGCAGTAGCAGCAGTAGCAACAGCAACAGAAGCAGCAGCAGTAGCAGCAGCAGTAGCAGTAGCAGCAGCAGTGGTAGTAGCAGCAGCAGTAGCAGCAGCAGTAGCAGTAGCAGTAGTAGCAGCAGTAGCAGTAGCAGCAGTAGTAGCAGCAGTAGCAGCAGCAGCAGCAGTAGCAGCAGCAGCAGTAGCAGTAGCAGCAGCAGTAGTAGCAGCAGCAGCAGTAGCAGTAGTAGCAGCAGCAGCAGTAGCACCAGCACCAGTAGCAGCAGCAGCAGCAGCAGCAGCCGTAGCAGCAGCAGCAGAAGCAGCAGTAGTAGCAGCAGTAGCAGCAGTAGCAGCAGCAGTAGCAGTAGCAGTAGTAGCAGTAGTAGTAGCAGCAGTAGCAGTAGTAGTAGCAGCAGTAGCAGTAGCAGTAGTAGCAGTAGTAGTAGCAGCAGTAGTAGTAGTATCATCATCATTATCATCATTATCATCATTACCATCATTATCATCGTTATCGTCATTATACCACTTTTGTATTTTTATGTATTGAAAATATGTTCAAAAGCGCTTTGATGTGCAAAGTTTGAAAGTTTAGTAACGGCATGTAACTTCGATTGTAAATATTGTCTGATAGTATTGTTGGCAATGTATTTAACTGCTTTAAAATAGTTATTTCAATTATCCTAATGTAGTGTAAGTAGGTTTCCGTTTTATTTCGTTTACGATCATAATATTGAAGCCTTTATTACAAAAGGTTATTATAGTGATATACATTCATTTACCAAATAAATGATCTCCACAACTACATTTATATGACCCACGAGCAGAAATGAAACATTTGCAAGAATATAATATTTCGTTAAGGGAACTGTTTTCTTGACATTTATTACCAGTTTGGCCTCGTTCTGTTATTCACTAAATACATCAAATTAACTTCCTAAATCCAGTTCGCTCACATCGGTTTATATAACTTAAGATAAGACGAAGGGAATGAGTTGACCACTTCTGTTATAAAGTGCTTTTTTAGTTTTATGGGTACGTCTTGAAACACTTTCTATTGGCAGCTATTTAAGATGGACTTTCACCAAGAAATTGAACTTCTGTTTAACCTTCTTCTCTTTTCCGTTTTTATCTCGTACTTCATTTTAACTTTTGACCTTTTATATGATGATAAATTGTTTTTGGATTATACTTTTTTACATATTCACATCCTCATTATTAAAATATATGTTCTGTTCTGTTCATGATGTTTTATATCAATTGCGATAAGGTGGTTAACACGATCAACAGAAATATAGTTGTATAACTTTAACCTTAGAATTTGAACAAGTGTTTAACCATGGCTACTATAGTATATTCTAATGATATAAACGAATAAAGAAAACAAGTCGACGTATTTCTGCTTAGACTAGCAGAATATCAAGGTTTTCGTCTTCACTGTCGCCTTGACATTTAGAATGATAGACAGAAGTGTTTTTAAATCGACTTTATTTCTAAGAATAATTCAAGGAAAGCATAATTGGATTTGCCACGTATTATAGGAGGTAGTTCTCCATAAAAGTGCCATAAACGTCCTTATTCGTTCAACTGTGTGCTTTTTAGGTAGTTCTCCATAAATGTGCCATAAACGTCCTTATTCGTTCAACTGTGTGCTTTTGTTGTCTCAATTTATTCTGATGAAGCGTTGCGTTATACACCAATGTTCATTTTCACACGATAGTATTTTATTTTAAGAAGTTTTGAATGCATTAAAGTAGTAAAGTCTAACTGAGCACTCTATCTTATATTAACAGGGCCATCATAAAGTACAATCAAATAGTTAATGGCAATGGCATTTTATAGTCTGAGTTTCATGCTTACGCATGTTCACAGACTTTACAGCTATTACCCCTGGTCCTCGGGACTCTGGTATTTATCTATCAATCTCCCTGGGAAACTTTTTACTCCACTTAGTGCAGCAGACAAATTGGCGCAACGGAATTATACCACCCTCGCAGGTACCCATTTACACCTGGGTGGAACGAAGCAATCGCAGGTAATTTTTTTGCTCAAGGAAATTAGCAGTGCCCCTAGTGGGATTCGAACCCAAATAATCAACTAATGAACCCCGAATTCTTTCCCACAATTGACACATAATATTGTTACAAGTAACATCAAGACCCTCATATGAAACGGAAATAACTAACACACAAAACGTGTGAAAACCAATTTAGTATTTTTTTCTTTCTTATTTGTTTGTTTTTCTATCTGTAAATTATATTATTAAATAGGCAGGATGAAACTTTCAGTGTCTCTAGCAAGCGCGAATGAATAAATCAGTTATTTATCAGACTATTAGCATACAACAATGTTTATATTTAACCAGACTTTATGTAGACAACAATTAATCGGTACCATTATATGCGATACTTAACTGTCTAAAAGAATTAAATATTTATCATAAAATATAGAACTTAAACCATTATAAATCGGTTGCATTAATTGTTATCATCAATTGCTTTCGGCGCGATATAACCTTTCTGTGTTGATGTGCCGTACAACCAAAACAAACAAGCTTAAAAAATATACTACATTCTCTTGATATAATATATCAAGAAAATATCGTTCCATTGTACTTTCGGTATGTTTTTCCATGCTTTTACAAGGCAGATGAATATTGAAAAGTAATTTAGATGTTTTCACTTTCTTTTCCATGCCTGTCATATTAGCCACGAGTTGTGTTTGCCTTTCTTGACTGCATGTGTCAGTAATATTATGAAACAAGTCTCGAAGGAATAAAAGACATTCAAAATTAAATTTTACTGATCATGCAATATTCATCGATACATTTAGATGATTAGATATTTGAATGTGTTTCTAATGGGGATTCACATACACACCGCAACTTTGTAAGAATGGATTATAGTAAGTATGGTTCAAGCAGTTTTATTTGCTTCTTGCTGTATGTCAGTTTGTGTCGTGTGTTCAGTTCACAGTTTTATACAGTATAATACAATTACAAATGCATTAATTATCCTACTTTTTTTATCCACCAGCCAAACTTGTATCTCGTCTGTCCATCCCATTCTTTTTTCAAACCTTCTTCGTATTTGTTTCAAATTGTTAATCTTAGATTGTTGAGTACACGTTATTTTGTTTAACCTACTTTTAACCATTGCCATTACTTATTATAAAGGTGAAATCATGAGATTTTTAACTCAGTCCTCCTGTCATATCCATGACTATTTTATATTAATTTGTACGATTATTTATTTCTTCTTTATATGATATACATCGTCCTTATTTTAATCAACAAATTCAGACAAATAATCACGATTTAAAAAATGAAGAGTCAATTTCCGAGGTGTATACAAAATGCATCCTATTGGAGCAGATGGACCGTCATTTAACATCAAATCAACATTTGTTAAGTGGGTAGAAATGTGTTGTCGTTTATGCTACAATTATGCCCACTGTTTAAAAAGTCTGAATTAAGGCATATTGATCTTAGGTACTTAATTTTATTGGTTGTAAATTCTGAGGGAAGGTCAGAAAGCCAAGTTAGGCTTTGGGCAAAGATTAACTAGCAAGTTTCATTTTACACGTGTTACTATTTTCTGGGACGCCAAGTTGTCCTGTTTGTTAGACTAAAATATTATAAGCGGGACGAAGAGATATTCATTGTGAAAATGTTGACGTTGCAATTAAACTGAAGAACCATAATCGAAAATTTGAGGAAATTGTTGAGGCAATTCTATGTTTCATTCCCTTAATATACACATAATTATGTTAACTATAAATGATTTGAGACACTTCGGAAATGTTGTACAAATAAAACGTGTGAATACTAATGTATTTGTCTCTCGACTACTTTTTTGTCTGGAGACATTGTCTGTACAAACTGTCTGTATTTAATTGTCAGTATTCTATTTTAGCATCTCCCGGGGGATAAACAAGACATTAAACCAGTCTGCAAGCGAGAAAACAGTAAAAAAAAATATCGACAAGAATCTGCATTCTAAAATGTTTCTTTATGTTTCTTTAGAAAGAATAAAAAAAATTCTAAATACACTTGTCGCCAGGTATAGTAAAAAGTTGATCATAATTGGGAAATTGTGACGAGCTAAAGCATTCTTTATATTATTCTAGCGAAACCATTGTCGACATTCTGTTTGCCTTTACAATATATTAACTTCTAAATAGCTTGCCAATTCATCTGAAAGAGTAATACGATTATCAGATGAAAACACATGTACGAGATGATTAGATTCCGTTGCAATGGTTATTTAACAGCAACTTCTTCATCGATGGCTTCATACATACTGATCTTCCCATTTTCACGTCGCTTCCTTTTTACTTTAAGTCAGATAATTTGAATTTATTCTTGTGCATTTTATATTAATTCGGCAACCAGGAAGACGTTCGACTTGGTAATGCTACAGGATCTCCATACGCCACTAACCCGATTAAGGTCATAAATGAAACGTCTTTTAACCTTAAGATGGTGGAAGAAACTAGGCTTTTTATGTACATGTAAATACCTACGCAACCACTTAGGTTAATTAAGTTTCCTTTTTATTATCTGATTTTGGTAATATTACATCTTTCAGAGGCAGTATTAAAGATACGCAAAAAAGTATTTTCTGATATCTGTCTTTCCAAAGGCGTTCCTCGATATTCTCTTGAATGTCTTTTTCATGTTCTTAAGTAAGATATAACATCAATAAGTATTATATTACTGCAACTGGTGACACAGTTTTCTAGAAGTTTATGAGACTGAAGTGATTCTAGAATGAGGTACTTAATTACTCTCATCAATCAAGTATATATGAAGCCAATATTCTAGATTACATGTCACCAGAACAAGGTAAAGTTGTGATTTTGTCAGGGACTGCGTAAAAAATACTTGTGCAAATTATATAAGCAGTCTGAACAATCTGATTAAAACCCGATCTAAAATTTTCCGCTCGCATACTCGCTAATTTAGATCTTGCCTTTTTCAAACGAAGGTCACGTCTAGGCGACCTTTTCTCATCATAATATTCATGACGAAATTGTTATGATACGTAACTTGTTTACATCGTCTACGTCACGCAATTTGAAATGAGCCACCCAATTGCAGACTGTGAATAATACCGCTGTTAAATTAGCATGCAAACCTTGGTTTAAAATAGAAATTACGAAATCAAAATGTGATTGGTCGAAACAAAGTTCATCTCGACGTGACCCTCCACGGAGAAAGTAGAGATCCTGTACGACAACGCTCTACATGATATCTGTTTACGGAGATTGCAGTCTGAAATGTGTGGGGTTTTTTTTCAAAAATCTATTTTTTGAGATTCTAATCGTTTTATTATTTAATTCTGATTATGTACAATGGTATTAAGGGTGTATCAGGATTTGAAATTGAAAACAAATCTATGAAGTGGGTGTGGTTACGAAACATATTAAAATATCCATAAATTTCAAAATAATTTTGATATAGTTTGTAAGTTATGCATTAAATGTATAGATGTGACAGTGAAAATAAAAAAAACTCAACACATAAGACATTTAAAAAGAAATGAAAACATTTAACCTAACATTGAAATAGCCTTCAGAACGTCAGTCCAAACACATAATTAAAGTTCTTTTTTCATAAATCCAAATGTTGATATAGGTTGTCCATGTAACATATTACAATGACTTAGGGTGAATTACACAAAAAGTATTTCCAAAATGTAAATTTCAACAAATGATAAACCCTTAAATTTGACATTATGTATCTGGTGACACGCTTATAACAATACAGTTTTGTTCTGGTGTCATTTGATAACTCCTTCTGTCTATAAACCTAAATGAACTGGCAAAGCATCATTTGATCAAATCTAACAGTCATGAGCTGATTGCATTTTTTCTGCTTGCCTATTTCCTTTACTTATGATATTTCAGTTGTCGTATCATATACATTAAAATGTCCTTACCTATTAAATCATCAAAACATTATAAGGGCATTATGTTAAAGCAGGAATATGCATTTAAAGCTTGCATTGATGAATAAATATGAAATGTTGTCAGAGAAAACATCACATTCGATAAAATTGTAAAAAGCTTAACCATTCTTTCAAGTAGTTAATAAAGCATACTTATAATCCAGAGAATTTGATTCGCTGCCAGTTATATGTCATATTTGTATAGATTGCCCTCTTGTGAAATGTTAATTATTATTTACCATTTGCACACGAGAATTCTTTAAAAGATTTCAAATCCGGGTCGATAGCGCAGTTGGTAGCGCGCCGGGATTTGGAATATCGTGTCCCGAAGGGGGACGGGTTCGAATCCCTACCAGGGAGGTTATACCCTTCCATGAAAATTTGCCACTAATGTCAATTTTCCTCCATTGATTAGATAATATGGAGTAGTTTTCGGCCTTGTTGAAGGGTAGATGATTACTTGTTATAGGGTCCAGGAAAGCTAGGTTAGGCACGCTGGACGCCGTAAAATGACCTAAATTGTGTTGACACGGCGTTAAAACCAGTAAAAACATTTAGAAAAAAGATTTCAGGGGGACATTAAACTTGTAACCATTTATTTACTTCCTTCGCAGTGATTCATATCACATCCGAAGACAACCTCGTTGTATCTCTAAGCAAGAAATGTTATCCTAATACTTTAGCACTGGTGTCAAGAAAGCGAACCAAATATTGATAATTCTAGGATGTAAGAAGTGTTATTGACAATCATGATAGATTATTTGAGAACAAAGCTATAAAATATTAAAATCTAAAACCGATTTCGATTGCGTTAATAAGATTGTTAATTACTGCTAAAATATTGTTTTGCATCATTATTTTAAAACAATACGTAGGATTGCCTCAATCCCCTGTCAATGACGCTCAGAATTTATTCAATTAAAAGTTCATTTTAATCTTTCCTTAAAAACTGTATCGGCACACATAGTGACGTCGTAATGCATTTGTAGGCGTTTGGAACAAATTCCAATATTTACTGGAAGAAGATAACAATTGAATATGAATGAATTTACTGTCTGTTTGCGTAAACAATTTTGATAATGAAATGTCTCGACACGGTGGGCACACAAAGTGCATTCGTAGGCGCTTGTTACAAATTCCAATGTTTACTGAATGAAGATGAATAGTACATATTTAACAGTTGATTAAAATCAAAGAATTTGCTGTCTTTTTACGTAAACAATTTTGATAAATGAAATATGTCATCATATAGACAGTTTGAATATTGCGTTCGAGATATAAGTAATCATAAATAATGCGATGGTTCTTAATTTCTTGATTACGTAAGAACCTACAAGCGCTTCTTTTTATATGTTTTTTCAAAAGGAATAAGAAATATTATTTCCCGAAATGAGTATATACATGTATAGAAAAAACATAAAACATTCGGAACTACCTCGATGATATTCTGCGAAATCACCAAATATCGTCAATGTATTGGTTTTGTTAATATTTCCGTATGAAGCATTGATGCACTCTTCATCCGTTTCCCTGATAAAAATAACGTTCTTCAGACATTACAGGTCATTGATGGATAGTCTTCCTTATTAAGAAAGATAAGAGAAGATACATATGGTAGAGAATAAAAGTACATCAATCAAAGTCTGTAACTAAGACAAAATGTAATTATATGATCATGCAACATAATGTTATATAGGCAAATATGTCTGGACATAATTAAAGACAGTATTAAAACACCACATAGTGTTTTACAGGATAAGCCTATTATTGAATGTCTATCAATTCCCGGGCGGAGCATACTTTCATGGAGTTAGGTCCGAAATAATTTATACAGTCATTCTCTCTCCTACCTCTGATTCTAAATCATGAAAAGCAGCTGTCAGTCACAACTTAAATTCTCTGATATTGTTCATAGTGAGACTATTTTTTCACGCGTAAGTGTAAACCTGACTTCACGTTGATGCACTTAATCTGACTGCGCATGACCGAATGTATTAGTCCGCGACATTTTTGTGATACGTTTTCAAAAGTTGTGGGTTTCTAAAACCTGGGTTGAAAGCAACCAATGTCAAAAATATTGATAAATCTTTGCTTGTCTCTTATTGCATATGATCACAGGGTAGATATTTGTTTGTAAATTTATGTCTTTGGGAATTAATAGACACAGTTGATCGTGGCGAAGTAACAATAAATGCGAATGCATTTGTCTTTAACCGACGCATCATAATTGCCCTAACTGCTTTCTTCTGCTGAACTAATGTTGAGCTTGCGTATTTATAACAAACATTTTTAGACAGGAATATTCCATTTAGTGATTGTATCCAAATGAAATATTTAAATTAAGTGAATAAAACAGTTTGTTTAGGAAATTATAGTTTGCTTTGGAAAATGAAGCAAACAAAAAATGCGAAATGAATTCAATTGATCCATCCATCTTTTCTGTCTGTTTAACCAAAAACGTCGCCTTTCTAATCTCTTAGTTATAAATCAAACGATGTTGTTCTCATGTTTTTGCTTCATAACATTGAAAGCTGATTAATATCAAACTACTACATTACACACTGGTTTCGTCGCGTGTAGCTATGTTTTGTTTTGTTGTGATTTAATAAGGGTCAGTCGGCTCCATAAAGATGCATTATTTGCAAACCAAAGGATGTGACTTTTCATTCCTTAAAAATTGGTTTTTGAGAGTAATTTGAGTCAAATTTTGAAAAACTTCTGATATAATTCATATCCGGATAGTTTCTTATATGCCAAAATGTGTTTTTGTCATTGCCAAAGGTATGTTGTCTCCTTATTGCTAATTCAGCACCATAAAGTTGGAGATTTCTCAAGAAGTAGTGTGACACTGTAGCTACTTTATTCCTTCAAATGTAAGGGAAAAAACGCTACCAGATAACGAACGTTGTACACCCTCGGCAGCCATAACTCGTACTTGTGCATCACGTTACAAATTTCACGTGCGAACAGTCCGCAGTCGTTGGACCGCAGGAGCGAAATGACTGAAAGTTGCCTTGATGTGGACATCTGGCGCACTTGCTCAATACTGGGATATACATGTATTGCGGCTATAAAATCACACTTTCATATCAATTTTGTTACTACGTGTATTCATAGTAACATACAAATGAATGCAATAAAATGTTTTGTAGGGAAATCCAAATATTTAATGAAGGAAATTAGTCTGAAATTTTGTGCCATTTTAGATATTCACGTGACATTACTTGATTTATTTGGTCTTAGAAGAAACATACAGTAGACAGAATTTTGTGGCTATTCGTCTCTTCCGGATTAATTAAAAGACTGATTATTATTATTATTAATAATACTCCAGTTTGCTGCTTGTTGCTATTGCTTGTGTGTGGGTGTGTGTGTGGCTGTGTGTTTGTGGTGTGTGTGGGGTGTGCCCGGGGATTGGGTGTGCGTGTGTGAGTGTGGGGGTGTGGGAGTGTGAGAGTGTGTGTGTTTACTTCTTTATTGTGTGTGTATTTTGTTAAATGCTTTTACATGTATATATGTTGTTTACATTGTTTTGCATTGTTGTTAGATGACCTTCTGGTAGATAAGCCTTGCGCTTAAGGAGTTCTCATCTTTAAATAAAGACATTATTATTTTTATTATTATTATTATTATTATTATTATTATTATTATTATTATTATTATTATTATTATTATTATTATTATTATTATTATTATTATTATTTATAATCGCAATGAGTGGTTCATGTGTTAAGGAATTGAATTTTTAGAATTGAGGCAAATTGACGGATATATAGGTAATAAATTGTAAAATACAAATGTGTATAAAATGAAAGTTACATCAACGCACTAAAATCATCGCTACAGTTACCTACGGGGTATTTTTTTTAAATCCATATTTCAATATGTGCTGAAAACGTCATTATAAGAACACTGCTTTACTGCTTCCAAACTGTTTCTGTACAATTTTGAGAGTTTTAGGGAGAGTGATACTTAAATTGAAGTCTGTGAGCGAGCAGCTGTAATTGAAAATCTCCAAATGACCAAGAAAACCGTCAAATTTCCATGAGAAAGAAGTATAAAAACTGGAGAAATATTTTATCTTCATCTGGTACAAAACAATTCTATCTGTGAAATTTCTAAAATAGAAATAGAGTGCTTCCCATGTGTAACATTTTGCATGAAAGTCTAGAAGTTTTTATAAGCACTTAAACATGTCTCCCTAAAATGGCTGTTTCACTTACGTTTCCCGTCAATATAACATTGATTCAAAAACATCTAATTATTTGAATATGGATTGTACAATAACAAAATGGAATACAATATACAAATTTTATTGTTTAATGATATGACATATCAACATTTCTTAAATATAGGATGTCTTAGATTTTGAAATTCGCTGAGTAAAGTGAGTATGCGATTCATGCCTCCTCCAAATGCAAAATAAAATCTTAATAGTGTAGGACTAACTGGCCTATAGATTGCAAAATACGTACAATAAAAGTAAAAAAATGCACTAAAATTGTCTAAACCGTGACATATTTACGGGGTAGATTTTTACTACTTGAAACACCATCATTTGTACATGTATGTCAATTTGCACTATAAATGTCATTATCAAATCCCTAATTTTCTGCTTAAAATGTTTCCAAACAATTTGGATAGTTTCAGAAAAAGTTGATGTTTAAGTTGAAATCTGTGAATGAGTACCTTTAACCTCTGGATAATTTACCAGGCTCTGTCTTACCCGTATTACTCACATTTCATTACTAAGATGTTAGCTATAACTTAGCGTAATACAGCAAAGGGAAGTAACTACAACATTCACTTGCATGACAAAATTATTTCCCTTTAAAAAAGATAAAATATTTTTTCAATTCAATGCATATATAATACATTAAAAATATATAAAAAATGTAAAATGTATACAATTATATACTATTATATCATTAAAATTAAAATAAGAATTAAATTAAAATAAACTATATAATTTTTAATGAAATTAATTACTACGTATTTTTCGCTCATTCTCTTAACCCATTACATTGGTTAGACCCCCCACAATTATATTATCGCTCACCTGAGAGCTAATATAAGCCCAATTCTGGCGGACCATTGTGGTCTTAAATATTGAAAATGGTAATAGTTAACAATGCATAACAACAAAATTAAAAGGGCAGCAATTGTCATATTCGCTGTTAAAAGAAAGTTGCACATCAAAAAATCACACCGCGCACTTCCACCAGCAAGGAGATCTCAGGATTCCATTGAGGCGGGAAGGTTGCCGGAAAAATCAGACCACTGAGTGTTGATATCAAAGGCAAACTATGGTAAAATGTCATCATGCTTATATGCAATGAAAAGTTGAAGCACACTCAGCATCATTATGGGTGAAATACAAATACCTAAAGTGGAAGTTAACAAAATTTGGAACTCTATGAGTTTTACCATTCGCACACAGGCGGTACAAACAAAGTCAGTTACACATTATTACTGAAAAGCACGAAACACGCATTGAATCCTATTGTTCTTAGTACACATATTTTGATTGTGACAGTGAAAGTTTATTTTACCTCAGGAGAAACCCTAAATATTTGAATTCCTGATATAGTCTACTGAAGGTTAAAATGAACAAAAACTGCATCTTCGGACAATTTGTCCCTCCCCAGCAATGCTATGGTAACCAGAATTTGCGATTTAATGGCGTTTTCTCATAGCTTATCACCTATTAAGTATTATTTTGAATTAAAATGTGTTAATGAAAAAAGTCAATTTAAGCGTTCAATGGACATTTTGTCGTGAGTATGCGAATATGTCTTTCACATGATAATGTTAATGGTATACTATGATCAAATGGAACCAATAGTCTGATGACGTCATACCTAAGTTTCACAATTATCGTCTGCACGAATACCAACCTCGTTAACAGTATAATATTACTGAAAATATCGTCTGCGAATTGGTTTTATTTTGTAAAATGGTGAAACTAATTATTATTTTCAATCAACAAACTTCTCAAATTTAGCTTTATGTCTGCGCAGACGGCTAACCTGGACTAAATAAAGACATTATTATTGTTCCTGAATAATTTAATACAAAGGCATTCAGTGCGATCGTACCACGACATGACGTGACCAAATTGCATCAAATCTGAGTTATGTTTCGATTAATGTTTATGTGATGGCGCAGCTGTCTAAGCCAACTTTTGACCTACATGTATATTTTAAACCAATACAATTTGCTTTATCAATCCTGTTTGCCCAAATAAAATTATCTTCTGGTATAGAGAAATGAATAAAAGATATGGTACCATTGGTTATTCGTGATAAACAGGTGAGTAGCACGGAAAGTAGTTGCTGACTACATTGTATTTACTTTGTGTGTTATGGGTGACTCACTATGCTACTTAATTAAACATTCGTCATGGTGCGCTTCTGGTGGCATGACTTAACTGATTTATGCTTCAAACAGCATAAACCATGCATAGCGCCGAATATCTTTCTATTGTGGCTAACATCCTGACATTCTCAGAGTCTATAGTAGGATTCTCGATACCAATCTGATTAAAACCCGATCTAAAACTTTACCGCTCGCATACTCGCTAATTTAGATCTGGCCTTTTCCAAACAAAGGTCACGTTCAGGTGACCTTTTCTCATCATAATATTCATGACGAAATTGTTATGATACGTAACTTGTTTACATCGTCTACGTCACGCGATTTGAAATGAGCCACCCAATCGCAGACTGTGAATAATACCGCTGTTAAATTTGCATGCAAACCTTGGTCTAAAAATAGAAATTACGAAATCAAAATATGATTAATAGTGTTTTCGTCTAGATGAAAGCTACGCATTGATTGGTCGACACAAGTTCATCTCGACATGACCTTGCATTGACTAAGTAGAGATCCAGTACGACAACGCGAGTAGAACAGGATCTCTGTTTACGGAGATTGTCTCGATACTAGCTTTATCGAGAATCTTGATAACCTCGAGGAACGAGAATAGAATCCTGGAAAACTATTCCTTCTCAGCGTGCTACAGTGACAAGTCGTCGTTCTTTTTTTGAATAGGAAAAACGTTGATAGGTTTTTTAAACAGTTTTTTTCCCAAAATGTCATTTATCTAAGAACTTTTGGAGGGCACTAAAGTTATTCTATGTTATAAAGATATCGTGACCAGCGTATATTAATCATTTTTTTCCTCTTACTAAGACACTATAATTTCCTGAAAGTTTATTATTAAATTACTAGTAATAAAACATTTATTATGTTATTATTGACCTAGTTACTGAAAAGTAAACAACTTAGAATAAAGCGGTACATGTGTACGAAAAAAAACATTGGTTTATTGAGTAGCCTTTATTATTGCTAGTTCACACGTACTAAAATTGGTTCAAAATGAGATATGTATATACAATGTAGTACATTAGTGCAAGACATTGGGTCAAGAATTGTTAGTGTTTCAAAATTATTGTAAAGCAATTATTTGTAGGTTCAGGGAACTATAGGGGCAGCTGTAATCCTCATCCTAAAATATGCCTAACCAGGTTTAGAAAAAAAATCCACCAAATAAATTAGTCTTCGGCCATCTCGAACTATCCGGATGATTGGAACATTTTTTACCAAGAAAATATCGTGCAAACCGATGTGGTACCTCGGTACATCTATTATAAGTGAATATTACCATGATTACGTACATATAAACGGTTAAAAATCGAAAATAAGCAATCCTCTACGACAAAAAAAGTTTCATTCCAGAATATAATGTCTACAACAATAAATTACAATATTGGTATGATCAAACAGGTCGTTTAGGAAACGTCTAGCAGTAAGAATAGTGATTAAAAAATAAGTTAGGAGGATTACTAAGTCTATATTTTATATAGACGGCTCATCAGAGACGTTGATTATAGATATTGCTCTTTGATAATACTAGCTTTTGGACATTAGTATTAGTTGATTGGCTGGGATTAAGCTTCATGTTAGGTCACGCAACACGGAATCAAAGCTTCAAAGATGAATTTAGTTTACTGAGACATAATGACCTCTTGATTTTACAAAGGGGCACTGACTTTACTCTTAATATAGGATTACGTAATATGAACTCAAAGCTTTAAGGATAAGTATAGTTTATTTAGTCATAATAACAAGTTAACAACCTCATGATTTACAAAGGGGCACTGAGTTTATTGACCTGGGTCAATAGCTGTAAAGTCGGTGAACGTGCATGAAACTTAGACTATAGAAGTCTGTGAATGTGCATAAGCATGAAACTAAGACTATAAATGCATTTTCTGTAACTAATTATAGACATTAAAAAGACGATGATTCAAGAATGATAGTTGTACGAAATCACAATAACCTTAGGTGATTTTGTGCACGCAATCTTGTTACGAATATTATATATTTTAGAGGACTGAGGCGAAATGAACCCAAATAGAAAGAAAGAGAAAAGTCTATAAAAAGTTGGTTGCATGATGGAGAATGCCCGTTGTGAGAACTTGTGGGCAAACCTTTTGGACATTTTGTATTATACGATTATGTGCAGCAAACATGTACACATGTAAATTGTGTAAAATGTCACTAAAATAAGTTTAAACTAAGTATAAGACTAGAATTCGTCTGATAAACCATCATCAGACCCGCCAATGAAAACCCACTTGTTTTTACCTTTTAAGATCAGTAAATTTACTAAATTGATCACTAATCTTCAGTTTTCATTAGTATTCATTTTATTATTTTTATATTTTAGCATATCATAACCGATTTCATTTATTCATAATTATGCATATGATTGTGAAGCGCTTTTGAACATAAAATCAATATGAAAAGAGCGCCATACAAATATGGTATATAATAATAATACATTTGAAACTGTATGAAATTATGGTCATTCTCAAGCAATTGTATTAATTGCAAATTCAGCGCAAAACTATAGTCCCCCCTCCTTCTTTACTTAGTTTAGGCATCATCGCGCCTATCTATTGATATTACTTAGCGATCATCCTCAATCAACTGTATAAAAAGGATGGTCATCTATTCTAGCAAAGGACGCACCATATCATTATATGTAATCCAGAAATAAACGTTCTCCAGACATTATAGGTCATTGATGGATAGTCTCCCTTAAGAAAGATAAGAGAAGATACATATGGTAGAAAATACAAGTACATCAATCAAAGTAATGTAACTAAGACAAAATGTAATTATATTATCATGCAACAAATGTTATACAGACAAATATGTCTGGACATAATCTAACAACGCATTATACGTGTTAGTCACTCAACGAATATACAGTACCCACCAAGTTTTGAGACATTTTCATTTTGTAGGCTTACTGAATAGCTTTTATCTAAATTTGATAGCTGATTTATTTTGAAATGCCTTTTAGTTTTTCTTTACAATTTGATTAACGTTATAATTATATCCGAGACAACAAAATAGCATAAAAGCTATTGTATGGAAAATAATTACAATAAACATGGTTTTAGAGGCTTTAGGATGTCAGATGCTGATTATTATTTCATGTGCTGCATTAATGAAATTTGTCTTCATTTTATCCCAAAACATACTTTAATATATTAAATATAATGATTAGAACTACTGAAATAATCATAAAAATTCAAGAATTGTAGTAAATTTCTTTTTGTCTCCAAACTTTTGGTGGGCACTGTATTTGCTTTTAGTTTCAGTACCAAAAATGCACCTGACTCTCCAAAAGTCTTCGAACCAAATTTTGTTTCTGGATAATCCTATTTACATTACAACCCGTTCTGTAATAAAACCCGAATTGTAATAATTGTTACAAAACGGGTCATTTCAAAAAGATGGTTGAACTCTTTTATTTGATGGCTTGTTTTCAAACGCTACTTGATTGGAACTCCGCACAAGCAGATATTAATTATTCTAATAATAATCATAACTGAGCCTTATTTACTGCATTGTTATTCAGTACTTTCTTTAGACGAACCCTTTCAAATTTCGTCTTCGGAAACAAACCCTGAAATTTCAGGGGTCTGCCCAAATAACTCAGACCGATGGTGGATACATCACTAGTACCGTTTAAATAGTAAATTTCTTATTATAGCCATTGTCAGCGTATGTTATATGTGTAAAACTAGGAATGGCAACGAGTAACCGGTTAACCGAGTACTCGATCGAACGTCCGAGTATATCGGTTACCAAAATTGATACTCGAATACTCGGAAAAAATTAAAGATGTACCATTTTGCTTCCCAAAGAAAACTTCTTTGCAAAACGAACATTCCAGGAGATGAAATGTAATCAAAACATCGTTGAATTGGGCTGCTGTCTAATAACAGCCGACGGAATAACTCAGAACGGAACGTTTTCTGCAATTTTGAGGTAAATATTCGGTTCTTTTGCAGGGACAGAGTGAACTGTCAAAACAGTATTGGGACTGTCAACCGATGTCCCTCAATCATGTTAAGATCAACATGCATAGGCCTGTGTGTAAAATTTTAGAAAACGTGGACGCTCGGGAAAATCGTAAAAATCGTCCGAGTACTCGATCGGAAGAATGACCGAGTACTCGAGCATTAAAATACTCGTTGTCATCACTATGTAAAACATACTTATTTGTTATTTCAGAATGTTATATAAAACACAAATTCTTACAGCGGTTACTTCACACGTTGCTACTTTTAATAAAGGGAAATAACCGCTGCGGGGAGTTTGACAAAACATACACGTGCATGAGTACGACTCGATACGACTCGATATAGGCTTGAATATACTGTTCACTTGACAGCTAATAATGTTTCAGCATTTATTCAGCTTATTTCTATCCTAAGAGACTAAAATACCGAATATTTTTAGAATTATAGTTGACTTACATGTTAAATCCTCTTGGCATTTTATCTTACTAAAAAAATTATCATCATTTATTTAAAATGTTTTGCGACTCTCATTTTAAATGCATTAAGCTATGTTCCGACGATTCTAACCCCCACGATCAATGTAAATTCAAAGTAAACGGACATTTTTTTAAATCGGATTTCAATCAACCAGGCGAGGTCTCACTTACATTTGGCGCCCAGGAATAAAACGATAGTCCATGATATATTTGATATCACATCTGTGATAAAAGTGTTTTGTGCCAGATAACATCAAAAACAAATATAAGATGTACAAAAACACGTTTTATTTCATTATAAAGCTGTGATTCATAGAATAAATGCGCTGTTTTGCTTTTGAAGTATTAATGCAATGGAATACATTTTTTGCATCTAGCGAGTTTTTGGGAAAATGAATGATACGTGTTTGCTGGTTAAAGTGTAAAAACAGCAGACAAAACTGAAAATGATTTACAACCAAGAAAGATAACAATGTAAAACATTGATGATATAGTAGTTCAAGACGTATTTCTTGTGCGAACTTCTTCAAGTTCCAAAAATCTTTGCCACTTAATATTAATCTAAAATAACTCACAATGTAGAATATGCTTCTCTCATGTAACAGGCGGTTATAAAACATAACTTAATGCGTCTGTTGCTTAATACAGTAACACAATATGAACATTTTTCGTGCAGTTATGACGATAACGTGACTAATTACGTAGTAGGGCTGTCACGACATACAGGTATATTGCAATATGCAGCTGTGACAATACGTACTGCGGTACGAATTTAATATACCGGTTATAAGCAATATTTTTTATTTTCATTGAAAAATTCTTCCCTTCGTCAAATGAAAGTGGCGAAATGTCAGTTTTTCATTGTTCATTCGATTAAAGCTTAGTAAGTTCAAAGAATTTAACTGATCTGGGCGCGTTCGGAATGTTTCCATAACTCTAAAAATGTCCAGTTTTTCGTCAGGCACTTTCCCAAAATGTTATAACATACTTCAATACTGAACAGTTGAAAAAGTTCTTTAATACAAACATAATATGCAACCTGTCTTTTGCTTGCAATCCAATATATCGTGGTACGTATCGCGATACGGTTCTAGTGCATCGCAATATACCGCGATACGCTTCTCGTGTATCGTGACAGCCCTACTCATTAGACCAGTCTTGTTGTACTGTAGATAACTCCAAGCATCCTAAAATCCAAGTATAGAACTTGTATAGAGAAACCAAACCATAAGATATAGCGTACTTCGACTGATTTTTACGCCGCGTCCACACGTTTTGGTCATTTTACAGCGTCCAGTGCACCTAACCTAGCTTTCCTGGGCCCTTGTCTATAACCAGTACTCATCTATCCTTCCACAAGGACGAAAAATTCTTCATATACCTTAATAATGGAGGAAAATTGGCATTATTGTCAAATTTTCATGAATGGGTATAACCTCCCCCGGGTGGGATTCAAACCCGTACCCCCTCGGGACACTAGATTCGAAATCCAGGTGCGCTACCAACTGAGCTACCGACTCGGGTCACTTTGAATAAACATCAGTACTACAGCAAAGAAACTAGAGTAAAACCTCGACAGAACGGCCTACTACAAAACAAATCCTCTACACAACATCAGCTTTTGATATTTCCCTTAAGTGTGGTTGTAATAGAATTTAACCTCTGCAGAACAACAACCTCTGAAGAACAACACTTTTAAGTCCCCCCAGAGGGTGTTGCTCAAGAGAGGTTGTTCTGTAATACCCAACATGACAACAAATGCCCCCTGACAACAAAAGCCACCTTTCTACAACAACCACATCTCTACAACAACCAATTTAGTTTTTACCATCTAGTGACTTTTGTAGAGAGGTTATACTGTATAATACCACTAAATAATTCTATCTGAATTCTATTTCAAGTCAAAAAGTTCATGTAATAACCTGGACAATGCTTTCTATAATCTGATATTATACGCAACACTCATTGGAAACTTATCTTAAAGGGATATAGGCTACAAGCAAATGACTGGGCCATAAGTATAGAACCAAGTTTTGTCTTTAAAACAGTATTAAGAAATCACTTACTAATAACATGTGTCTCTTATAACATTCAAAAGAACGAATTAAAGCATGTGGCATACACATTGTTGAAAACGAAAGTAGGAAACTGAGGATATCACCAAGCTATTTATAGATTTGTTATATGTCGTGCTTGCTGAAATTAAACATTTTTATTGGTCGCGTCTAGTCTTTTCAACATTCTTATGCGGTTATGATATCTTTTTAATAGAATTATACTAATGTTGCACAATAACAAGCTCTAGTATCTTCTCATCAGTAAATGTATATTTAAACACTAAATTTATTTATAGCTAACCTGACCCACGTGGGTCTAGTTAGGAAACACCCCGAATATTACGTGAAAATAGAGAAATATTTTGCCAAGTAATATAGCAGTGTGTCTGTTGCATTCACAATTATAAAAAATATAATTCAAAATCAGGAAATAAGAAGTTGAACCTTTGCCTTGCAATTCCTTTAATTCTATACATATCAATGTAGCAGAGCAAACAAAATGTCAATGACATGCAAATAGCTCTGACATTTGTATAAAATGATTCTATACATTGAATTATAGGTAGTACGTCTAACTTTAAATTAAAACATACAGAGACGTCCAAAAGTCATAGGAGAATCAATCTGTTTTAAAGTAAGGATTACATATACCTTTGAAAATTCCAAAAGAGCCATTTGAACAAATTGAAAAAAAACATAAATTAATTCATTTGTAGTTTAATAACATGATTGTGATATATAGCATTACATCACTAACTCAATACACATAGTACATCCTTGTCAAATATCAATGGTCATGTTGGGACAGTTGGACAGTATATATAGCTTTACCAGCCAGAGAGGAAGGTTGTCTCTGGACACTCAGCTGTGTGTAACACTGAGTGGGAATACCTGGCTGGGTGTTGGGTGCAGTAACCTATATGTTTAGTAGAATGAATAAACTTAGTATAATAATGTTTATGGAATTGTTATATTGTGTTACAACAATCTGATTAAAACCTGATCTAAAATTTATCGCTCGCATACTCGCTAATTTAGATCTGGCCTTTTCCAAACGAAGGTCACGTTCAGGTGACCTTTTCTCATCATAATATTTATGACGAAATTGTTATGATACGTAACTTGTTTACATCGTCTACGTCACGCAATTTGAAATGAGCCACCCAATCGCAGACTGTGAATAATACCGCTGTTAAATTTGCATGCAAACCTTGGTCTAAAAATAGAAATTACGACATCAAAATGTGATTAATAGTGTTTTCGTCTTGATGAAAGCTACGCATTGATTGGTCGACACAAAGTTCATCTCGACATGACCTTGCATTGACTAAGTAGAGATCCAGTACGACAACGCGAGTAGAACAGGATCTCTGTTTACGCAGATTGGTGTTACAATGATTTCAATTATATGTTACATGTTTACGCTTCAAATATAAGAAAATAATTACGGAATGTAAGAACGTCTTGATTCAACATTTCACCTGACCAAAAGCTTTTGAAAGGCACTGTATCGAGTAATGTTGTATTTGCATGCAAGGAACACGATTATGCAACAAAGAGATACATTAAATAGATTTATTAAATCACATGAGACATTTAAATCTAAGAATCAATGTAACAACCTCGTATGCATAATTTTAGATACAGTTTTAAAACTTAATTTAGATAGATCTTTGAACTTCGAACAAGATTTTGCAATAATATCATACTTAATTGTTAAGCAAATGAAATTAACTTTTATTTCCATGATCAAATAGTAGATTAAAGATGTTATACGTCGTTTATATTGCTTATTTGTATGTAAAAATGTAATTATTATGTAAGATGACCTCCTGGTAGACAAGCCTCGTGCTTTAGTAATGTTCATCTTTAAATAAAGATATTATTATTACAATTTACTCTAATGCTTAATTTAGATGAAATGTTGTCATTTCTACTGTTCGTTATTAGGTTTCTCCGTAAATCATAACAATACGCAAGCAATATGCTTGAAGTAGCAACAAAACACACAAGTTTATCTAATTTAAATAATATTAATCTTCTTTTTTCTTAGCCTTACCGTATATTTCTTGTGAGATTTTCAATATTATGAGAAAAAGAGAAGGTCGACATGGTCCCAGGACATATCCACTTATAGAAAAAGATACGTAACTAATGTAATTATAAAACCGGAAATTACAGGACAGTCTGGCCATGTGATTCATGATAAATATTGACAAATAACCACATACACTTGTACAATATTCTGGTCCATTCTACTTGTCCGTCGGACATTGGTGTCCCCACAATTTTGAAATACTAAGAAATATATGTATAGTTCATTTTTAACAAGAAAATAAATCCAATAATTTGCTATGTTGTTACTTGTAATTGCACGTGCGCTAGAATGGTCACGAGTCAAAAACACTGAATATAATAACCTCGTCCAATGGTTCAATACTAAGAATTTTGATGATTTTATCTACAATTTATACCATGAACAAATATTTAACAAACAAATAGTGTGCATAGCACGCAAACAAGAATTATTTTAAATCTAAATCACCAAATCTCAGTTGTTTCGAGGCAAAGAATTGTCAGTGTACTTCTAAATAATAATGGAATGCAACTTAAGACTCAATCCCAATTAAGGTGGACATATGGGCATATTTTTTTCATTTTTTTCATGTCATCAAATATGAGTTTTAAATCAATTAAAGGCATTGTAGACATGTTCTGCACGCAGTATAAAAATCTTTTCAGCTGGGCTAGTATACTTTTTAGATATAGGCTGGTGTAAGGTCACACCTACCATTAATAAATGTGCTTATGAAAATCGAACATGTGCTGTAAATTTCACTTATTTAAAAGTAGTAATGGTCAAACTGTTGAGAAATTCAATACGGTTGCATTCTATAAGGTATTATGTTTCGGAATAAATGATTAAGACTGAAGAGTAAGCCAGATACTTTCAGAAAAACATAAATATTGAATACGCTATTTTCATAAGTTTTATTTGTTTTAAAAGTGTCATTCTTTTCAACTGTTCCAGAACGATGCAAACAAGTTAAATACAGAATGAAACTGTTTAAAATAGTTAGATACCATTGTCTTAGTGTTATAACAAAACGTTGTGTGCATGTGAACCACCACAAAGCAACCAATAAAGAATATAACTGTTGTCCCGTACGTTAGCAAAATTGGCTCGTACGTTATATACTTCAGTTTGGTCATCTAAACTATTAATAACTAAGTTAAACTGCAAGAATACAACTTACATAGTTGTGTAATTTGTTTTACAATTCAATGTACTTGTGTTTTACATATAAAACTACAATAATATCTCTCAATTACAATAACTACGCGAACCATTTTCATTTTTCCAAGAGAACAACATTCAACAATTTTGTGACAAGTTTAACAAAGAAATATAGCGAACTAACGCATAAACTAATAAAAACTATTTAGTAGTGGGGTAACATGTGATTTACAACCATCAAATCATCCGGCAAATGCATGTTTAGACAATTCTACAGTGTCCCGTACGTTATTAAATAAGTAAGATAATGTATGAACCTGATCAAATTATTGCAGTGTGTGCTAAAATGATTCTAAAGTTATAATTTGATCAAACGAGGCATTGTTTTAATTTATCATTTTAAAGCTAGATGGTATTCAATTAAGAACAATGCAAACTATTCATCATTTATTGCAAATAATAAGTACTATAACTTATTTTCCCGTCACTCTTGTTAGTTACTTTTGAACATCATCAATTTCATAATAATTGCCGTTCCCATAATATTTTCGCCAGTGAAGATTAAATGCAAGTTAAGGAACCTTACAAAAGCAATTTATCATAAATATTCAGACGATTATCAATTATTGTGTCACATTTTGTCCCGTACGTTACGGACTCGTACGTTATTTTTCATTTTGTATTTAGTGTTTTTTTGTGTGTCACAAATATGCACTTTAAATGAATTATAAAAACACTTTATAAACTTTTTATTTAATCATTGAAGATCAGTTTAGTGAAGAATTTATATATCTATTTGAAAAGGTTTATTAGATATTTTGATTTTACTAATTGTCCCGTTCGTTACGTGGTGAAAATTACGATTCATTTTTTAATAAATGAGCTCATAAATTGCCGATATCAATAAAATGTCAGCTAAAATGAATATCTTATCATTAGGATATAACTTTATGGACTTTACTTACACAAAAATAGTTTGTAAAGTGTGCAAAGCTGTGAGATTAATGAAGCCTTTAAATAAATGTCCCGTACGTTATCGGAGTTTGGAGACAACGTTTGTTGTATGAGGTGTGGAAAATTATTTTTGAATTTACATTATAATATGTGTTTTTCTTGAGGATTTAGTAATAATTGACATATTAAAGATATAGTTTAATTGGAAATATGTCTGAATTTTTTAACAATTTGAAGCTAACTGTAAGAATATGTCATTGGAGACATAGGGTTTTTCTACACCCTAGCTTAATTAAGAGACAATATTTTGAAAAATCGAAGTTTTCTTTACGAAATATGTCGTTTATACTTTTACTATAGCACTATCACTTGTAAATATGCATTTCATTTACATAAATTCTGTAAGTTAAATTCCTGGAAACATGATAAACGTTGGAGACATCAAATGTACATTCTAAGTGGGAATGAGTCTTAATTGTACGGAGCTCCTAAAGTGACATTTCGAAATATTTGTTTATAATTCCACATATTTTCGTTTTCACAAAATATTATTTCGTTTCTTTTTCGAAATAATCATTACGCATTGGAAACTAGTTTTAATGAAATACTATTACGTAGTTACGAAATAAACGTGTATGAAAATGTCACTTCAGGGACTTCTTACAAATCTACAAATAATATATAATATAATATATAATATAATATAATGTCTTTCATGGTTTGTTTCAAATTAAAACAAACAATATAATGTTAGATTTGCATGTTTGTAGTATATTTATACAACAAAAGAAAATACTTAAAGAGATTGATTAATTCCATTTGGCATTATAGGCTTTGAAAACAACCTAATAAGCTAGTACACATATATTTTTTAATAAATCGTATTTAACACCAATCTTTGCTGCATGTACGAGGTAGTTACTTTCAAGGAAAGTTTTAAAACAATTATTATAATTACACGAGACATCTAGGATGTTTAAGCAGACAAATCTGGAACAGTGTCAATCAATAGACGCAGAACTAAAGACAAAATGCGAAGATTGAGATTTTTTAGATTTATAAAGTTGTTGTAGATCACGTGACTATATATCCGGATTATGATTCAAGAAATTAGAAGACACATAGCCAGCTATAGATCATATAGAAAGACAAAATGAAATGCAATTATAAAACCGGAAATTACAGGACAATTTGTCTACATGATTTATAATAAATATTGACAAATATTCACGTATATTTGTATATTTTAGTCTATCCCAGATAGTTTACGTTCAATCTCTGTAGACTTGGTTTCCAATTAAATTTGGTGATTCTTTGTTTTTAGGATGTTTATATATGCTAAAGGACAAATGATACTTGTGTAAGCAGCATAATTATAGAAATGACGAGTTGTCTTAAATACAATTAAATATTCCATTGAATTAAATCACACAGATGAGTGTATCTATAGACTTTGTTTTCCATTTCAGCAACTCTTTGAAATATTTGATTTTTTTTTATATTTCAAAAATCGGGTTGTAATTGTACTAAAAATGAATTCTTTTTACCTTAAGGCTAACTGACCTACAATCTCCGTAAACAGATATCCTGTAGAGCATTTGTCGTACAGGATCTCTACTGTCTCCGTGGAAGGTCACGTCGAGATGAACTTTGTGTCGACCAATCAATGCGTAACTTTCATCTAGATGAAACACTATTAATAACATTTTGATTTCGTAATTTCTTTTTTTAGACCAAGGTTTGCAAGCTAATTCAACAGCGGTATTATTCACAGTCTGCGATTGGACGGCTCATTTTAAATTGCGTGACGTAGACGATGTAAGCAAGTTACGTATCATAACAATTTCGTCATTAATATTATGATGAAAAAAAGGTCACCTGAACGTGACCTTCTTTTGAAAAAGGTCAGATCTAAATTAGCGAGTAGGCGAGTGGAAAATTTTAGATCGGGTTTTAATCTTGACTGACCTATAGTGTGCGAAAAAATAAAATAAAAAGTACAAAATCACTTTTAAATCTTCTACATTTGTTACATTTGTTTCTCACAGGATAAGATTTTTGCATAAAATCACCATCTATATAGTTAGATAGTTAGTTTGCAATAGAATTGTCATTATAAGGACACTTCTATACTCCAGCTAAATTGTTTCTATACAATTTTTAGTGTTTAAGAAAAGTTGATATTTTAGTTGAAAGCTTTGAGTGTGCTGCTTTAAAGTTGATATTGTGTTTTGTTTATTATAATGCAGATAGAATATGCAGAGACAATCCTTTAGGATTAATATTACTTGCAAAATCATTTTATAAAAGTGAATTATAGATTGTCGACTTCGGGTCTTGGAATTACAATAAATGTTTAAATACTGTCTATTGCACTAAATCAAGTAAAACATGTTCACATCGATTGCTATCAGGCTTTGGTACATATTTCTGATTAAAACTTTGCCCCCAAGAAATAGAATAAATATTATAGAATATATATGATAGTAGTTACTTTGCATTAATAGGTACATATACCTTAATACAATTGTAATTAATATTGCTTAAAATGAACTGTATTTCTGTTATCTCTGAATTATATTTAAAGTAACGAAACTTATGGCGTTTTATGTCGCCATGTAGTGTAATAGCTGTGAAGTCGGTGAACGTGCGTAAGCATGAAATTTAGACTATAAAATGCAATTACTTTTTAAGTGTGTTTTTTCAGTCATAAACAGTCATCAGTCGCCCAACCAACGTTCCCTGAAGAGGCCAAGATCCAAGCTTTTAGCCTTGTATATAAAATATGCTCGCTAATGGTCGACAACTTTCCTTCTGGATATAGAGGTAGAGAGGAAAATGGTGACTTTACATATTTCATGATTAAACAAAACGTAGACATTTATGTTTCATCTGGGAATCAAACTTATGACCCTCACATGCGTACTCAGACTAAAGACTGAGCTTACTAAGTGAACTACACAAACAGACAGACTCAAATGGAGGTATCAACCAGGGTTCGGACGTCCTAATTATGCAACCAGGACATACCAAGAATTCAAAATAAAAACACTCGCCAGTGGCTGAAAATATTCCACAGCTAAGCACCACAAAATGGTAGTTAATGTCACATTTTACATGTACATGGTATAAAGATCTGGACAGGAATGGAACCCACGGTTCCTAAATTTGGAGCCAGGTCCACTTCCAATTGTGCAAATAGTATGGGTACAATATCTATTATGGAGGCTTCAAATGAACATGTTTTATATTTCTGAAACATTATTGTCTTCAATAACAAAGAGTTGACTAGACACTTCATGAAACTTTTAATGCCAATTCATGGTATTCCTCAAATTACAAGAAGATTTTGGCTTATATAAATAAGTTCTTGACATTTTCCAGAGAGTTTAACCTAATATTCTGAGCCAAAGTTAATTGTCATGTATCAAGTATAATTATAGTTCAGGAAATTACATGACAAACTTTTTCATACATAAATATAGCCAATCAAAGATATTAGACAATAATATTTCTGTATCTAGCTAACTCTTAGATAGAAGTTTATTGGCTTCACCCTTCCCATAATTATCATGACATTCATCGAGAAAAATATATCAGGACCTTCCTTATTTAACAAGTGGTCAATCTGACAATATTGGTTCTAACACAAGAAATTACCACTCAAGCTTAGAACGAAATTCTAACATCTGTCTATATATCAGGACCTTCCTTATTTAACAAGAGGTCAATCTGACAATTTTGATACTAACAAAAGACATTATTAATCAAGCTTAGAACAAATTTCTAACATCCAACTATAAACATATATCAGGACCTTCCTTATTAATCAAGAGCTAGGTCAATCTGACTATCTTGAACCCTTTTACTACTCAAGCTTAGAACGAAATTCACCTTTCATAGTACTATATGTATCAACTTAAAGATACACACTGCCCTTAAAAAATTCTTGATAGTGTGTCTTGACTATTGGTATTTACTGACTTATGGCATTTCACTTGTTAATCTGTCAATATTAAAGTCATCAATTACACTTTTAATTTTCTTGCATTTAATACCAAGGAGTCTATACAGAATATTTTTATTGAGATGTTCAAGCACAAAAGCCTTCCAAAGTGTATGATACATAGATCACAAGTTATAAGTATGTGACAGGGGTACTAGGAGGTGAAGGGCTAGTTTACAATATCCTTTGGAAACTGGTCACAAATTTGTGCTTTCATTATTTTATATATAGAAAAGTAAGAAAGTAACAACTAAATTTATTCAGACAACACTGGCTAAGTCCTAAGTGAGACTCAGCAATATACAAGGCTTTTTACGATGTACAGTGCATTCTACCATAGACACATGCATTTTCACTAAATATATGAAATGATGTTATCTACATTTCAATATTGAATACATACTTGTATATGGCTATTGTAACCCATCTCTAGTTTATAAAAGTAAACAGTCAAATCATTAATTTTTCTATGCTAGAATCGAGATAACATCAGTTTTTCTGTATTTTTTTCAAGGAAAAAACACCCATATTGATATGCTTTATAATAAATAACTAACGCATAAGTACTTGTTATTTAATTTTGACAGATCAAAGCTTGTACATACATTTTATTCTACAAAAACAAAATATATATCACTTATCTATTAAATATAAATACATTATTTTAAAACAATACATCTACAAGAGATCAAGAAGTTAAAACATAGGAACAAAAAAAACAATATTTTAAAGAAACATAATTAAGTTCTAAAACAAAAGACTTATGTACATTTTGTAATTGCTACCTGCAGGATTTAAAATCAAGTATCCCAATGGGAGAGCCTTTTCAAGCCTCACAGGGGATGATTCTAGTCCTATAGCTAAAATTTGGACAATAATGTCAACTTTCCTCCAATATGGAGGAGTTATATGCCTTGTAGGCAGGCGAGTACTGGTGATAAACAACCATCCAGGTAAGCTGGGACAGCCCTCTTGTATAATGATCTGTCAAATAAAATCAAGGGAAGCAACTCTTCCATCATTTCAAACTATATCAATCACTTGTGATTGCTCTTGTGTATAGACAGCCACATGTTCAGCACAATACATCTATGTCTAAAAGAATACATTCAATTATTAGTTTACTACAGAAAAAGTAAACAAAATAATATCACAGATCAGTATGTTTAAATTTAAACAGCCCTCACTTCAGATTTTATCTGTGACTAGCACAATTAATAACAAGTAAATCTGTGAGCTAATGCTCACTAGTGATACCCCCACAAAAATCTAAAAGTATGCGACAAACAGGAAGTAGATGAGCAAGGAGCATGAAATCGCTTTACACCACATGGGACTATGGGATGAAGCAATATGCAAAGTATTAGGCTGCTGCATGTTATAGTTGCTGAGAAAACTGCGACGGAAATTTTGTAACAGACGGACGCACGCACGCCTGCACGCACGCACGGACAAGGGTAAAACAGTATACCCCCTCTTCTTCGAAGCGGGGGTATAATAATTTGTAGCTGTGGACATATCATCAACTAGCTCTGCTTCATTAAATTAGTAGTTTTCACTAGCCCATATTAATTCTCACTAGCCCCGGGTTTAGGGTTAGTGTATTAAAGCCATGAATGTAAAATAAATGTTTGACTGGGTCAGGACGTAGATTTTGTCAGAAATTTATCACAAAACTGAGTCAAGTTCATAACATCACCAACTCCTGTCGTAGATTCCATGTTTATAAAATCATCTATATTATTGCTAGAGGCTGAAAATAGACAAAAGCAATCTGATTAAAACCCGATCTAAAATTTTACCGCTCACATACTCGCTAATTTAGATCTGGCCTTTTCCAAACGAAGGTCACGTTCAGGTGACCTTTTCTCATCACAATATTCATGAGGAAATTGTTATGATACGTAACTTGTTTACATCGTCTACGTCACGCAATTTGAAATGAGCCAACCAATCGCAGACTGTGAATAATACGGCTGTTGAATTTGCATGCAACCCTTGGTCTAAAAATAGAAATTACGAAATCAAAATGTGATTAATAGTGTTTTCGTCTAGATGAAAGCTACGCATTGATTGGTCGACACAAAGTTCATCTCGACGTGACCTTGCATTGACAAAGTAGAGATCCAGTACGACAACACGAGTAGAACAGGATCTCTGTTTACGGAGATTGAGACAATAGTAACATGTTAAATTCTGGATGATAGTCAGAACTAAAATATACAGGCAAGATACAAATAATTTTTAATTGCTCAAAATAATGATTTACAAAATTTATCCTATTGTTCTCATATTCGAACTGTTTAATGTAACTGCACATGTTTGTTTGTCCGGCAGGTTTTAAAGCCTGTACATGGGTATTCCTGACTACACGGATATCCAATCACTGAGAGTATTGCATGCTCATCCCCCTCGACTTTTAAATTTGACAGTTTTATGAATTTACAGGAACAGTGTTCCTAATTAAGTTGTATAGAATTTGAAGACATTGCTTCAAGCACATTGGTAAAATTCTACCAACTATCTCAATGTATAGTTCATACAAAATAACATAATGTGTTGTGTAAATATTGAAATAAACAAATACATTAAATTAAGACAAACTTTCCATAGAGGGTTCCAGACAGTGAACATACTCTCTGAAATCAGTATAGGAGCTCTAAGGCATGTTTGATTCAGTCTACTCCGAGTACTCCGGTCTACTCTGCAAGCACCGATGAATCAAATGTCCAAATTTTGTAGCAAAACAACAGAATGGTGGGAAAAGTTACAGGATGTTTGTTTGTTAGATGACAACAGTTCATCAAAAGAGTATGATGACGATCTGACACAAAATATATTAAAATATGGTCAAAAACAACATTTGCAATCCTCACATTCAAACATAGGTCTCTTTTTCAAGATATTAAGTACGTCATACTCCGCTTACACCTCCTAAAAGGCAGTTGTATTCAGCGTACTCCGAGAGAGTGTGATCAGAAACGTTTGATTAAATTTTTCAGTGAACGGAGTACTCAAATTACTCAGATCTCGCGAATCAAACACGCCCCTAATCTTTAAAATACAACAGGCATGCTCTGATGTAGGGCAAGTTGCCGAGGCATATCGCTAGCTAGCGCTTAGTGCCCTGGTATCCTTCTTACACTAAAAGGAACATGTATGTGAAATCAAATTAAGAGTACCGAAAGCAAAATGCTAAGGAAACTTCTCCCAAGACATGTTACTTTTATACATAAACAAGGGAGATAATTTCCATACATATATGAACAACATATTCAAAAGTTGTCTTTCTTTTATCAACAATATTAAAAGTAAATGACTCCTGTTTTTTTATGTTTTCTCATTCAAATCATTCCAAAATTTAGCAGGCTGGTGTGAACTCTTATCACCAAAACTTGTAAAATTTACCTTCAGTTTTTATACATGGATATGACGGTGGAGGCTTTATCCATTTCTTGTCCATATCAAGCATATGTGATCTGTCTGAGGCAAATGTCTTTAAATATAAGTCCGCTGGTATCACACGAAAAAGCCTGAAAAAAGAAAGTGAAACAATGGTAAGACAGTATTAAACAAGTCAATTAAGTTTGATTTAACCCGTTCTAAACATTAAAATACAATCTTACAAGAATAGTTTGGTTTCAGCTAATCCTCTTATCCCTCCCACCAAATAATGTGATGAAAAATTACAAATTTAACAACTGCGATCAATATAACAAGGTTCTATAATAACACAGTAGTCTCTCGGATCCATAAGTTTTCTGGAACTATCAATCTAAGCGCTTTTGAACATATATTCAATATGAAATAAGCGCTATACAAATGCGGTATATAATAATAATAATAATAATCTGCATTATCTTGGAAAAACATGAATGTTACCATCTTCAAAATATCAACTTTTATCAATTAAAAATTATTTTCAAAAGAATTGAATTTGAAAGACTGTATAGTTGAATTGTTATGAAGCTATTGTGTCAATGCCTTAAGACTGTAACTTTAATGAACAGGTGAGGTCGAGTTATAATGGCATTGGACTGGCAATCATTGGATAACCAAGGCTGAGTTAGTTCAAATCCCATTCAAAACCTACCGTTATTTCCTCGAGCATAATATTATACTAGGTGTCCAGGAAGCAGACTCAAAATTGAATAATTAAAGCTGAAAGAACTTGTTTCAAAAACAAATAAAAATAAATGTGTATTAACTAAAACTCTAACTTTACAAACCTTTTATACTGTGGTTTAAGATGATCACATGATTGGACACCTTTATCAATATAAGTAAATATATTACATGGAAAATCTAGTCTAGAATCAAGATCATAAACTAAACACTCATTATCATCACAATTTATAAATATCACATGATAGTCCTGAAATCATAAAACAAAAAGAAAAATTCTGGGCGACAACTTTAAAATACCTTCTTGCTAGGAACACTGCAGTATTAAAAAGTATCATTTTCTAGCTCTATATTACTATTTCCTATGCAACGGCTTGGAACATACATGTAGTAGCAATAGCTAGCAAAATAAATTTTTCTATTTATTTATTTATTTGAGTTTACACTGTGTCTACACAATTTAGGTCATTTTACGACGTCCAGCTCACCTAACCTAGCTTTCCTCGACCATTGTCTATATCCAGTACTCACCTACCCTTTCACAAGGCCGGAAACTTCTCCATATTATCTAATCAATGGAGGAAAATTATTGACATTATTGTCAAATTTTCATGGAAGGGTATAACCTCCCCGGGTGGGATTCGAACCCACACCCCCTCGGGCACGAGTATCCAAATCCCGGCGCGCTACCAACTGCGCTATCGACCCGGGTTTTATAAATTTTGCAACCAGAATACATCCGGAACAGCTTGACATTTTCACAGGCTGCAATCTTAGTTCTGCTACATTGAAGCTAACCTGTTGCATAATACTTGGCTAACACAAAGAAGCTAGGTAGCAATTTCTTATGCAAGTGGGGTAACAATTTTGCCAATGTTAATTTAGAGAATATGTTGCTAAAGTATTAAATATGTTTCTACAAGTACTTTTTATGAGAGCAAAATATTTAAAGCACATCAATTTAAATATAAATATACATTTTTTAAACTCTTCACTATTTATTCCTACAATTTTGGAGAATAAAGAGCAAAAATTCACAAAGAAGAAGGCGGGGTTGAAAATAAGTTAAAAAATCAATAAAGTCAATTTACAAGTTAAATAATTATATTTGTATAAATTTACCCATAAAACAACGCCATCTTCACTTTTACTAGCTTTCTGTTCCCATAATGGTATCTAAAATGAGAAATATACAACATTTAAGACTGAGAACCATTTTGTACTGGTACGAGGTCTTTATAGCAGAACAAATGGCCAGAGTGGTGATTTTGAAATCATAAAAAGCAAGCAAAATGGCAAAATTGGCAGCATTTTGGCTTCATAAGAAAATGATTATTTTGTTTTATTTTGTAATAAAAAATCATCGTATTAGAATCACATTAGTACTTTAACTAATGCAATACTATCGTGATAGTATGTTAGGCCCCAATAGTCACCCCTATCAATGCAGAAGATAAAAGTATGTGGCCCTGGACTCCTGGTACATTGTAACAACATACATATAAATTACATTTATGTAAAATTAAAAAAAATACCATTCTGTCTTTGTTTGATATAAAAACACAGTAACAATTCTCTAGCATATCAGGATGATTTTGTCTCACAGAATCACAAAGATGCCAGACATTTTCTTCACTGAAATATACAAGAAAAAATTTGACAATCTGTTAAAGCGCTTGATCTTACCAACAATGGGTATATTCAATAATAAACAGCTTTGCATTTGAAGATAGACAAACAGTACATTACAGTATGGCCAACTGGCATCAATTGTGAAAAAAATATTACTTTAAAATCTCAATGCTCTGAGGAACTCGGCTCTCTTTTTCTGCCTCCCATGCCCTTTCCTACAGTAGCCTATATATACAATAAGACATAATGAGAGTCCATATTGAAAGTAAGCATTGTTCAATAGACTTAACTTAATACCAAACAAGAGGGTCATGATGGTCCTTTATCGCTCACCTGAGAACCAGTAATATATACACGTTTACATGAATCAGAGTAAAATATAAATCTAGTAATGAAATCTTTTTTGCAAATAGTGAACACCTGAAAGTAGAAACATGACATGAGTTATCTTGGTACAGGTCTATCCATTTTTAGAAGCAGTCACAAAAATATCTTCAATGTGTTCAGTACAGTTTGGTACAAGGGAAAATAATTAGAAAATTAGAACATTGCCACGTGCTTACAGGTAAATAAACATTTCTACCCATAATGCTTAGCTTAATATCACACAGACCAGTTCGTACGCACAACCCATGACAATTGAGTAAAAAAATGTGACCAGTAGAGTGTTAAAAAGGTTGTTCATATTTGGGCTGTGTGACCTAATTTTTGACTCCAGGTGACCCATATTCAGACTTGACACAATCTGATTAAAACCCGATCTACAATTTTACCGCTCGCATACTCGCTAATGTAGATCTGGCCTTTTCCAAACGAAGGTCACGTTCAGGTGACCTTTTCTCATCATAATATTCATGACGAAATTGTTATGATACGTAACTTGTTTACATCGTCTACGTCACGAAATTTGAAATGAGCCGCCCAATCGCAGCCTGTGAATATTACCGCGGTTAAATTAGCAAGCACAACTTGGTCTAAAAATAGAAATTACGAAATCAAAATGTGATTAACAGTGTTTTCGTCTAGATGAAAGCTACGCATTGATTGGTCGACACAAAGTTCATCTCGACGTGACCTCAAAGGGAAAAAGTACAGATCCAGTACGACCGTGGTCTACTGGATATGTGTTTACGCAGATTAGACTTGACATAGATAACAAACTTTCAAAGCAACTTTTTATATGTTTGGATAAAAAAGTAGCCACTAGAGTTTTAACATTTTTTCTATTTTAAGCTCCTGTGACCTAGTTTTTCATCCCAGATGACCCATGATCAAATTTATTTGAGCAATTACCTAGGCCAGCATCATGCCCAAGTTTGATGAAAATTGAGTAAAAATGTGAAAACAAGTGTGTTCACTCAGTTTTTTGTCATATTTGGGCTGTGCGGCCTATTTTCAGCTCCTGTGATCTAGTTTTTCATTCAAGGTAATGCTAGGTTTACATCTGGCCACGATTACCATGATGTCCCCGCTTCCAGAGCATCGTGGCGAACGTAACAGAGCGTGAAGTCGAATCGGGGTGATCGTGGGGGAGCGTAACGGAACGTGGTAGAATCGGGGATGTCGTGGGCATCGGGACAGATTTTAAATCAAACTTAAATTTCACCACGATTGCCCCGATTCATTTTCTAATCGTGACAGAGCGTGGCCTTCATATCAAAACGTAACGGAACATACCTAAGCGTAACAGAACGTGGAGTACAATCTCAACAGATCGGGACCAGCGTGGACACATTTTTTCATTCCGCGTCGCTGGGAAAGAATTATTTCTTGTTTAAATATCAAATCGTGACGTAAAACATGGACATTTGTCTCAAATCGTATGTCAAATCGCAGGAGATCGCAACAAAGCGGCTTTGTTGTGGGAGATCTTAACAGAACGTAACGGAACGTGGTGGAGCGTGGAAGCCAATCGTGTTGATCGCAACAAAGCGTTACAGAACGTGATGCAAATGGTGGGCTCGATCGTAGCAAAGCGCAGTAGAGCGCAACAAAACGTGCTGATTTCGTAAGGAAGCGTAACAGAACGTGGAGTATACCATTTAATCGTAGAGCTCCCAGATTTCTTAGCCTCCGGCTAATCGGGGAGATCCTGGCCAGATGTAAACCTAGCATAACCAATGTTCGAACTCATCTGAGCAGTTACCTAAGTTTGATGATAACAATTAATAATTGAATTATAGCATAGACCCTACATGTTAATATACGATTCTTGATGATAATTGAGGCAAACATGTGACCACTAAATCTGGAGTGTTCACAAACCATTGTTGACAGACGACGTACGACGGACATAAAACGATCTTCAAGCTCAGGTGAGCCAAAAAAATCTGAAGTGAAATGATATAATTTATTTACAAACCAGAAGCAACTAGTGTACACACAGTCAGATGCAGACGAAAATAAAATCATTTTGATGACTATTTCAGATCTATCAACCCATGTATTATTTGTGCAAAAAAAATGTAGAAACGAATTGCTTAGAATGTCTCAGCAAGCCATTCAAGGATGCAACAAGATAAAAACATTTGCAATTCAATGGGCGCAGACATCTTGGATTATGTTCAAACTGCGGTCCATTTCGGACAGATCTGCGGCACTTGGAATAGTGTGGTTCTCTTTCGAAATTTTATAACTGAACATTTACAAAAGAGTGTTTCAACGATAAATTCAAAATCTAGAAGTTGTAAATGAATGCCCAACTGGAAGCCCACTGAACTAAAGTCAAAGAAAATCACTCTGAAGATCGGTCTGGTTAAATTTGAGCCAATCTCTTATCGAGCTTTTGCATGCGTTTCAACTTTGCTCACGAAACAAAACAGATTTTGATTTAATTGTTTGGTCCTCTGAGTCCCTTGATATTAGTAGACCACATTTATAAACAGGGGCCCACCGGGGCTCTAACTGAATGACCACCCGAATTCACGTTTTAGCATTTTGCTAGGTATGTCTATATCATGTAGAGTTCATGTATGTTTGAAAAAAATAGTCACGTAATCCTAACTACATAGGCTAGAGTTACGGACCCGTAATCCTAGCCAAAATAATATAAGAAAGCTAGAGTTCCTAGCCTATAAAGCCTGGTTAGGCTACAGTTACGGGCCCGTAATCCTAACCAGAAAGGTACTTTTAGGCTAGAGTTACGGGCCCGTAATCCTAGCTAATAAAGCCTGTTGAGGCTACAGTAACGGGCCCGTAACTCTAGCTTATAGGTTGATTAAGGCTACAGATACGGGCCCGTAATCCTAACCGGAAAGGTACTTATAGGCTAGAGTTACGGGACCGTAATCCTAGCTAAAAAAGCATGTTGAGGCTAGAGTTACGGGCCCGTAATCCTAGCTAATAAAGCCTGTTGAGGCTACAGTTACGGGCCCGTAACTCTAGCTTATAGGTTGATTAAGGCTACAGATACGGGCCCGTAATCCTAGCTAAAAAAGCCTGTTGAGGCTAGAGTTACGGGCCCGTAATCCTAGCTTAAAGGGCATGATTAGACTAAAGTTACGGGCCCGTAATCCTAGCTGATAAAGCCGATTGAGGCTACAGTTACGAGCCCGTAACTCTAGCTTATAGGTTGATTAAGGCTACAGTTACGGGCCCGTAATCCTAACCGGAAAGGTACTTATAGGCTAGAGTTACGGGCCCGTAATCCTAGCTTAAAAGGTATGATTAGACTACAGATACGGCCCCGTAATCCTAACCAACAAGTGCCTTGTAGACTAGAGTTACGGGTCCGTAATCCTTACGGCAGTCCCGTAAAACTAGACTCCGAGGCTAGACATACGTTCTCAGGGGATTATGACGATCTTTTTATTAAAAGGTATTCATATAAAGAACTTTTAAAAAGGGTAAATGACTTAAACATGGCATACTGAAATATTTCTGACTTTGCCAGGTATATTACATTATAATAGCAGAGACATAGATATAGTTATCTATAATTCTCTGATAATTGTTTGAACCGGATTTCAAGTAATTGTGGAACCCGGAATGTACGGTATTGAACGGGCAATAGTGTTGGTCTCTTTCGAAATTTAATCACTGATTTGATAATTTAACATTTACATTCAGAAGTTTATTTTTGAAAGTGTTTCAAAGATAAATTCAAAATCTACATGTTGTAAATGAATAGCCATTGAACTAAAGTGAAGGGAAATCACTCTAAAGATCGGTCAGGTTAAATTTTAGCCATTCTCTTATCGGAACGCTTTTGTTATTTCTGCAAGCAAGACGTGGATAATTTTCTAAAGAAAACAAGTTGATTATTTCAAGATGTCTTGTGAAACAGATAATGACAATAAAATGGAAAAAGATAAGAAAACAAAAACCACCAAATCAAGACGAGAAACTGCGGTTTGTACTGTTTTAAGGTCTTCAATTAGATCGCTGATTCGTACCCGAGTCAGTTCGAACCTGGTTGTGAACGAACTGTATAATTTTATTTAAATTTTATTTGCTTGGAAAACATATCATGTGAACATGCCAACACGTTAATTAATTCATCTATTGTTGATTGTAATTAAGGAATGGAATTTAGGGTTGTTAGCCTTTAACAGTCTGGGTCTTGGTTTGTGTAAATGTGCTGGAGTCAGGACAACTCAACTCAAAGACAGCTCAACCTGACACAATTCAAACTGGGGACAACTCAAAGCTTGGACAGCCTAACTCTGACAACTTAACCTATGGGCAATTCAACTTATGTCACAAGATATCATTTACAAGATGTATTAAGTTAAATTACTTTTTAGTTCTTGTCAAATTTTAAATGTAAGTTTGTTTTTAATATGCATATATTGTTTTTAATATGCATATATTTTTGCATTTTTTTTTCAAACCATATGTTAATTAACATAAATATTTCTGTTATGTTGTTATTTTAGGTACAAGGTACCAATGATAGCAGTATAGTAAGTAAATGTTCCATGGCAGTTCAGGGATATTTTGATGATCCTTATTTACAAGCTTTTGTTTCCAAGGTTACAAGAAGAGCTCCTTTGATACATAGGTATGAACATTAAAGGTTTTTATTTGTAATCTAAAAAATCGAATACTTTAGAAATTTGGAATCTTTTAATTAGGAATCATTGGAACATGGAATGGGCGTTGCAAAGTGGTTATATTGTTGTACAGGTAATCATTATAAATAACCGGCTCTGCCTTGGTTCAAATCACATCCAAAATATACCGTCTTGATTCCTTGAAAAAGAAACTATTCAGTTCTAGGGAACTAGGAAGTGAAATGAGAGTAATTAATTTAAATTTAAAGGCAGGGCTTTTTCAGGGGGTTTTGGGAAAAAGGCCCCTGCCCAAATTGGGAATTTTTAATGCGGTAAATAGTCTGATTTGGGAAAAAATATCGAATTATCAACCCAATTTGAAAATTTCATCATTAATTTTTCTGCATTAAATCTTTACATGCTTTGCTTTGGTGTCTCTTAGAGTGTTGTAGTGTTCTTAAAGAGTTTGTTCTGACAGTCCAGTGAGGCATTCAATGCAAATTCTCATGTATTTATTATTTTTATTTTTTATATGAAATATCGGCAGTCATAGTTTCTTTTGTAAAGGCAAAAGACTTCCAGTTCAAAGGGAATTATTTAACAAGATTGGGAATTTTTTTCTTGAAATTGGGAAAAATGGTCCTTATTTGGCATTGGGAACGGGGCCGATATTCGGCCCCGTGAGATAGGCTGAAAAAGCCCTGAAAGGGTTAACATTCATTAAAGTCTGTTCTTGAATGCATTGAATTAATATCTTACTTGATACAAACTTCTGGTTCTGTCTTTAGCTTTGTGTTCTGTGGCACTATCTCTTAGCAGAGATGTTGTTCATGCTATAAATGTCTGCTAACTTAAGATTCTTGTAAATTGAGTTTAGAGCGTAAACAACTTAGCATGATGTCAGTGATTTGTCATAAGTTGGACTTTTAAGTTTTAGGGATTTCAAAAAGTGATGGGGAAATTGATTGTAATTTGATATACATTTAAATAGTCACAATTTTGTCAAGTTCTTTTTGGTAGCGATAGTTTTTATTAGAGTATATTGAAAAGTATTGATTTTATAATGAGTACATTGAGTGTTAGAATATTTAAGAATTTATGATAATTCCAGGTGATAAGAGATCTAATTATTGACAAATTGTGGTTGCTTTTCAAACATACATGTATATCATCAAAAGACCCATTTATCATATTTTATTTATTTCAGGGGTTATTACATCAGAGCTCAAACTATAGATTATATTTTGAGGAAGTTTCTGAGTGATGACAGCAGTAAGAAACAAATTATCTCCCTTGGTGCTGGTTTTGATTCAGCCTACTTCCGGCTAAATTCTAAAAATCTTCTTGAAAATACAGTTTTCTTTGAGGTAAGTGCAATAATCTACCTTGAATGTAGCAGAGGTATAATATGGCGCTTGTACTCCCTTACCTTTTATGGTAACATGGTAGCTTACGACTCAAGAGGTTTTTTGTTTGTATCTCAGTTCAGACTATGGATTTTTATTACAATTGGTGCTCAAACATAAATAACCCTCTAGGAACTGTGTGATTCAATCTGAGTAAAACCTGAACTAAAATTTTACCGCTCGCATACTCGCTAATTTAGATCTGGCCTTTTCCAAACGTAGGTCACGTTCAGGTGACCTTTTCTCATCATAATATTCATGACGAAATTGTTATGATACGTAACTTGTTTACATCGCCTACGTCACGCAATTTGAAATGAGCCACCCAATCGCAGACTGTGAATAATACCCCTGTTAAATTTGCACGCAAACCTAGAAATTAGAAATAGAAATTACGAAATCAAAATGTGATTAATAGTATTTTCGTCTAGATGAAAGCTACCCATTGAATGGTCGACACAAAGTTCATCTCGACGTGACCTTGCATTGACTAAGTAGAGATCCAGTACGACAACGCGAGTAGAACAGGATCTCTGTTTACGGAGATTGTGTGTGATTGCACCTTTAGATAGTCCCACTGACAAGCAAGCTCCAAGAATTCGAGAACTATTTCTATTAAGGAAGGAGTGTATGTAGTAGAGGTATGATATAGCGCTTGTACATCCTTGACTTTGAACTAGCTTTTATGGTGACACAGTAGCTTACAACTCAAGAGGTTGTGGGTTCAAATCTCAGTTCCGACGATGGATTTTTGTGCAGTTACAGGCATCTACATGTATTCAATTTCAAAAGTTATGGGTGGTTTGAGTTGCATAATTGTTTGGTTTTAATTGAGTTTTATTTTGGTTTGTGTTCTCAAATTAGGTTGTCCCCCTTTAAACTTATAAATTACTGTCATTTCAGGTAGATTTTCCTGAGGTGGTTAAAAGGAAGAAAGCCTTGATAGAGTCTAACCCTGAGTTACTATCTATGATTGGTGAAAATTGTTTGAACCCAGCTTTGAAAAGTCCATTAATAGGTAAGTGTAATTGACATTTCAATGAGCATGGCATTTTGACTAGAATGCACTTTACCGGTACGCCCCTACTGCGCATGGGTCATTTTGCATTCTTCATTGAGTCGTTGCTGACGGTGACCGTTAAAGGCGGGGGTTCGGGGGCGGCAACCCCTGATAAAAGACAGAAAATATAATGAAATTAAAATAAAATCACTTACCTTTGTATTCAAACAGGGTTAGGGTTAGGGTTATATTTCTACTTCCGGTGAATTACTACGTACCGGTAAAGTGCAGTAGCCCCGGCATTTTTTATTGTACATCTATATTAAGGGTCTGGGGGGCAGTTGGCCACATGCAGGATTTCATATCTAATGTTTCTGAGGGGCTGCTGGCTTGAGTCTCACCAGGCTGGATATATTCTATGAACATTGGACAATAATATTGATTTGTCTCCATTTAATTAAGGTCTATGGAAAATTTGTTTGATATTGTGGTAGGGTAAAATTGATTGGCACTACATCCTTGCCCTTTTTTCTTCTCACTCCTCCTTTCTAATAAGAAATTTCATAAAAAATTTGAACAAAAACATGCCGTTAAACATTTTTCCGCATTTACTTTCCCTAAATATTTGATTCAAATTTTACATTATATTTTGCTAAATTATTGAAATGGACAACCTATTTTAACAAATAATTAAGTTTTTTTCTGTTCAGTAAACTTTCATTCAGTCTAGTAAAAAACACCATTTTACTCGGCGGAATGTCCTGTACTGATGAATGTTTGCCGTTAAGTCGGTACTTGTATTAAATATTCTAATGATGCAATATCTTATATTATTTCAGAGTTATGTACAAAGACGTATAAACTTATTGGTGCAGATTTATCACTAATTAATACATTAGAAGCTGCTTTAAAGCTGTGTGATATAGATTTTGATGAACCGACATTGTTACTGTCAGAGTGTGTACTCACCTACATGACACGGAGAACTGCCTCTAACGTCATCAAATGGTCCGCTGAAAGTTTCAGTAATTCAATATTTGTTCTGTATGAACAGATCAATCCTAATGATGCATTTGGTTTGTTCATGCAGAATCATTTTAACACTGTTGGTTCACCTTTGAAGAGTATTAACTACTTTCCTACCATTCAATCGCAAAAAGAGAGATTTACTAAACTAGTATGTAGCCAATTATTTTCTTTTTGTACCATTATTTAGTTCAAAGTTAAAAGTCTGTTTTATGGTCTGCTTCTTTATGCTGGTACTTTATATATTAAGCCACCTTACAATATTGTACAATTAGCTCTGATCAAATTATCCAATTCATCAAAATCAACTTTTAGCAGTTGGCTTAACAGGGCTTGACACTAATATTTACATTATGTTGCTTGAATGGACAGCCAGCTATATTTCTAACTTGCCCAAACCATATATAACCACAGGTGGCCTGAACCAAAATATGGGTCGTCAGAGGCAATAGTATCACCTTTAAAGTCAATCCCTGCTTAACAGTAATTATACACACCTGGGTAAAGTTAAGAAATCCCTGGTAAATTTTGTTCAGGGATTTAACAGAACCCCTGGTGGGATTCAAACTGGAAACCTCTCAATTCTAAGTCCCCTGAAGATAATTTTATGATTGAATACAATCACATCTGATTAAGCTCATGGTACATTTGTAAGTTGTTGCTCTGTATTTGTGTAAAAAACAACCAACAGTTCAAAATTAGAACAAAACACTTAGTTAATTTGGTGCAACTAAATTTTTAAAAAATGTAAAAAAGTGATCTTTTAACAGTCTTGCATTTATCTGATGGAATATTTATTATATATACATGTATTTATTATTTGTAAATATACATGTACAAATAATTGGGAAAAAAAGTGCATCAGCCATATTTTGTATTGAAATAACTTCGGTTAGTCAAGAGTTGAAGCACGTTTTGTTTATATTTCTAGGGTTGGTCAAGAGTAGAAGCCATGGATATGAATGAGTTTTATAATACATTACTGACTAGAGAGGAACATGATCGTGTAGAAAGACTGGAACCATTTGATGAACATGAAGAATGGAACTTAAAATGTGCTCATTACATGGTACTACTTGGTTACCAAGGTTCTTGTGATTTAATGTTGAAATCATTGATGTCTAAAACAGGTAATAACTATCTTGTTGTCGTAGTAACATGTTTTTGACATATTGCTTGACTTTGATGTCCAGAAAAAGTTTGGAAATTCAGTATGTATATTAACAGTATATACTTCATTAGAAGTGAAAAAATATGTCGCGATTTATGTTAACTTTTTTTAGTGGTCAAGTAAAAGAGAAAATGAAGGGAAACACATGTTGTTGTTTTTTTAAAAAGGCGCCTACAGTTCTGTATTTGCTCAAATATTGTGCCATATGAAATGGCATTGATTCTCCACCCTGTTTACTGCTGATAATTGATGTTACTTATTTCAATATTTGTATTTTTTATACCCCCGCTTCGAAGAAAAGGGGGGTATACTGTTTTACCCTTGTCCGTGCGTCCGTCCGTCCGTTACAAAATATCCGTCGCAGTTTTCTCAGCAACTATAACATGCAGCAGCCTAATACTTTGCATATTGCTTCATCCCATAATCCCATGTGGTGTAAAGCGATTTCATGCTCCTTGCTCATCTACTTCCTGTTTGTTGCATATTTTTAGATTTTGTTAAATGAAAGTTACATTATAGTCATATTTCTCACAGCGGGGGTATCACTAGTGAGCATTAGCTCACAGATTTAATTGTTTTATTCTGGAAGATTTTTGAGTAAAGAAGATACAGTAAAGTTTCACTATGGAGACCACCTTGTTATTGCAAAATCAGGCAATGTTTGACAATTTAAGTCTTAAATGCTTAATTTGAAGAGAAAAGGTCCAAATATTAAAACATTTTGCTGTAAAGGCTCTATTTGTGGAACCTTACTATATTTTTCACATTTTTAGCAGAACAGAACTTTATTTGATAAACGTGTACATGGTACATAATTATAATATCATACATAGATACAATGAATTTTAACTACAATGGCAAGGTTTCTGTTAAGAATTGGGAATAGATCAGTTTTTTATATAATTTACATATATATTTATAAACAATAATTTAGCAATAGTTGGAAAATAATCTATTTAATATTGAAATTCCAACTATTTGTTTACCTTTTAAAATTTTGTCTGCCATTCAATCCAGACTAATATAGTTCTACATTTTCATTGTTTTAGTTGATCAATCAAGAAAAGTCAAAGAGTTTAGTGGTCAAATCAAGTTGTCCTTCACAAACCCCAAACAACCATTTAAACGGTTTGGACATTGTACAACACAGCTTGGACCTAACATTGTCTTCAGTGCTGGTGGCTTCGGTGAACAAGCTGGGAAACATATGAGAGTAACTGATATCTTGTTAGTTAACTTGGTTACCATGGAAACAAAGTTATTTAATCCAAATGTTGATAACAAGAAAATAGAAGGTATGTCAAATTGTTTGTTTGGAACCAGTTATGTTGTGTTTACATTGTTGATAATGTTTTTAGCTGGACTATTCATATACTGTGTAGTATAAGGGTTATTTCTCTCAGTTGTGCTTTAAGATAACACTTGGTAAAGGTTTTTTTGTGCTCCATTTTCTTTTCAATTACTGAAGACATACTATGTTATTATTTCATTTGAAATTTTAAACTAGTGAAGCAGAGGTATAATACGGCACTTATACTCCCTTGCCTTAAAGCTAGCTTTTATGGCGACGTGGTAGAGTGTCCGCTTACGACTTGAGAGGTCATGGGTTCGAATCTCAGGTCGGACCATGGATTTTTATCGGGTTACACTAGCACATCCTGTGCGCACAATTGTAAGTAATATATAATACTAAGATAAACATTGATTTTACCACTACCACAATTGCGGGAGGCTATACTAGAATCACTTTTCTGGTGTATTTTAGTCTGTCTGTTGGTTCTATTTTCCATGATCTCTTGGTCATTTTGTGAAATACTTTCAAAGTGTTTATCCAAGCAATGTTTGCCGGTTAATATTACTTATGATATAATATACATGTTTATATTTCTAGTGAGTAGAATGCATTCTACCATTACATGTTTAAAAGATGGAAGAATTCTTCTTATTGGAGGTAGGATGTCTCCAGTACGATTGTGTACACAAATGGTTGCCATGAAAATGAATTCAGGAAGTAGGAATTCAAATATTGTGCTTGAAAATATGAATTGTGGTTTAAATAAGTGCATGAATTGTGGGAATAAGTTAAATTGTGATGAAAATGATCTAAATGTGTGTAATAGGAATAAAAATTGTAATCCTGAAAATTCGTGTGATTTGGAGAATTCTTTGGTAGAGTTGTGTATGAATTGTTCTAAATTGAATATTAGTCCTATGGAAAGTAGTGTAAATAATGTTGAAAAATGTATGGATATTACTGAACAATCTAATTTACCACAAGATAAGTCAGAAAAGTTGGATGATAAGTCTGATAAAGGATTGAATAGTGGTAATGTTCAACCTGGAGGTCAGGAAGGATTGAAATGTGGTAAAGGTCAACGAAATGGTCAGGAAGGGTTGAATGGCAGTAGAGGTCAACCTAGAGGTCAGGAAGTATGTAATGGTAGTAAAGGTCAATCAAGAGGTCAGGATGATTTAGATATTAGATGTAGTATAGTAGAACCTAGTGGTGATATACCTGCTCCTAGATGGAGACATTCTTCTGTTCTATACAATAACAATGGTTTGTTTATACTTTATTCTTCAGTTTATTTTTTATATTTTGTTCCTTTTTAACAATTTGATTTAAAAATAAAATGTAAGAAATTGTTTTTACATATCCCTAGATTATTTCTCGTATATAACAACAATTATGTATTGTTCTTAGCTCACTTTGTCAATATACATAATTGGGAACTCAAAATTATGGGGTTTTCTGTCCATGTGCAGGGTACAAACAAAGTTTGGAACACATCATTACTGATTGTGACGGTGAAAGTTTGTTTTGTACCGCAGAGGAAAAACCCAAATATTTCATTTTGCATTCTGGATATACTGTTTTAATATCAATCTTATTCTAAAGTCAATGAACAGCCTCTATTTATTATACCCCCGCTTCGAAGAAGAGGGGGGTATACTGTTTTACCCTTGTCTGTGCGTGTGTGCGTGCGTGCGTGCGTCCGTTACAAAATTTCCGTCGCAGTTTTCTCGGCAACTATAACATGCAGCAGCTTAATACTTTGCATATTGCTTCATCCCATAGTCCCATGTGGTGTAAAGCGATTTCATGCTCCTTGCTCATCTACTTCCTGTTTGTCGCATATTTTTAGATTTTGTTAAATGAAAGTTACATTATGATAGTCATATTTCTCACAGCGGGGGTATCACTAGTGAGCATTAGCTCACAGATTTACTTGTTTAGTATCTGTCTTACTAATTCATGGTACATTTCTCGTCTTTTTATTTCAGATATAGAAACAATTATATTATATGGTGGTAGATCACAGACAGTGTTTGCTTTAGATGATTGCTATAAATATACTCCAGATACTAACTGCTGGCAAAAGGTAAATATTGGTTATATGATAAAATCTGTTCACAAGCAAGTGGGGTGGAGTATTTAACTTGACTGCAGCTATGCCCTGATCAAGTAATGTGGTTGTCAACCACTGGAGAAAGTATGTGCCTAGGTACCAGTTTAATGTTCAGGTCAAGAGGTCTAAGCCAAGTGAATAATTAGACTGATTTTTGTCATATGGCATGAAATGAAGCACCATACATACAAAAACAACAACCTTATTTTATAATCATCAATCAAATTCTGATTTATTTGTCATCTGCTGCTGTCATCCCGTGAACTGGGGTAGGCAGCTGGTGGCTAGATTGTCTGACATCTGACCTCCACCAAACCCTGTTCAGATGATCAATGTCCTTGAGGTTGTATGCTTTTAAGTTGGTCTTTACAAACTCTAACCATGTCTTTTATGGAGGACCATGCTTTCTGGAGGATGGGATTCTCATACCTGTGATTGTTTAGATGCAGGCCTAGGAATGCACCACACCATCTTCAGGCATTCATAACATCATGTTTTCTTCTTTAACAGGTTGATACGAATGGTGAGAAACCAGTAGGTTGCCAGTCTCATGCATCTTGTATATGGAACAATTACATGGTGATATCTGGTGGTTTAAATACAGATTTACTACCTTTATCTAATGTTTACATGTTAAATCTTGATACATTTACATGGAACAAGTTACACTGTGATATTAATCCAAGGTAGGTGGCTTAAAGTTTGCATTTTGCCAATCTGATTAAAACCCGATCTAAAATTTTCCACTCGCCTACTCGCTAATTTAGATCTGGCCTTTTTCAAACGAGGGTCACGTTCAGGTGACCTTTTCTCATCATAATATTAATGACTAGAATGTTATGATAACTTGTTTACATCGTCTACGTCATGAAATTTGAAATAAGCCGTCCAATCGCAGACAGAATAATACCGTTGTTAAATTAGCTTACCAACCTTGGTTTAAAAATAGAGATTACAAAATCAAAATGTGATTAAAAGTGTTTTCGTCCAGATGAAAGCTACACATTGATTGGTCAACACAAAGTTCATCCCGATGTGACCTTCCACGGAGACAGTACAGATCCTGTACGACAATGCTCTACAGGATATCTGTTTATGGAGATTGGCATTTTGCAGGGCTGCCACAGTTCTTTAATCTCAGGATTTAGTTCAATCAATGATTTGGTTCTATTTATGGTTTACTGAAACTTACTAGTTCACCCAACAAACTTTCACCACCAGAATGAAAATAAATGAACAACAGGATTTAATCTGTAATTAGTGCTTTCCAGCAATAATGTGTGACAAACTTTGTTTGTTCCGCCTGAGCAAGAACAGAAAAAACAACAAATTTGAGTTCCAAGTTGGGTCTATTGACCAATTTTCTCCATTCAGCTAATTCCATGTTGGCAGACCTGATATTAGTACTGGTACATTATTCATGTTTTTTTTTGTCTTCAGGTTTGCTCATTCAGCTAATATTATTGATGATATCCTTCTTTTGATTGGTGGAGTGAGTTTTTCCCATGATCCTCCTGGTGTTGCTATGGTACATCTCCCATCAGGCATCAGTGCAGAATTCACACTTCCTGTAAGTTTTTTTAAGTTTTTTAAATACTTTTTATACCCCCGCTTCGAAGAAGAGGGGGGTATACTGTTTTACCCTTGTCGTGCGTGCGTCCGTTACAAAATTTCCGTCACAGTTTTCTCAGCAACTATAACATGCAGCCGCCTAATACTTTGCATATTGCTTCATCCCATAGTCCCATGTGGTGTAAAGCGATTTCATGCTCCTTGCTCATCTACTTTCTTTTTGTCGCATATTTTTAGATTTTTGCGGGGTAATCACTAGTGAGCATTAGCTCACAGATTTACTTGTTTGTTCAATGTTGATCTTTGTACCATTGATGAGCTATGACTTCGACACAGTGGTGATAAATTGCTAATTTTTGCCATAACCAAGGTGATCTTTATAGCGAAACTTTACTGTATCCACTTTCTTTCTGTCTATATATTAAAATATCATTGAATAATACTTATTGGTTCTAACCTTATTTTGAGTGAGTTTTAATGTTGCAACACTTCATTTCATAAACCAAGGTGTTCCTTTTGACTAGTGACCACCTGTCCATTTCTACTTCATTTGCTTCCGCCCCCCCCCCCCCCCCCCTCCTGATTTGAATAACTAGATAATGACGCTGAGCATTATAACTAAGGTGCTTTTTATAGCTGATTTTTACTGTAATACAGTGGTACCTGTGCTAACTACTACCTGACTACAGCAACCACCTGTCCAGAAATCACTTGGACTCCTCTTGTTCGAAATTACTATATACATGTACTGATACTATGTCTTATCATAGATCTAGTTGGTCTTTAAATCAAATTTTTACTGTAATATATACAAATATATATATCGTATCTTTTATTTCAGGCAATGGACAAGACTCATCTAGCAATGTTACATAAACATACAAGTGTTATTATAGACAATGATAAGATACTAGTGTTAGGTGGTGGTGGCAATTGTTTCTCATTTGGTACACATTTAAATCATTCACCTATTATAATAGACATTAGTCTAGCGTTGAATGAAATGAGACAGTTATGTACTAGGGACTAGACTATCTGTGATAATTTGAGTGTTTTTTAGAGGATATTGCCAAGCTAGTACATGTTTTTGTTCATTTTTTCTCAATTAGAGACTTTAGTCAGTTATTTCCCTTTGTTTACTCTTCAAATAGGTAGGTCCTAATAGTTGGATTTCTCAGATTTTACCCTTACTTTTCATTGTCAGTTTGCCAAAATTAATCTGAAATAACTTTTTTGTAAACCATTTAATTTGTTTGAAATTTAAGCTAAGTATTTTTAAGGTAAAGAACTAGCTCAATTTCATCACGACTATTAATTCTTCATTAACAAGAAAGATATCAGATGAAATATTTTGTAATCCTTACATAAGGAATTCAATGATAAAATCTGAGGATTCCAACTATAAGGACCTGCTTACCAATTGGATTGCTCCGAAAGATAACTGACTAAAGTCCCTAATTGTCTAAACATGAATACCAGTAGTTTTATGATGGCTTCATGTATGTAAATAATTCTATATTTATGAAATTTCCGACTATGTTTTAGTGATCAGGTAGAACTGCTTGTGTTTTACGATAAGTTTTCAGTCAAGATGTTTCGATTATGCAGAGGACTCAAGTCTAAATAATATTATAATGCATTTAGTCACCATGAAATTGTCCAAGCTTTGATAGTTGTGAAAAACAGACTAAACAGGTTTAAAAATATTTTAACTTAATCACTTTAGTTACTCAGAATGTTTGACATTATGAGAATTTTATACATCACACCATTTACAGGCTTATAAAAGTTTTTTTAAACACAAAATGATTTTGCTTTTTACTATAAACTGAACCATTGTATGCAGACAAGAGCAGTGTACCCACTGCAAGTTTTACTGTTCTAAAAGCCAATGCAATGAAAATCAATCACCGACTTGCAATTCCATTGATATGAGTTAAATTTCAAGTGGATACTTTCATTTGTTGAAGTGATTAAATTTGTCTGCAGAACTTCTTGTAAGAAATCAATATTTGAATCAAAATTAATTCTTGAGGTACGCTGCTTCTTATTTTCCCTCCATTACTAATCCTGTGAACATCTGTGAAGTTTCAAGGGAATCCTTTCAGTAGATGCACAGATGAAATGTTGCACCAAAAGCCTTAACCAAGAATCTATTTTTCAAGTGTATGTAGATCTGTAAAAGGGCCATAATTCAGTCAAAATTCATGCTAGAGTTATAAGACTTGGTTTTTCCCTTACATGATAATTCTGTTGCCATGTGTAAAGTTTCAATATCTAGTTGTACTAAAAATGTGGCTAGTTACCCTGCCTCATTAGGTTCACAATAATAATCTGATTAAAAAAATGAGCAAACAGAATGAAAGATTAAAACTAAATATATTTATTCCTGTTTAAAATGTAGTCGTAAATAATGAACAAAAAGCTATAAAAAAATATAAGCACATATAACACATTCGCAGTTAATTGTATTACACAAAGCTGGTCCATGGCACAATATACTATGAGCAAGATTTAAAATCTAGTGTCTGAAATGGGTTGCTGGTTTGAGCCTCTTACAAGAGAGTTATACTCTTCCATGAAAATTCAACAATAATGCAGATTTTCTTAAGTATATGGAGAAGTTGTGTGGAATAGTATGCAGGTGATTGTTATGGACAAAGAAAAGCTAGGTTAGGTGAGCTAGTCTCCCAGGGCATTTTCGAGAGTCATTTTATTTTATTTATTTCTATCTTTGATAGGAAACACGTGTGATTTTGAGAAGGAAATGGGGTCAACAATAGGCCCCAAAATATTCCAAATGAGCAAAATGGTACAATAACAATAATTTGATAATTTGCGTAGACAGTTCACAACCCAATAAAAAAGAAAGCAAGTATTTTTTAAAAAAATAAAAAAGTCTTAACAACAAGAAACCAAGAAGTTATTTCTGCTGTGATGCTTCCAGAAATCTACAAGCCACCAAGGCAGCACCAAATGCAGCGTCTGCTCCATGGCCATCAACAATATCAAGTGGTGAATATCTTTTATGAACACAAGCTTTAACATAGGGTTGCTTTGCAACAACTGAACCAGTCAACACTAGTCTGGTTATCCCACTTTCTATCAGTTTACTTAATGGCATCATTTGATATAAATTGTGAACCAGTCCCTCACATACTGATTTGAAGACACAGTCTAAAGAAGTATTATATAAGTTAGCACCGGACATGGAACCAGTCAACGAGTCATCATGTCTCTCACCATATATGACTGGTTGTATAACCAACCCATTAAAGCCAGAATCTTCATTGTTACAGGCTTCATCATTGGATAAAGAAATTTCTGTTAATTTCTTCCATATTGTTTCTTTATCTAAGTTTACTCCTGAAATTATCAAGAAAGATGAAAATAAAAGAACAGTAACGTTTCACTATAAAAAAGTAGAAGTAATTGCATTTTATAGTCCAAGTTTCATGCATACACACGTTCCCTGACTTTACAGCTATTACCCCTGGTCATTGGGCTACTGGTATCTATCTATCAATATCCCTGGGGAGTCTTTACTCCGCATATCAGTGCAGGCGACAAATTGGCGCAACAGAATTATACCACCCTCGCAGGTACCCATTTACACCTGGGTGAAGTGAAGCAATCCCAAGTAAATTTCTTGCTAAAGGAAATTAGCAGTGCCCCTAGTGGGATTCGAACCTTGGACCTTTCGATCCCTAAGCGCGCATCCTACCACTGGACTATTGCTCCTGCTTAAAACCACCTTGATTATTGTAAAAATCTTCTTAATAGTGGAACTTACAGTATAACTGAACAGGATTTTGAATGCAGAATAATTGTATTTAATTAAAAAAATATAGAATCATTGTATTTAATTAAAAAAATATAGAATCATTGTATTTAATTAAAAAAATATAGAATCATTGTATTTAATTAAAAAAATAATGTAAGAATGTCATAGAACTCTTGAAGTAGAAAATTTCAACGAGTAGTGCATATACATATTTACTTTGATAAAAAACAAATCTGACTAAATTTCTCCTCTAATTCAACATCTATTACAAATAAAGTCATGGGAGATCCCTGCTGTATGAGGCAGTTGTTAGAAAGTATGGCAGTTTGTTTAATCCGTTTTACTCTCATCCTAGTTTGATTTAGATTGAGTAACTAATTGGTTAATCTTCAAGGTTAAATTGACTCATGATTTCCAAGTAAATTTTAGTTTTAGCTAACATTCTTTTTCATTTGAGGCAAATAATTCATCATTTAGATTAGTTAACAATTGAGTTTAGAGGTTTTTTTTGTATCAATTGTAAGAACTTGTTTCAAAATTGAGCTAAATAAAAGTTAACCATAAGAGAACAGCAAACAATACTAACCAAATGTATGAAACCAGTCTTGCAACATGTTAACAAATGCTGATAAAACATTTCCTCCATTCATGCTAGCTGCAACAGCTAGGTAGCTATTATTAAAGAATGGAAAGTAAGAGATGGGACATGGCCCCTGGAATCTTGGCGGTATGAAGTCAGGAATAATGATAGGATAACACAATTGTCCAGACGTTGATATATTCATTACTGAAAATAAAAAGAATAATTTAATTTACTTATCGTGACTATCACATAAAATCAAAAATGCACGGTTGAAAGTTGAAAGTTTTGAAATTACTGAAAACCTACTTTCAAAATGTACCTACTGACAGATTTCAAGTAAATGAAGTGTTTAACATTTACATTAATAAAAAGAGAAACAATATTAAAATGTCATACGAGCAAATTCCAAATTTGGCATTTACATGGTTAGGTTTATCAAATTTATAACAGACAGCATATTTTAACATATATGACTCGGAATAATTTTTGTCCATCAAATTTTCATTCTGTTCAGCAACAGTTTTATTTTGCTGGACCAAGGCCTTAGGGTGCATTGCCTAACAATTTTCGCTACGTATCGCTATGAAAAAGTGCTTTCTTGTAGCGATTCGTCTTGGGAAACAGCTAGCTATTTACGTCACAAACCAAGATGGAGGCCTTGGCCGAGTAAAACATTTGCGCTTATTGCAATTGCGTGTTTTCGGGGCGATTTCAAACTAAACAAGCAAATTCGTTGAATTAATATCCCCCGCCGAGTACTTGTTTTTACTAACACAACAACTGGAGACATAAGGCTTTATCAATAAATATAAAAATCCATAAAACCATAATAGGGAACATACATAACTCCATGTTAATAAAAATTATCAGGACATGCCAATGAGATGCAAATTTCTTTTCTGTATTGATGGTTTCCATAAAATCTTGTTGAAATCAATCCAGCTGTTGCAAAGAAATAGCAACATTTCTCTATATGAACACTGCACAATTAATCAAGGGCAATAACTCTGAGCTGAAAGGTTTGACCAGAACAAGGCGACGATATGCGCGCTCCTCTAGATATTGATGATTCCCATAAAGTTTCGTTGAATTCCAGCCATTAGTTGCAGAGAAATAGCGCAGAATTTTTTTTCCTCTATTATGCATACTGCATATCAAATCAAGGGCCATAACTCTGAGTTAAAGAGTCTGACCTGAACAAGGCAACGAAATGCCTATCTCCTCTTGGTATTGAAGATTCCCATAAAGTTTAGTTGAATTCCAGCCAGTAGTTGCAGAGAAGTAGCGTGGAAACGATTTTTACTCTATATGCATACTGCATAACTAATCAAGGGCCATAACTCTGAGGTTAAAGTGTCTGACTGGAACAAGCTGACGATATGTGCATCTCCTCTTGGTATTGAAGGTTCCCATAAAGTTTCGTTGAATTCCAGCCATTAGTTGCAGAGAAGTAGTGCGGAAACGACTTTTACTCTATATGCATACTACATAACTAATCAAGGGCCATAACTCTAAGTTAAAGGGTCTGACCGGAACAAGCTGACGATATGCGCATCTCCTCTTGGTATTGAAGGTTCCCATAAAGTTTCGTTGAATTCCAGCAAGTAGTTGCAGAGAAGTAGTGCGGAAACGACTTTTACTCCATATGCATACTGCATAACTAATCAAGGGCCATAACTCTGAGTTAAAGGGTCTGACCCGAACAAGCTGACGATATGCGCATCTCCTATTGATATTGATGATTCCCATAAAGTTTCGTTGAATTCCAGCCAGTAGTTGCAGAGAAGTAGCGCGGAAACGACTTTTACTCTATATGCATACTACATAACTAATTAAGGGCCATAACTCTGAGTTAAAGGGTCTGACCCGAACAAGCTGACAATATGCGCATCTCCTCTTGGTATTGAAGGTTCCCATAAAGTTTCGTTGAATTCCAGCCAGTAGTTGCAGAGAAGTAGTGCTGAAACAACTTTTACTCTAAATGCATACTACATAACTAATTAAGGGCCATAACTCTGAGTTAAAGGGTCTGACCGGAACAAGCTGACGATATGCGCATCTCCTCTTGGTATTGAAAATTCCCATAAAGTTTCGTTGAATTCCAGCCATTAGTTGCAGAGAAATAGAGCGGAAACGACTTTTACTCTATATGCATACTACATAACTAATCAAGGGCCATAACTTTGAGTTAAAGGGTCTGACCCGAAAAAAGCTGACGATATGCGCATCTCCTCTTGATATTGATGATTCCCATAAAGTTTCGTTGAATTCCAGCCAATAGTTGCAAAGAACTACTCCGGAAACGACTTTTACTCTATATGCATACTACATAACTAATCAAGGGCCATAACTCTAAGTTAAAGGGTCTGATCCGAAAAAGCTGACCACATGCGCATCTCCTCTTGATATTGATGATTCCCATAAAGTTTCGTTGAATTCCAGCCAGTAGTTGCAGAGAACTACTCCGGAAACGACTTTTACTCTATATGCATACTACATAACTAATCAAGGGCCATAACTCTGAGTTAAAGGGTCTGATCCAAAAAAAGCTGACCACATGCGCATCTCCTCTTGATATTGATGATTCCCATAAAGTTTCGTTGAATTCCAGTCAGTAGTTGCAGAGAACTACTCCGGAAACGACTTTTACTCTATATGCATACTACATAACTAATCAAGGGCCATAACTCTGTGTTAAAGGGTCTGATCCAAAAAAAGCTGACCACATGCGCATCTCCTCTTGATATTGATGATTCCCATAAAGTTTTGTTGAATTCCAGCCAGTAGTTGCAGAGAACTACTCCGGAAACGAAATTCGAACGGACGGATGGAAGGACGGACGGACGGACGGAAGGACAACGCCAAAACTATATCCCCCTCCCGATTTCATCGGCGGGGGATAATAAGGCTTTAACAACTATAAAATCACAGCAAAACATGTTTATTTCAACTATTACAAATATCATTTAATTTTAATTCATCTATAGTCAGTCAAACATAAAAACTAAATTGTCGGCAAACAGGAAGTCACATTATTGTGGAGGCATTCATTTTGATTTGTTAAAGTGCTTTAGGGTAGCGAAGAATTTTTTCGCTAGCTTTTGCTATGTAGCGAAATGAAGCGATATCGTGTAGCAAGCCGTTTCCTAGTATTTTGCTACGTAACGATACCTAGCGATTTCCTAGGGCAACGCACCCCAAATGTCCAGTGCTGATGAAAGACAGTTGTGATGACTGAATAATAATACAATGCAGTCTATGAAATTAGTGGGCGTCTGGTTTCCCGGGACAACCACTTTTTAGTTTCGGCAACCAAAAACTTCTTTTAGGGCAACCAAAATTCTACAAACAAGAGAAAGTGCTTGCTGCTAATTGACCTGTTAGGGCAACCACTTTTATATCCTAACAGCCCTATTGGCTTTCCAAACGGGTCAATGATAGGGCATCGTATTGTATGTTTATTTATCATTAAAGCAAATATTTATCCTGATGGATTCAAAAATCGTACTCGCCCGATCGGACTAGTTTCAAGCAATCTTTACTCGCCCAGCGGGTAGGAACACTCGCCATGGCGAGAGGGCGAGTGGATTTTTACACCCCTGAACTTTGTAGACTGTAATGTATTGATATCTTACCAGCATCGTGGTCATTCTTTGATGCCGAGACATATGAACATTGTAGATCACCTAGACCAACAAGTACAGGTGTACCCTTGCTGATACCCATCCAATCTTTACATAATGTTCCTGCCTGGTTCCCAGCCTCTGTTACACGTGGTAGTAAATGTACTGGGAAATTGGCTTCCTGTAATCTGTTGAAGAGACAAAACAAAGTGTTAGACTATGTTCAGGTAAAAACAGTGAAAAATGTTTATTTATTTATACTTGGTTTAAAGCTGTGTCAATGCAATTCTGTAGGTTAATTTTAGGTTATATTTTTTAAGTTATATCCTCCTCAGGTGGGATTCGAACCTGTACCCCCCTTGGGGCACTAGATTCAAAATCCAGGTGCACTAACGACCCGAATTCAGTGAAAAATGTAATAGCAATTTATAGTTTTGGTTTCATTTTATACAGCTTTATGGTTAATGAGAAACAAGATTTAACAATGTACTGGTGAATCATTTACTCATCTTTGTCATAGGGAGCTGACAATCTTTATACCCTTTCAGGAGCCCATTTACACCACAGATGCCAAACAATATTTCCTTCTGTGTATATACAATATAAAGGATAAGTTGTGTCAGGCACCTGTGATTTCTACATGGCCTCTGGTGTAAACAAACAAAATATAACTATCTGGGTAATCATTTCTTGTCTCATAGAATTATACTACCCATGCAGGTACCCATTTACACATGAATGAACTAAATGCAGTACAGATTACATGCAAGCTCAACAAACCTAGCAGTGCTCTCAACAATTACCCAGGATCTTTGAAAAACTTAAACAAGCATTAATCTTATCATTGAATCAATACAACCATGCAGAGATAAAATGTTTGTTTCGAATACAGTAGAACTACAGTAGTTATGAAAAACCATCCTTCAACAAGGATGATGGTTCTAACAAAAATCTGCACAAATTCCATTTTTGAAGTATTTTATGTACTTTACAAAATTCCCAAATGAGACAGGTCTATGCAGAGTCGCAGACCCCATTTCCACTTCATCAATCATTGAAATACTTTTTCTAGATAAAAATAAAAGAGTTCATTTACATTTCAGTATTCCATGACATTTTCTCACAACAAAAGTAACCCCAGCTGGTAGCCATCTGATGACTCATCACTGGACTTTCTAATCCACACAGTAACATTATCAGATAATCCATGATCCCTCCTACAGCATCATATAACACAAGCTTGTTCTGGTCAAACCTCTGTAACCAAAACAATGTAACACAACCAAAGCCAGCAGAAATGTTCTGATGTGAATCAGGTTTTGGTAAGGTTGATAGGAACTCTGGGGTTGCCCTTTTATCTTGCCAAGTGTAGATGTTGCTGTTACTTGAAGCAGCTAAAGTGTCTTCTCCTATTCCAAGTTGGTTTTGACTGTTCCATAATAACACACCATGCATCTGACCAGATATTGCGATACATTTAACCAGTGATCTATTCTTATCTGTTATTCGAATTAGACAAGAAATCAATGCATCAAATATCTTAGACACATCTTGTTCATAGCCTTGATTTTCTTGTTTGAAGATGTCAGAGTTGGTAGGTTCAGAGGTACAAAAAACAAGAACTTTAGATGAGATGTCAACTAGGGACACTTTCACAGAGGATGATCCTAAATCTATCCCCAAACATAGACTTGACATTCTTACACTTAGATATGTTAGCAATACCCAAATAATGATTAATGATGAAGTATCCACATGTATAATAGTTGTTATACAACTGAAGTCATCAAGATTGTTAGGCTTGTAAAATCTGAATGGGACTGTTGAAGTAATCAGTCTTGGCTTTTATGCAATAAATCCTAGTTAATATGTATATCTTCTTTAACATTAGAGTTGGTTCTGGCATCCAAACCTTTATAAGCTGATTTTTAACGTTTATCTGATGCAGCATCAAATCTACATGTATTTATAATTAATAGTACAGACACAATGGTACACTGAAGACCTTAAGGCTTAAGCAAAATGGATATGTAATGACATATAATAAGACGTGTTCAAATGTTAGCATCAGAAATTCATGACCCTAGGAGATATGACACTGATCGTGTAACATTGAGCAGCATGCTGTATTCATTTCATAACACAAATAGTGTTTATTTAACTAGTTAACTGTCATTTGCAGATAAAACTACTGACACATTTCACTATCCGAAATTTAGTATATCCGAAAATTGTCCAATTATTAGCTTTGTTTCTATTTATATCCAAAGAGAGTTGATGTCACGCTATTGAAAGCAGATATATTTTACAATTAAGTTGTGTTTTATTCGTTTGACATCCAAAATAAACAACGAAAAACTCGACGATTACAAGGAAAAACAACAAAATATTGAACCGTTGATAAATTACGGAGTGTATAATTTAATGACGAATGTTAATTGGCTGCATCGTTATCGTCTTCATGTTCGCGATCTTAATTAATAGATATTCTCTATTTGCATAGGCGGTTCCAGGATTTCTGGTTAGAAGGGGGGGGCGTAAAAGTCTAGTTAGATGGGGCGTAAAAGTTTAGTTAGAAGGGGTGTAAAATGAACAATCAAAATGGGGTTCCAGGGGGCCGTAAGGTCCCCTATATAATGGCTAAGGCTTAACACTGACCAGGGGACCAGGTTACCGGCAGTCCCGGAAATTCCTTAGTTTGGGTTAATTCTTAGGGATTCAGGTACATTTTCAGAGACTCAACTATCCTTTTCCATAGTATACAATAAAAAAAGCGTTTATAGATATATCATATAATTATTTAACAGCCGCTGAATCGTTGTAAATTCTTACACTAATTTTAGAAGGAATTGTTTTATAATGTATGCTATGTTTCACGTGTAGCGTGCAAATTTTTTTGTCATGTATATACACATTTCTTATAAATATCATATTTCATGATAGGAAAATGTACTATGCTTGGGCAATTTTAGGGGGAGGCGTACGCCGGACCCGCCCCCCCCCCCTTGGAACCGCCTATGTTTTGTACACATAGGCACATATAAAATATCACTAAATGGAATTTTTGTCCATCGTGTCAGAATGCGGAGCGTCGCTTACAGTTGTGTTCTCGAGCATCACAGATTTTACCAGAAAACAAGAAGGCCCTGAAGACCATAGACTGCTCACCTGAAAACTAGGGACAATTGAATTAAAATCTTTTTTATTAGCACTATTACATTCAGCTGAATGCAACTATGATCCCTTGAGCTGGACCAATATTTACCTCAGGGCATAAATTTAAATAACAAACTATATAGAGGACCTTAAGGTGATGCCAAATGCCAAAAACTTTATGGAAGCTCGATCTACATACGTGTATGCTTTACGGTTTTAGTCAAGATTTTTAATCCTTCATCATCAAGTTTATATCACTCTATCCAAGACCATTTGAATTATCTTTATGCCAAATTTATAAACTGTATGCATTTTGTTTTTAGAGAAGAGCTATATAATACAGAACATAGGAGAACAAAGGTAGCCTACATCTAGCATAAGTTAACAATCTGAAGGAAAAGAGCAAATATATATATAGAAGCTGCCCCCTCCCTCGATCTTCGTAAATTTGCAAATACATACATATTAAAATTTGAATCACCTTGCATAACAATTGTTGTGATAATCCAACTAGTTATTATATATGACATAACTATGTTTACATGAAAAATATTTGTATAACGCTGAACATATCTAAATGACCTAATACACATTACGATATATATACTGATTATTTTTCAGACACTCTAGTCTAGTCTAGTTATTAATTAATTTCAGCTTGATTGTGTATAGCAAGCTCTCATCCTAGAAAATAACTCTCAAATCTGCTTCCTGATCTTCTAGATCTCAACCAGTAGGATAAAATGGCTTGCTCAAAGAACATACAAGGTAGGTGCATTCATATGCTTGTGTGCGATTAGAATTACGTATTGTTGAATCAACGACTAATCGTAAGTATTGTTTTCCTCAATCTCTGTTTACAGATATCCTGTTTAGCGTTGTCGTACAGGATCTCTAAGATCTCAATGGAGGGTCATGTCGAGATGACCTTTGTGTCGACCAATCAGAGCGTAGCTTTCATCTAGACGAAACACTATTAATTTCATTTTGATTTCGTAATTTCTATTTTTAGACCAAGGTTTGCGAGCTAATTTATTAGCGGTATTATTTATAGTCTGCGATTGGACGGCCCTCGGCTCATTTCAAGTTGCGTGTCGAAGACGATGTAAACAAGTTTCTCATCATAACAGTTCCGTCATGAATATACGGCCTATCTCTTTCCTACCTCTGTATCAAGTTGGGCTGTTAATTGTCGGTCACTGGCGATGGTATGAGATAAATTCTAGATTAAAAGCTTTGGGCTAGAGATATAGGCCGGTCTGTCCAGGAAACTATAAGTAGGGCCACTCAACGCCTTGATATGTATGAAAAATGTTGAAATGCAACGTTAACCTTCATACATTTTACAAGGTATATCATTTCTCTGATAGCAAATACAATTTGTTTCAATGTATGATTTTCAAAACTAGTTTTCTTTCTTATTTTGCACGATGAAGTAAATACGTATTTTTCATTTGTCAAAGCCTTTTACCAAGTGTATAACTTTCATAATTATTATGTAAATACATCATATCAAAATTAATTATCAAGGATAAACGATACTATGACGATAAATTGATAATGATATGCATGTATATATTACGTGATACGCTTATGGACGGTTTTGTTTTTACCGCTCGTGGATTTTTGAATAAAAACATGGAATAAAGTGGTTTTAAAGTTTTGAATAAAGTTAGAAATATTGGATTATTAATAGATATATGATAATGTGTTTTGGGAATGGAACCAAATAAAAGAAAAAAAACGAAAAAAAGAGAAGTAGTGGAAGCAATAGTGACGATAGGGCAAAAACTAGTCGAGTAGGAGGTTCTCCAGGGGGTCATCTGGACGTTAGCGTAAGTGACATTTTACAAGAAACTAATTCTATTCTGTATAATGCTGAACATTCTGAAGTATTTTTAAACTGTCCTGATATACCAGAGGATAAAGTCATGGAAACTAATGCTAGTAGTCAGCCAAGTAACAATGATATCATGAAATTCTTACGTGAAATGAACACTAAAATGAATGCTCAATTGTGTGACGTTAATAAAAAGTTGGAAAAATTAGATAAGTTAGAAGAGAAAGTTGATAAGATGGATAAAGAAATGAACAAGATGTGACTGAAGATTCATGATGTTCATACTGATGTCAATGCTAAAGTGATGAAGCTAGATGAAAGGGTTGACAATATAGAATTTGTAGATAAAGCTGATAAAGATACATTGGAATCTTTGACCAAGGAGAATGAGAAAATCAAAGAGTCATTAACATATATCAAATCTCAATCAATGAGAAATAATTTGATATTCTCAAATATAACAGAAAAGGCTGATGAGAAACCTGATGATACTGAAGAAATTCTCCGTAATTTTATGAAGAAGGAACTAAAGGTAGATGCTGATGTAGTGAAAGATATTGGTATTGAGAGAGCACATAGAATGGGTCAGAAACGTGGGTCTTCAACTACAAGAAACATCGTCTGCAAATTCACTCTGTACAAAGACCGTGAACTCATTCGCAAGCAGAGGAAAAACCTGAAAGGAACAAATTATTATATTAATGAACAGTTTCCTCCTGAAATAGTTGAGAAGCGGAAGAAACTCATTCCACAAATGAAAGAAGCTTTGAAGAAAAACAAGTCTGCTTGGTTATCCTACGACACCCTGTATATTGACGGTGTTCCTATTAAAAGTGGATAGGAGTGCGTCGAGGATGGACTTAAGGTATTAGTGTGGAACTGTAACGGTTTAAGTAATGATAAGTTTAATGATGATGATTTCATACGTACTTTAATTGTAAATGACGTCATCATTCTTAGTGAATCATGGACTAACTCTGATAGCCAAATCGAGTTGGCAAACTTTCATTGTTATAACTTTTATAGGAAGTTTAAACATAAGCGTGCAAAACGCAATAGTGGTGGCTTAGTTATTTACATTAACTCTAATATAAATCCTGGTGTTAAAATAGTCAGGAATCATTATGATACCATTATATGGTTGAAATTTGACAAATCATATTTTAATGTTTCTTCAGATATATTTTTATGTTGTACTTACATGTGGACTGACGACAGTCCGGCAACCAGAATTCACGATTCTAATTTGTTTGATATCTTGCAAAATGATATATTTGATTTTGAGAAGTTAGGTAGAGTTTTATTGGCGGGTGATTTCAACGCTAGAACAGGTTTATGTCCTGACTACATAGTATGTGATAATTTTGTGTCCGAAATCGACCCTGAATATTATTGTCCTGATGAAACTTTGTCCCGGGCCTCAAAAGATTTAACCTGTAATCAACGTGGTACACAATTATTAGATTTATGTAAAGCTACCTCATTTAGAATAGTGAACGGCCGTTTAGGTAACGATTTTAACACAGGGAATTTCACATATTTTAGTCACAATACATGTAGTACGATTGATTATGTGTTGTCACGTGAATTAGATTTTTGCATAATCAAAGATTTTACCGTTGGTAATTTTAATATATATAGCGATCACGCGCCTTTAAGTTTCACAATTTGTTGCAATTACGCAAGCGATGATTTTGTCGACCCTAATATTAATTACTCGTACGTCCGTTGGAATGTTGATTTAAAAGATAATTTTAGAAGCGGTTTAATTGCTAGATTGTCGGATTTAAACGATATTTGTTTAAATAGCTGTAACCATGAAATATACTCAGTTGATGAATTGGTTTCTAAATTCACCAATATTATTTGCGAGGTCGCAAATCCATTATTCAAACAAGTTCGTAGTAGTAACAAATCATTAAACTCTAATTATACGCATAAAGATTGGTTTGACTATGAATGTCGTTTACACAAATCAAAGTACTGTGAAGCATTGAACAATTTTAACAGAAATAAAACTTTAGAAAATCATATAGCACTGAATATCGCAAAAACAAAATATAAAAAATATATAAAACGTAAGAAACGTCAACATAAACAAAAAATGTGCGCTAAGTTAGCTAAACTTAAGCAATGACGCCCACGTGACTTTTGGAGGCTTTTTAGAGGTCATGACAACACTAAGTCCGATCTGTCTATCGATGATTTTAAACAGTATTTTTCTTCTATGTTCGATCAAATTCAAACTAATGATATTGACGAAGTTGAAAGCCTTTTTCCTCCAATGAAATAAACACATGTCTCAACGACAATGTATCATTAGATTTAAACAAACCTATATGTATATCTGAGGTGAAAAATGCAGTTAAACGCTTGAAACGTAACAAAGCATCTTGTCCTTCTGATGATCTGTTGAACGAATATTTTATAGACACTATCGATATTTTAGCTAGTCATTTAACTGATATATTTAATGTTGTTTTTAACTCAGGCATTTTTCCTGAAAATGGGCGCAAGGTTTTATAATACCCCTTCACAAAAAGAATAATATTAACGATGTTAATAACTATCGAGGAATCACATTGTTAAGTAACTTAGGCAAATTGTTCACCAGTATTCTTGATGCACGAGTTGAAAAATGGTATAACGAACAAAATATTCTTTCGGATGCACAATTTGGTTTTCGGAAAGACCATAGTACTGTTGACGCAGTTTTTGTTCTGCAAAACTTAATTGATCAAGATATTCACGATAAAAAACGCTTATATTGCGCATTTGTTGACTTAAAGAAAGCGTTCGATTCGGTAAATAGAAATTCACTTTGGTTCAAATTATTTAAACAAGGCTTAGACGGTAAAATCTTGACTATGTTTAGAAGTATGTATAACATTGTAAAATCTAGCGTCAAATACTGCGGTAAATATTCCGACTTTTTTGAAATAGCGATTGGCTTAAGACAAGGCCAAACCAATTCTCCGGCATTTTTCTCATTATTCATCAATGATATAGAACTATTCATGCAACGTGATATTCATTCTGGTTTAACTATTGATGAAATTTGTATTATATTATTGTTATTTGCTGATGATATGGTAATATGTGGTAACTCTGTTGAAGACTTACAATCAAGTCTTGTGTCCCTTTACGAATATTGTAATAAATGGGGTTTAGAAGTCAACACATCCAAAACTAAAATTGTAGTATTTAGAAAAAGAGGACCTTTAAGAATTAATGAAGTTTGGTATTATAATCATGAAAAACTAGAAGTAGTTGAAAACTTCAATTATCTTGGCGTAACTCTTAACTATACTGGTAACTTAGTCTTAAATATTAAATGCATTAAAGGTAAAGCGCTACGTGCTATGTACACATTGCTTAATAATGTAAAAAAAAAATCAATCTTCGTCCAGATATTGCGTTGCAACTTTTTGATGCGTTTGTTGGGTCAATATTGAATTATGGCTGTCCTATATGGGGTGTAACTAAATCTTCTGAATTAGAGCGTGTCCATCTTCAATTTTGCAAATCGATCTTGGGGGTAAAACAATCAACTAGCAATGTCGCAATATATGCAGAATTAGGTCGGCATCCCTTGTATGTTAATCGTTTTGTCCAAGTCATCAAATACTGGTTTAAAGTCATTAATTCTGATAATGTATTGTTAAAATCTGTTTACACGCATTCTTTGTCTCAGTATAGATCTGGTAAAAAGAACTGGATAAGTAATGTTAAGAAACTGCTCGACGATTACGGATTTAGTCACGTATTTGAAGATCCATATAATACTGATATTAAATCTTTTATATACTTGTTCAAGAAAGCCGTGATCGATTGTTCGATTCAGAAACTTTTTAGTGATATTGAAAGAAACGAAATTCTTAAGTCTTTATATATCAATTTAAAGCCTACCTTTGGTATGTCCAAATATTTAGTTGTTTTAAATTCATTTAAATTGAGAAACTGTATTACAAGATTAAGAACTTCATCACATAGTCTTTTTATTGAAACTCTAAGATACGGCAGAAATAGAAAACCTAGGAATGAAAGAATTTGTTACTTTTGTAAAGATGATATTGAAGATGAATACCACTTCATTATGGTGTGTAGTCAATATACCGACATTCGCGATAAGCACATCCCTAAAAAGTATTTAAATTTAGGCAACTTTATAAACCTTGCTTCCAAAAGAAGAAAATCCCTAGAACCAAATTTTAACATGTAGTGACATTATTTACTTATATTTACATAAATCATAAAAATAAGTATCTCATACAAAATCTTCACTGTTGTTGTGATTAAAGTCATTTGAAACTAGTTGTAATTATTTGTATTGCAATATGGACAACTGTATTGTAATATTGAATACTTACATGGTATTTTGACAGCTGCAAAGTAATGATATTTTGACATCTGTACTGTCATATATAACACTTACATGGTATTTTGACAGCTGTATAGTAATGATATTTTGACATCTGTATTGTCATTTTTTACACTTACATGGTATTTTGACAGCTGTATAGTAATGATATTTTGACAACTGTATTGTAATATTGAATACTTACATGGTATTCTGACAGCTGTATAGTAATGATATTTTGACATCTATATTATCTTTTCTTATACTTACATGGTATTTTAACAGCTGTATAGTTATGATATTTTGACATCTGTACTGTCATATCTAATACTAACATGGTATTTTGACAGCTGTATAGTACTGATATTTTGACATCTGTACTGTCATATTTAGTACTTACATGGTATTTTGACAGCTGTATCGTATTGATATTTTGACATCAGTTCTGTCATATTTTATACTTACATGGTATTTTGACAGCCGTATAGTAATGATATTTTGACATCAGTACTGTCATATTTAATACTTACATGGTATTTTTACAGCCGTATAGTAATGATATTTTGACATCAGTACTGTCATATTTTATACTTACATGGTATTTTTACAGCTGTATAGTAATGCTATTTTGACATCTGTATTGTCAATACTTACATGGTATTTTGTCAGATGAATATTAATGTTATAATGTCAGCTGTATTGTAATACATGTGTAACATGTATGTTATTCATATTTGTTTTGACATCAGTATTGCTATAATTTTACAAATAGTTATTTTGTAATATTCTTTAACATCCTCGAATAATACAAAACATCTATCGTTTTTCATTCGCCATTTATACTTAATTTGTATGTATTGTATCATTATGATAATTGTAATAAATATATGTGTAAGAGTGTGCGTGTGTGTGGGGCGTGTGTGTGTGTGAGTGAATGTTGTATGAATATGTGCGAGTGGAAGTGCATGAGTGAGCGAGAGCGTATTTCACTTTTGTATTGTATTATCAAATTGCGACAATGTACTTTATCATGTACAAGTCTAAATAAAATCTTATCTTATCTTATCTTATATATTTGATAACCGTTTTAAATAAATACATGTATGTGTGCGAGTATAGTTCGTATACAAAATAACAAAGCGTGTTTGTGTTAACATTAAACATGAACCATTCATTCCAGAGGAGGGCAGTATTATAAATAAAAGTTGTATCTTCATTTTAACAAAATTAGTGTTGCGGATAATCCACCACCCCTTGGTCAATCATGTTTGTGACGGTGAAACGCATAAACACTACTCCAACAAGACATTCATAAAACATTTTAAATTAATATACATTTGTATTTCAATGTCACCCTGAGCATCCCCTGTCGTAAATTAATTCATTTTGGTGTGGATATAAACCAGTTGTTTTTTTTTGGGGGGGACGGGGGTGTTCGAACTTTATAATAGTCCGAGAGCTCGCAGGGTTTTAGGTGCGGTATCGCGCCCAAAAGGGTTGATGAGTGAAATGTAGTTTTGTCTGAGGAATTCGAAAATGCATTTCTTAAAACTGGCGAGGTAGGCGTTTTCCCACAATCTGAGCTCAAAGATGTACGTTACCAAAAACACCAAAATACACCCTAAACTTTGTATATACTTTTTCAGCTGTTACTTACGTCAAATCACATTTTTATTTATGATATTTTATTTCGAATGCATTTACAACATATTTGCACAAATTATATGAAATTTGGTGTTTAGACCTATGATATACCAGCTTTCATTTACGTTACAGTGTAAAATGAACTAAATTGGTGTTGATTCTTTTTTATAAGTGCTTACTCTTATGACAATGTTATCTAATAACCATGTTTTTAATACATAATATCAATGTGAACATTTTCCAATGAATTTTGCATCTATTATACATTGTAAAATTTACAGTGTAAAATGAACTAAATTGGTGTTGATCCTTTTTTATAAGTGCTTACTCTTATGACAATGTTATCTAATAACCATGTTTTTAATACATAATATCAATGTGAACATTTTCCAATGAATTTTGCATCTATTATACATTGTAAAATTTACAGTGTAAAATGAACTAAATTGGTGTTGATCCTTTTTTATAAGTGCTTACTCTTATGACAATGTTATCTAATAACCATGTTTTTAATACATAATATCAATGTGAACATTTTCCAATGAATTTTGCATCTATTATTCAAGTTGTCTTAAAGTTATAGCATGTTAACTACCGTAACCGAATTTTATCATTTTCATGTTATGTCACATACGTTTTACTCTGTTGATAAAATTGATCTCAAACGAATCATTTTTACTACAAAAATCAAAAATGCATGTAATAAGTGCAATTTTGTTTCAGTCTATTGAAAATGTACGCCGTAATTTACGTTACAGTGTTTTTTGTTATTAGTTCGTGTAAGAACAATTAATAGTGTTTTTAATTATGCAAACCGATTGAAATCATCTGAGAGAATGTGTCACGTATAAACGATCTTATTTCAATGCATTCAGACGAAATGTTGGTATGTTTTAGAAGAAAATCAGGTTTAATACCGTAACCAAATTACAAACAAATTACCATTTTTCTATAAGGCTTTTACAATGATGGTTCGTTTACAAAAACTATTCATATGATATTTGACATGTATTAATAGAACATACATGTTCCTAAAGTATAATTCTTACTTAATAGACATCATTTAGAATGTGAAATATACGTTACAGTAACTATAACAGAGGGGTCGATTTTTACAACGTAGTGATACAAGCACCATATTTGATACGGATGATCCACATGCGCATAGTTATCTGTACCGAAAGCATATTTGAATTCTCTAATTTATACTAAAAATATAAAAGATGGATCCGAAGTATATGTTCTCATAGTTTTGCATTGTACGACAGTTGATACGCATGTATGTATAGAAAACAATGGGATTTAGTCTGTGTTAATCTGTGTTAACCATAAAATCGAGCTCTGAAAAAGAATTATTATTCCATGATGTATCTGTAATACATGCGTATAGCTCTGGCCGCATGATGGGTTTAGAAAATGTAAAATTGATAAGTGATTTATTGTGGTGCCGTGAGTAATTTTGATGTTTGATGCTCTCTATAAATAGTTTTCTTGTTAATATTTTGCATGAATAAAATCAGATTATTCGTCATTTGTGTTGTATAAATGAATGTTCTTTTATTTACATTACAGAATATAAAGGGGTCAACGTAATGTCAGGAAGTTACTTATGTGTTGTTGCCATTGAACTTGGAATCAAACACTCCACATATAGTATGTCATGGGTTGTAAAATTTAAATCACACCCATTGAATATTAATGCAAGAAATTGGCATTCAAGGCATCGGCTAACAGAAAATACAATCTCATGTATTCTATTTCGACCCAATCAAACATTTCATTCATTTGGTTACGACGCCGAAAAGAAATATGAGGAACTTACTTCTGACAATGAACATAACAAGTGGTACTTCTTTAAACAGCCAACGAAAATGTTGTACGAATCTAAGGTATGCATTTTTGTTTAAAATGTAAGTTATCAAACAACGTAGATATATTATTTTTTTATTAGGTAGGTACATGTATATTAAACAACTGTCAAAAATTCCGGAATAGACAGCTGATAATCTGGTATTAAAGACCTACATGCATAACGTATTTTAGCCTAATGGTACTTATATATCCTAATGTTCTGTTTATAGTTAACTGAATTACATTGTACACCTGAAACTTGGCACTTACCGGGCAAAACATCAAATTAAAATAAAAGTTTTACCTGCATTGTACTTTTATGTGTAGGGTGTGGACAGAACAGCAGTGGTATTTGATGAAGCTAACAAACCTTTATTAGCTATTAAAGTATATACGTCTGCTATAAAATTTCTAACTGACGACGCATGTGAGACGCTAAATCGTAATACATGGACAACATTAACTATAGAAGACATAAGATGGGTTTTACCTGTACCTGATATATGGGATGATGCAGCCAAACAATTATTCAGAGAAGCAGCCATACAAGTAAGTCAACTTCTGTGAAATGTATTTGTATCATTGAAACATTAATACACAAATACAGGACGTATTGTACGGTGCTTTACATCAATTAAGTCATGCAATATATGAGGTGAACCTTTCCCACAAAATATTTTTGCAGTTTCTATAACTTTGAAAGTCGCAGAATAAGAATCCGAGTGATGACACCCAGTCATTCTTGATCAATTTGCATTATATGCAAATTAAGACCACCATTACCAAAATTCCGTATTTCATTATTTAATATTATGGTACCACACTCAGCGCAATAGGATCATTTGCATATGCAAATGTATGCAAATTAGGTATTTTAAGTAAAGGAATGGGACTTTATTTCAATATGAATTAATGACCATGACTGTACCAAATTACGCTTTGCAGCATAAACAGTTTTGCGATATTAAGGTGGGTCGGTACCTTACTCGGAGGGAAAAACGAAAAAAATATTTTGTTCACCGATTATAATAAAAGTTGGCAGGCAGATACCGTCATGCTTCTTGTTTGTTTTTCTGGTAACCTTAGCGACGTTGTCGTTGTTTTTTTTCACGACGTCATGGACGTCACAATGGTTTGCTATAAAAACAGGCATGCAACTACATTTGTGATTTTTGGTTATGTATGTAATTTTCTTGTAAATTCAATTTTGTAGTTTCTTCCCAGTTCTTAATTAATTTCTTGTGACACTCAGCATCTGATCTATTCAAAATTAATTTAACATAAGTCAATCAAAATCCGCTTCTACTTATTTCTACAACACATGCTTTAATCACAACGCCAGCGTAACGTTATATTAAAGTCGTTGTAATGAAGGTAATTTTACTTCGAAAGCGATATTGTGAAAAACTGAGAACGTTCACTTCCCTTTTTTATTTTATTAAAATGACACAAAAAGTGCGTAGATTTCAAAAATCGCGATAAGAATTTGACCACCGTTCTGCTTTAATTTGAAAATAACCATTATAACTCGGCAATTGGTGAAACCTTTTAGACGTGAAAATCCTAAATTTAGTGATGATATGTACAATCTTTACGACTGACGTGATATTTAGATAATCGGAACAAAATGATTGTATGCAACAACATTTCAGAAACATTTCGGTATAATAATCTTTGTCCTCGGACATTCAATACTTTGAACAAATACTTAGAGATAAAGCATTTAGCTAGTTAAATGTTTAGAGTGACTATACGCTTGAAGAATTTTCATAATATCTCAATAACCATTTATGACAAACATTAACAATAAGTAGTTAACCTATGCATTCATGGCATGAGTGTACATGTATTTCGTTTTATATCGGAGAATTATATTATTAAGGCCAGATGACTTGGGTATCTATAATGATGAAAAGTAGGTGCATAAAGTATATTGATAACCCCATTTTTCTATAGAACACGTATCTAATGTACATATACTTATGATAAGCACTACATGACCATATATACTTCACTTGATGTAGAATACCGTAATTCTATACAAGGACTGAAAACTTACATAGAGAAAAGGGAAGTAGGGTAAAATTGAGGGGGGCAGGAATCGGTACCGATGATTTGCCCCTTAAAAGTACACCCGATGATTTGCCCCTTTAAAGTACACCCGATGATTTGCCCCTTAAAAGTAAACCCCATGATTTGCCCCTTTAAAGTACACCCGATGATTTGCCCCTTAAAAGTACACCCAATGATTTGCCCCTTAAAAGTACACCCGATGATTTGCCCCTTTAAAGTACACCCGATGATTTGCCCCTTAAAAGTACACCCGATGATTTGCCCCTTTAAAGTACACCCGATGATTTTCCCCTTTAAAGTACACCCGATGATTTGCCCCTTAAAAGTACACCCGATGATTAGACAATGATTAGACGATGTATACGTCATTCCTTCCAAGATGTCGTAGCACGTAGGCTACTATTGTTAAATCCATAACCTTTTGTGTTTTTTTTCATACACAAAATGTAGTTTATAATTGTGTTTACATATGTATTTCGCGGTTTAAATTTACCACGTTTTTTCTAACTGCAAAGCTATTGGCTAGACGTTAGCCTTATCGAGTGAGTCATATAATAATGTATACACATTTACAGATAGCGTAAAATGGTCTTTATTTGCGACCGCTAAATTAGTAAAGCATAATCGTCTTTTTTATAAATGGAGATATTGTAGATAAACTTAACAAGAGAAACTCTGTTTTATAAACGAGACGTATAAATAATAAAACAACATAACTCTAATTATTAAATGTTATCTACTACCATCTAAAAATTTAATCACCGGTTATAGCACACAGTTGGATTGATTATTTACGTATCAATAAGCTTGAGGTATGCGTTAAAAGCTAGTTAGTTTTTCTCTGTACGTATCTTATCATATACAAGAAGACTGAGGACATAATTAAATTAAACTACAAAGCACTAGATAGATGCCTTCAGTTATATTTTATTTTAAATAAACATATTATGTTATAACAATTATGCAATCGTTCCAACATAAAATACTTATACGAATCTATAATAGCAACATATTAACACTTGGTATATACGTAATTTTATTCTATATCTATTGAATCAAAATGAGCACATGGTCACATTCTTTCATCGCTTGAGTAAATAAACTTCATTGATAATGAAATATGAGACACTATAGTTATTTACAATGTCATAGTACTTAACCTTACTATTTATAGAAAACTACGGAAACGTATAAGGCCCTCCACTTATCTAAAAGTTTCACATCATGTCAAGTTTTTTCTTGCCGAATGCGAAAGGTTATTACATTACAGCAATCGACATAGATCACATTGGAAATGCGATGCTGGCGACTATTTAAATTCTGCATAGCGATGACTCAATACATACTCAGACAAACGGGTGGACTGTGCTAAAATAAACTGAAAATGTCCACCAATCACAAGTTTCAGTACATCTTACCACGGCGGCGTTTATGTTCGAATTGCGATTAGGAGGGCAAGAAGAGGCATCGATTTTCAATAAGGAGGTTAAGAGGAGGTACAAATTGTGATGAGGAGGCCAAGTTGAGGCATTGATCGGGAATGAGGAGGATAAGAGGAAGCATCGGCGCAGCATGGGGAATGAATCGCTAGGTGTTGCGCGAGAATTTTGCGCCAATTGAATTCACCTCTATGTTATTCAGAAGAGCCGCTTAAAAGTTTTTGATGCAGTTGCTGCCGCTCATTTGTCAATTGTAAGCAAAATGGATTACAACTGTTTTCTGACCTTCCAAAAATACAATAGTGTCCCTCAGTCCAAACGCCAGATCTAGTTGTGCTCTCAGCAGTATAGATATCATCTCTGTGATGCAAACTAATTTTCCGTCGTAAACAGATTAAATGTGTGAAATACACAATATCACGTGTAATGTCAATGCATCTTTGTACGTCATTTCTTCAAATTAGAACACGTATATGATACATATGCCTTTCTAGTTCTCCACCCTGGTGATTGTGATTTAAAAAGTCATTCTACTTATACTGTATAACCTCTGTTGAACAACACCCACTGGGAGTGACTAATGTGTGTTGCTGTTCAGAGAATGTTGCTCTACAGAAGTTAAATTCAATTAGTATTAGACCTAGGGGAAATATCAAAAGCTGTTGTTGTAGAGGACCGCTCTGCAGAGCTTATACTGTACACTCACGACATGTCATTAAAACATGATGAAATCTGAGATAGCATCAACATTCTTTTCTAATAGTCACCCGAGTAACCATTGTCATTCAGATTATGGAAATAGATTCTCACTGATAAATAATGACCTCATTTGATCTAGCAATATACCTATTCAATGGAGCAAGTTAAGTACATGTATATTAATAAGTGTTGCTCTTCATGAGCGTATTCACCCGAAAAATCTTAGTCAGCTGATAAATTTATTACCTAATGAAAATATATATACGACTGTTGGGGGGGGGGGGGTATAAATAATTTTTCTTGTTATGTCAAATAGTCGCTAGGGTCCGATTGCTTTCAATACTGTACTCGCTGTTACTAGTAAGCTCTATCCCTGACGATGCGAATTATTTTATTAGTTTTATTACACCCTTAGAAGATTACAAAATATCGTTTCATACATTTGTCGGGTTGCGCAACATTCAGCTGTCCAATGGATTGAGACATTTCGACAAACCAATCAAATGCATGAAGAACTTAAATCGACCAATCAAATGCACGGTGCATAGAACTTCAAAAGTGAAGATGGTACGTTCAAATCTCAATATAATCATAATGTTTTACTTCGAGTTTTTATATCGTAATTGAGTCATTCAAGTTATATGCACATAGTAGATATGTTATGACTTTGATTTAAAATAGCGCAAAATAAATATATTTCTTGCAGGTACGTCAACTCTGCCACATGAGATGAGGTCAGCTGTATTATGTAAATATACAGTTGTCGATTGACAATCCTATTTTGAATAATACTTGAATCCACAAATATGTAAATAATGTCTCAAGTTATCTTAAATGAACTGCAAGTCATAAAACAGACCATACGCGTGGTTCAGAACTGTCAGTAATGAATACCTATCGCAATTGGAGTTGCGTCTTTCACGCTGATCTGTTTACGGATTAACTGTGCAAAAGCGTTAATTCCTGACGAGTTAGCACGCCTTCTCTAGGTAAGAGTTAAATTGCCTTAGTATGAAACATTATGTACCAATATAATGTTCATTTATGCAATATGTCTCTAATGAATACTATATTTCGATAACTTCATGGTTGTAACACAGTATTTCTATCTGTTGTAAATACATAATAAAATAAATATGTCCTATAAAGTGGCTTTAAATATTGATAACGTTCATTTATCGCTTGGGTAACTATACTCTCAAGTTCATTGATAACAAAATATGGGACAGTATAGTAACTTATAATGTCATAGTACTTAACCTTACCTTTTATAGAAAATTGTGTAAACGTTTAAAATAGTAGACAGTTAAGGTACACGTTATCATGTTGCAGTACTTGTGTATTGTCGTGAAAGGGAGATGTACTGCCTAGCAAGACACGTTTCTATGAAAAACGTTTAAATTTTATCCGCAGTATGTGGAGTGGAGTAAGCAAGTCCAAATATATCGAACAATAGAGTTGATAGTCCACTCATTGTTTCAATTTCTGGAGATTCTCCACTCAGGATCTAGTGTCATAATATTCAATATTCAAGATAAAGGAGTCTAATTTATGATTCACGGCTATGTTTAAATCTAAAGACCTCCCGTCGTTTCAGATTCTAACCATGTCAATGTGAAGCATACATTTTTGTCAAAATACAATTAAACGTATACTAGAGTGTACTGTTTACTATAGCGTGATGAAGAGTGTCACGGCATACAAGCGTGCTATTTGGACTCCTTTACCTAACATCTTATATACATATATATGTATAATGACTATAAGAACGAAAAAAGGCTTTATGTAAACTTTATTGATACACACTGTTTATATTTGTGATACATATTTTCAGAAAAACACAAACGAGAATATAAAGTCCATCGAATTTAAAGCACATATTTCCACACTATTGATATCAGTTTAGCATTCTTATTTTTTCTCTCTCAAATTAGAAAGAATCTCGAAGCACACGCGATAGTTCGGAAGCAATCTTTACTGTCCTTGCTACGTCTCTTCCATTAGGCACTCTTCGATGGTTGATTGTCTTTCTTTTCTGACAAATCTGGAAGGTCATAGGCGTCTAAGACCTTATCAAACAAAAACTTGCGCTTGAGTATGGCGTATTTCATAGCTTCCTCCTGATCGAAATCTTCTTTGTCGACGAGCCGGTTGAACGTCTTCTTTATAGCGTTATAGATGGGATCTCTTTTCATCGCTTGGAACCATAGCAATTTACGTCCGAAACTGTTCATCATCATCGTTCTGTAGACGCTTTTTAGGTCCTCAAAGGCGTCCTCCCTAGCCTCATCGTCACTCACTTCGCTGTCGTCATCCATGATTGCAGCCACTTTGTTATCGTACTGTGACTGACACTTCTGATACGATTCGTCTATGATTTCGTCCCAGGGATCGATGTCTGAATGTGACGAAGAGTCATCCTCCTCCGACATCATAGCTTCATCACTAGAAGCAGTGTCACTTTCATCCAGTTTTCCAAAAATATCCTCTTTTTCGAGACTGTCAGACATGTCGTCCTCATTGTCCGAATGCGCTGATTTTTTGTGTCTAAGCATGTTATCTTTTCTACTGTACACTCTTAAACAGACGTCACACCGAAACATCACCTTCAGAGTCCAAAGAATAAATGAGGCTAAACGATTCAAACCGCTCAGCTTAATACTGGTCCTATTGTGGCGATGTCTTTAAGTTTTTGATTCTTACCGCCAGATGTCCTACCACGTTTTTTACTTCGCTTGTTGTTCTTGAGCGGCTCATCCGCGCGCTGTACATGAGATGGTTTGAATTCATCCATTCCATACACCGATATATCTTTTGGTTTCGCCTGGCGCTCGAGCATGCTTTTCGCTATAGCGGTCGTTTGCTCCGCGGGAAGAACCATACGAATATACACTTCAGTCGACGATTTTTTAGCTTTCAAACTTCTTTTGCCATTCTTTCGCACTGAACGAATAGGATCCTTTGCCGATGACATTATCCGTTTTCTACTTTTCTTCTCAATATTAAATGTATCCATCATCGTTTTATGGTCTTCACCCTCTGACATACGAGTAAACACTGAACGGGTTGTTGGTAGATCAACCTATTTAAAGCGTCGTGTGGTTGAAGTGAGTCGAAGAAACCGCATATGATAAAGTAAGTGTATTTAGTGTCTTATTTTGAAGAGGGTAATACACATAATGCGTGATGAATGACTGATTTGTCTGCTAGCATACATTGTTGGTTACAGTATCTGGCACCGTTGCACCTATCACACTTTATGTAGCAGCACATGCGTGAGCGACACCACCAGCACGTATCATTTGGCTGCAGTTGGAGCGGTGACATATCCATGTTGTATTCCATGAAATTTGACATATCGCGGTAGTAGCGTTTCATCTGAATAATGTTTTTAGATAACATCAAGTATTGTTCAGAATGTTGAAACATCCATTCAAAGGAAGAGCTGTTGTGATAGTCAATTCCAATTAACTTAGTAAATATATCTCCGACAAAATCGTTGGTAGATTGCGGAGATTTAGCTACATATTGACACTTTTTTTCATTGAAATAAATATGTGTTCAGGTATATCTTCCACATAGGTGTTGTCCAAGGTAAAATCACCTATTTCCAACCATACATGAGGTGTAGTAAAGTTCTCCACCATAAGTTTACCGTACACGATTTTTGAAGCAATACCGGCAACGTCGAAGCACTTCTGTAAAACGATATTAACAAATCCGCATGCGTTGGACACATTGTGTCTTTTCTGGAGGTTAAAACTCTCAGAAAGTATCAAGTTTATATCCGTACTTTCTTTCACTGCATCGGGTACTCGGAAAGGAAAACAGTTGTAATCCATTTTGCTTACAATTGACAAATGAGCGACAGCAACTGCATCAAAAACTTTTAAGCGGCTCTTCTGAATAACATAGAGGTGAATTCAATTGGCGCAAAATTCTCGCGCAACACCTAGCGATTCATTCCCCATGCTGCGCCGATGCTTCCTCTTATCCTCCTCATTCCCGATCAATGCCTCAACTTGGCCTCCTCATCACAATTTGTACCTCCTCTTAACCTCCTTATTGAAAATCGATGCCTCTTCTTGCCCTCCTAATCGCAATTCGAACATAAACGCCGCCGTGGTAAGATGTACTGAAACTTGTGATTGGTGGACATTTTCAGTTTATTTTAGCACAGTCCACCCGTTTGTCTGAGTATGTATTGAGTCATCGCTATGCAGAATTTAAATAGTCGCCAGCATCGCATTTCCAATGTGATCTATGTCGATTGCTGTAATGTAATAACCTTTCGCATTCGGCAAGAAAAAACTTGACATGATGTGAAACTTTTAGATAAGTGGAGGGCCTTATACGTTTCCGTAGTTTTCTATAAATAGTAAGGTTAAGTACTATGACATTGTAAATAACTATAGTGTCTCATATTTCATTATCAATGAAGTTTAGTTACTCAAGCGATGAAAGAATGTGACCATGTGCTCATTTTGATTCAATAGATAATAGAATAAAATTACGTATATACCAAGTGTTAATATGTTGCTATTATAGATTCGTATAAGTATTTCATGTTGGAACGATTGCATAATTGTTATAACATAATATGTTTATTTAAAATAAAATATAACTGAAGGCATCTATCTAGTGCTTTGTAGTTTAATTTAATTATGTCCTCAGTCTTCTTGTATATGATAAGATACGTACAGAGAAAAACTAACTAGCTTTTAACGCATACCTCAAGCTTATTGATACGTAAATAATCAATCCAACTGTGTGCTATAACCGGTGATTAAATTTTTAGATGGTAGTAGATAACATTTAATAATTAGAGTTATGTTGTTTTATTATTTATACGTCTCGTTTATAAAACAGAGTTTCTCTTGTTAAGTTTATCTACAATATCTCCATTTATAAAAAAGACGATTATGCTTTACTAATTTAGCGGTCGCAAATAAAGACCATTTTACGCTATCTGTAAATGTGTATACATTATTATATGACTCACTCGATAAGGCTAACGTCTAGCCAATAGCTTTGCAGTTAGAAAAAACGTGGTAAATTTAAACCGCGAAATACATATGTAAACACAATTATAAACTACATTTTGTGTATGAAAAAAAAACACAAAAGGTTATGGATTTAACAATAGTAGCCTACGTGCTACGACATCTTGGAAGGAATGACGTATACATCGTCTAATCATTGTCTAATCATCGGGTGTACTTTTAAGGGGCAAATCATCGGGTGTACTTTAAAGGGGAAAATCATCGGGTGTACTTTAAAGGGGCAAATCATCGGGTGTACTTTTAAGGGGCAAATCATCGGGTGTACTTTAAAGGGGCAAATCATCGGGTGTACTTTTAAGGGGCAAATCATCGGGTGTACTTTTAAGGGGCAAATCATCGGGTGTACTTTAAAGGAGCAAATCATGGGGTTTACTTTTAAGGGGCAAATCATCGGGTGTACTTTAAAGGGGAAAATCATCGGGTGTACTTTTAAGGGGCAAATCATCGGGTGTACTTTAAAGGGGCAAATCATCGGGTTTACTTTTAAGGGGCAAATCATCGGGTGTACTTTAAAGGGGCAAATCATCGGGTGTACTTTTAAGGGGCAATTCATCGGTACCGATTCCTGCCCCCCTCAATTTTACCCTACTAAGGGATACTTTACAAACTCCCCACAGCAATTGTTCCCCTTGTTAAATCATTTAAGTAGCTACGCATGACGCTTCCGCTTTGAGGAGTTTAAATAGTTGAAACAATTCAATTACACAAGACGATGTAATCATCTCTTTTGAGACGCACAACGCACCACGTGCATACCTCCACACAAGAAGTATTGCGGTTTTCAAATGTATGTAAATTATTGCGCCCGTCATAGCTGACGATCTGTTTGAATTGCTCTTTAATACTCTAGGTACTGAGGCATTTCTACTGATTTCGGTTACTTACAAAATTTGACAGGGTCTGAATTATGGTAAATACATTGGAGCGTAACTTAAGTTTTCCGAACAAATAAAAATCAACTAAACATGAGTCATTAACTGTTTATTTAGAGTGGTATACCTGGTGAAAACCTCATGCTGTGTTTGGAGACAGAGGCTGTATCAACTTTGTTCAGATATACACCAATCAAACCATCTGAAGATGGCATGATTTTGCAGAAGGGAATGAAATACCTTATTTTAAACGCTGGAGGTAAAATCTCAATTATTATAGTTCTTCATCGTGTTAATTTTTGGGGCGAGTCAAATACTTCCTCATACAAAGTAATACTCATAGTTACCCAATATATTATTAACGTTTTTTCCAGAAACCATTTATTGCCGCGGCAGATCAAACCCAGATCAAACCTTCATAATAAATTTCTCTACAAACGAGATTCATGTATTACATATACAATGTACTACTCAAAATTTGCTACTTATAGTAGTACATATGTACTTTCAAAGTAGATCCTGTCCCTACTTACCCTTGCGTATGAATTGCTTCAATGCTTCAATAAATATTATTTTTGTCTGTGTCTCCAAGAATTTAAATAGGGCTTTATACGCGCTTGTTTTTATATTTCAGGCGAATGCTCTAACGTGACTGCACTGGAAGTTTTACACGGCGGAAATCTAAGGGAACTTCACAAGACCAGTAGTTGTCCTTGGGGCGAGGACAATGTAAATCAGGCGTTCATTGAATTCATGAAGAGCTATGAAAGAATTCAAAGAAGAAGAACCATATGAATACATGTGTATGATTGAAGATATTAATATAGGGAAAATAATGTGGAAGCCAGACATGGATACAACAGCTAATTTTAGAATACCGGCTGAGCTAGCGATGCTGTACATGGAACGACAGGGTATTAACTTTGAAACAGTTGTAAAACTTTCTAGGTATTCTGGAAAAGTTTCTATCCGTAGAGATTTATTTAGATTTGATCTTGAGATAGTTAAATCATTTTTCAGCAATACTAGTGATTCAATTATCAAGCATATAAAGAGAGTACTCTATGAAACCAGAGCTAAAGATATATTGACGATCTTGATGGTTGGAGCGCTTTCAGAAACACCTATATTTCAAGAAGCTGTTAAGCAAGCGTTTCCTGACAAGAGGGTCTTTGTATCCGAAGATCGTTTTTACTACAGTAACGCTTCGGATGTCTTGAAAGGTTCTGCTATATTTGGACATGACAGCAACTCTATTATAACAACAAATGTGGTCAAAAATACTTGTCGTGGACCTCGAAAGTTATAGTTCGTTATTTTGATATTTGTACACAAGATATTCATTAGTATGCATAAGTTTTTTATTAACGCAATGAATCACGATACAACAGTCCGGTTACGTTTGTGGATTATGATGAGGAAACAATGAATTGTTACAATGTGATATTAAGAGATAAATACATGGAAGTGTCGTATTGGATGCGATAATCGTTCTTCCAGCATAAATATCAGGGGCTTAAGTTTGAGGGCATTTTGATGACGATTTTTGACTGCCTGTACAATGAACCATTTAGTGACTTAGTATGTCTAACCTGAAACCAAAGACAGTGATGGATCGTTAGAAGGAAATGATTGAAGAAGCATTTTGTTTTTTTGGGTTTAACGATACATCGAAAACAAAAAGATTATATCGCGCCGAAGATTTTGTAAAACAATGGAATACATGGATTTCTGAATGGAATTGTATGTTTCCTTCCTCGGAATGGAGTTTCACGTACATGTATTATCATGACTATTTAGGATTTCTTTTAAACTGACGTCTGGTTTTGTTTTAAATTCAGCCGTCTAAACATGGGCTACACTGTGCGAAAATGACTAAAGAGGAAAGAATTATTAATTTAAAATTAAATAACAGAAAGAAGTTCCCAAACTGAGAAGCTCCATATAACAAAATGGTAACATAATTAGGTTACAAATCTAAAAAATAAAAAGGAACATGGTTATTTATTTGTGATTTATTTCTTAATCTACAGTTTTAACATTAATTTATTGATATGTTACAGTTTAATTAGTTTCCAATTTCTCATAATTTGTCTTTGTAATTTTCTGTGATATCATGACAAAGATACCAGAGAAAAATGCCAACAGGACAGATAATATGGTTAGATGAAATCCTACAGCAAAATGCCTTGTTGGACTATCAACTGTTGACCAAAACACAATGATAGCAGATAGTTGCAATACACCTGAAACATAAGAAGTATAATCATTACATAATTCTCATAACCACAAGGAAGTGCAAAAACATATCACGAACAGCAACAGTGAAACACAACTTCTTCTGTGCAGCCAATCAAAAATGAACACATTTTTTAGATTTTTAAACTTTTTGTTATAAAAATGACACCACACACAAATAATGGAAAAAAAGAACTACAAAGGGGTTTTCTGCCTTTGAATGAACAATGGCAAAAACAAATGCCACTGAATGTTTAAACCTCACACTTGTCCCGAAAGTTCATGCAAGAACAAACCCATCCTTTACTCGACAATGTTGCGTGCAAAATCACACAAACACATAAAAACAAAAGCTAATAGCATTGTTTAGGTAAAAGCAAACATTTGAGATTGAAGATATTACCTCTATACTAAGACACAAAACCACTCGCAGTATCCGGCAATTTGGAACGCAACAGAAAATAGTGCGGCGTATGAAGACAAGAGTGTTGTATTTTTCTGTTTTTGATACAATTATTATCAAATTGTAAATTAAATGATCGCTTATAACTACATGAATATCAATCCATAAATACAAGGTGCCTTTTAACCTCAAAAAGGTACAGATGCTAAGTCAAACAGTGTATTCTACTTTCGATTTCAAATGTCTGTGAACTGAATGACACATGTAAACACGTTAGGATGGAGGTTTAACTACCAGTTAAATTTAATAGGCATAAATGGTAGGATAGTTAAGTTTTATTGAGTAGACCAAAAACATACTCTATTTCTTCAGTACAGTTGAATTGGGAAGTTATTAAAATGTAAACTTTGCCACATGTTTTCAGGTAAATGAACAGTTTTACCCACGATGCAGAGCGTCTCCGTACAAAGGTCAGTTAAGGCTGTTAGTGTACAAATGAAAAAGGCAAGTACTCAGTGACATTACTGAGATTAAAGCACTTGAAGTTAAATCAGTCAGAACATGACAAAAATAAAAGAAACAGGTGGAGCATTTTCTGTCTTCAAAGATTTACATTAAAATATTCGTAGTTATTAAATCCCTGCCACCGTCGTACAACCAAAGAGATAAACAAAGTGATCGATTGTATTAGGGTCAATCACCAAGCCCAAAGAACGTTGTAGAATATCGAATATCTAGCTGATAACCTTTTTGATTTTATATAATTTATGATTCTTACAAATGACGTTGGAACATTTTCAGAAAATTAAATTCATAAATTAAATCTACAAAAAAGTAGTTGAGAAATTCTTTGTTGCACAAGTAATTTTAACTGCAGTATATTTGACTCAAATCAATTTAGAGCTGTACGTAGGCGAATTATTTCAAACCGAACACACAAAATATATGAGTTTAATATCATGAGTGACATTTCCAAATTAAATAATTATAGCTTGATTGTGAAACAAGTCCTTTCAACTTAGATTGATCACAATTGAGTCTGCGTCCTGATCCTGAGCTACATGAAATTAAATTTCTTGCTCAGGGAAACAACGATCTCGGGGTAGACTTTTGATACCAACGTAGAGCTGGCTATCCAAAGATAACCACTCCACCATTGCTTTACTCGTATTACTCATGAAGTAAAACAGAACACGAGAAACGTGTTACTTACTTGCTAAGTATATAATAGATGTCCAAGCATATGCTATCATTATTTTATTATCTTTAACAGTAAACATACATCCAAGTACTGAACCTATTCCAAGAAGTACAATACCCATTGTTGTTAAAATCTGTACGGCTGTCAGCCAATCATCAGCTAAAACAATTAACATTATAAGAATTATATATAGCTAAACATTCTCTCAGCACTTCTGTTTATAGCCACCAAAAAAGAATTTCTGTTCAAAAGAGATTTATGTAATAAAACTTGAGAACTAGAACTAGTAGCGTCATACTCCAGTTCTCACTTGCGTATAAGGTCGAAAATGGAAATTTTAAAATGGAAACAAACAAACAACAAAATGAAAATCGTATTAAAATAAAACACAAACTACGTGAGTATTTATGGTAGTAAAAACTGATTAGAAAGAAAAGTTTATTTTCATGTTTATTTTTGTGAAAAAAAATCAGTGGCAAAGTAGACTAGAAATTCATTTACATTTCGACTTGATCAACATTTAGGCCTTCATGTTTATGATCACATCATCCCCTACTTAATATACTATTTTGCCGTCCAGATAGATTATCGTCATAACATTTTACTTAATTATATAGTTACAATTTAGAAAACTTTTTTATTTTTTTGTATTTTATGGCAATTTAAAATTAAGGTCCTAAGTTTCCATAACAATCAATCAAAAACTTTTTTTAGTAATTTCTTATCCCTACAAGTTCAACCCTATCCGCTTATTCTCATATTAATATGTTGGGCAATACAAAAATATACTTAAAAAAGCTATGCATTCTTAGAATTTGGTTTAGATCTTAAAAGCTATATTTTAACACCATACAAAGAAATGAACTGATTTATCTGGACTCTATGAAGTAATTACATGTAATTTAGATCCTACGTTTCTTATAATACGAATTTAATTTTAGTCTTATGAGGGCTTATCACAATCCCAAGTGTTGGCGTAATTATTATCAATAAAGAACGTAACTTCAACAAGTCTCCAACTAGTTACTACTGTACCCTATCCGAATAAAGTCAACTGAGAAACATTGAATCCCTATAATTGTGCACTAAGTCCGGGGTCAGCCCACATTATTGTGACAAAGAACTGGTCTAACTCTAAGTGATAATCGTATAATAAATAAATGGTATTTTATTGAAAATAATATTTTAAGCACAGAAACTAGCCTACTAGATCTACCTTACTAAAGAAGAAACAGCAATTGAAATAATAAAACTATACATTATATAGAGCGGGGTCGGGTATATTGGGACACCAAACGAATTTTCGGGATTTTTTTCAAAAGTAACTGCGTTTTTTACAAAGTTATAATACAAAATAAAAGTCTATCCCTTTGTCGTCATGAGTAAATGTTGTGTTATCATTTTCCTTACTGTTAATACATTTAACGTCTGTAAGAATAATGACACTATCATGAGGGTATTTTGGGACAGGTCGGGTATTTAGGACAGGATAGAGGGTAATTGTGGACACCTTAATGGTCTCGTATAAACATCATTTTACCTACCTATATTTGGATAAGTTGTCACACAATGTATAATTGTTACCTGTGTAGTGGTTTTAGTGATGGCAGAATAACATAATGCATACGTATTGGAGCTTCTAAATATAGACTGTTTTTGGTGTATTTATTCATGGATTTTAGACAGACTCGTGTTGCAGTGAAGCAATTAGATCTATACGAGCGTTTATTCTTTTGCCAATTATTTCAATTTTGCAAGCTGTCAACACTTAAAATATCAAATATTTAAAACTGGGTGAATGTATGCGTGTTGTGACGTCATTGATTGTCATACGACAAAAGCAACGTCGGTTTCTCTTTGATGTATAGTAATCGATCAACACCGCGTCTTACTAACGATACACCGAGCACTGAGTGTTTACTGAAGTTGTAACTTTATGTCCAATCGGCATTTTTCTACAGCGTTAAAATTGATTAACTTAAGTTATTAAGAAAATGCTTTAAAATTGAGTTTAAACATTTTAATCAACTAAAAAACAAAATTAAATAAAAAGAGATAATGAGTACTCGACATTAGCTTAGAGGAGATGATACAAATTGAATGTACTGCAGTATTATTCAAAGAAGCCTTTCACGACAGTGATAAATATGACCACAGTTAAAAATACGCATATTAGGTTTAGATAAAAGTTTGTCAGCTCTACCGTAATCGAATAAATATTTGTTTCAGACATTATTCACTGTTAATTTAATACTTCATTCATAAAATTTCAATGGTTCGAAATTACCCTCCGACATAAAAATCGTGGAGGGTATTTTCGAACCACTTCGTAACATTAATCAAACACAGCCTCATAAAGCGGGCCATTTGCGTGCGAGGCATATTGATTTTTAGGCCGCATTTTGTTTCCTATGCGCCGTTAAGTATGTTTTTACCAGTGTTCAGTTGGTACAAGTCGAGTCGTAAAGAGTTCCTGTATATCAGCATGAGAGGCTGTTTTATAAATTTTCGCAAGGAAATATAAATTAAATCATAAAATGGGGGGTTTAAACCCGGAAATGTTGACTGTCAGGAAAATTTTTATCCTCAAAAATAGAACTATTTAATGTCCTTTGGCTTAGTGAACACCCACAAGAAATCGGTAGAATTACGGTAGTCACGTAATCCTAACTACATAGGCTAGAGTTACGGGCCCGTAATCCTAGCCAAAATAATATGTGAAAGCTAGAGTTACGGGCCTGTAATCCTAGCTTACAAAGCTCGCTGAGGCTACAGTTACGGGCCCGTAACTCTAGTTTATAGGTTGATTAAGGCTACAGTTACGAGCCCGTAATCCTAACCGGAAATACACTTATAGGCTAGAGTTACGGGCCCGTAATTCTAGCTAATAAAGCCTGTTAAGGCTAGAGTTACGGGCCCGTAATCCTAACCGGAAAGGTACTTATAGGCTAGAGTTACGGGCCCGTAATCCTAGCTTATAAAGCCTGTTGAGGCTACAGTTACGAGCCCGTAACTCTAGCTTATAGGTTGATTAAGGCTACACTTACGGGCCCGTAATCCTAACCGGAAAGGTACTTACAGGCTAGAGTTACGGGCCCGTAATTCTAGCTAATAAAGCCTGTTGAAGCTAGAGTTACGGGCCCGTAATCCTAACCGGAAAGGTATTTATAGGCTAGAGTTACGGGCCCGTAATCCTAGCTTATAAAGCCTGTTGAGGCTACAGTTACGAGCCCGTAACTCTAGCTTATAGGTTGATTAAGGCTACACTTACGGGCCCGTAATCCTAACCGGAAATACACTTATAGGCTAGAGTTACGGGCCCGTAATTCTAGCTAATAAAGCCTGTTAAGGCTAGAGTTACGGGCCCGTAATCCTAACCGGAAAGGTACTTATAGGCTAGAGTTACGGGCCCGTAATCCTAGCTTATAAAGCCTGTTGAGGCTACAGTTACGAGCCCGTAATTCTAGCTTATAGGTTGATTAAGGCTACACTTACGGGCCCGTAATCCTAACCGGAAAGGTACTTATAGGCTAGAGTTACGGGCCCGTAATCCTAGCTTATAAAGCCTGTTCAGGCTACAGTTACGAGCTCGTAACTCTAGCTTATAGGTTGATTAAGGCTACACTTACGGGCCCGTAATCCTAACCGGAAAAGTCCGTAATCCTTACGGCACTCCCGTAACACTAGACTCCCAGGTTAGACATACGTTCTCAGAGTGAGGTCCCCTTATGACGATCTTTTTATTAAAAGGTATTCATATAAAGAACTTTTAAAAAGGGTAAATGACTTAAACATGGCATACTGAAATAATTCTGACTTTGCCAGGTATATTACATTATGATAGCAGAGACATAGATATAGTTATCTATGTCTCTGATAATTTTTTAACCGGATTTCAAGTAATTGTGGAACCCGGAATGTACGGTATTGAACGGGCAACAGCAACAACCATAAATATAATCTGCTGATTTTTTAGCACTTTAATTAGTAACATTACTTTCGGTTTACAAAAGTAATCAGTGTTTGATAAAGACTTACCGGAATGTTTGAAAAAATATAATGACACTTTATTTACAGGAGGGTAGTGTTTGCTTTGGGTTTTTTAAATTAAATGTAATAAATTCACGTTTTAATGATATTACTGCTGGTGTCCTAAAACTGCCGACCGTTCGAAAATATCCGACCTCGCTCTACTCCCCAAAAGAACTCAACGAAATAATTACAAAATAAAACTTTCAATAGAAACAAGGATAGTTTATTTAGCCCCATAACTTTGAGGTCTAAAAGTTAAAACCCAAAATCAGGCATTCGCCACTTTGCAAAATTTGAAAAATGTATCTATAATGGAAGTATTATGTTAAACCTTATCAGAAGATCTTTACAAGAGAAATTAATGAAGTAAAATGAAATAAAGACCAACATACCATTTTCTGTATCAACACAAACAAGTCCCAGATGAGAACTAGTGCAAGATCGCCATAGACCAACGTAAACGCCTGAATATGGCTTCGTTTCCAACACGTTTCCACTGAAGTCTAGCCAGTACACAATGGAGCTGATTATACTTAAACCGAAAGCACTTGCACATAGTATAACACTAATGACGATGAAATGTATCGGTTTCATCTCAACCTTTGGTAAACGATCTTGAATGTAGGGCGACATGAGCTTGTTTACGTTGACGTCACTGTTAGCGCGAAATAATGTGACGTCAAGAAATCATGAATATAACCCAACCTGGCCGACCAAAGATCGAGTCTTCTTTTATTATTAAGACGTAATAATAATGCTGTCAATTATTTTTATTCATCCTAACTTAGAATTGGTAAGATTTGTTTACTGACATTTGTTTCTAGTCTGTGTTGCTTTGCTTTATTTGGCTGTTGTTAGCGTTTTAGAATGCATTGCATCATCATCATTATTATTATTAATAGTGTTATTGTTTTTATTATTAAATTAGAGCTATTATTATTATTATTATTATTATTATTATTATTATTATTATTATTATTATTATTATCTTTCTTTATTAATTTTTATTTATATTCTTTCGCTATGTATTTCTGTATTTGGACATTATTAGTATTTACCTTAGTTCTTTTTTTTCATTTGAATTGAGGGGATTGCCCATTCTATAAATAGACGGTGAAGATATCACCAGATATCAGTCTTATAAACGGTCAGTCAGACCGTTTGTGTACAGAATGGGGGATTGCCTAATCAAATTCTACTGTAATCAGGCACGTATAGGGAGCATTTTTAGATTGGGGGCTAATTTGTTCAGATTTATTATAAGAAAAAGAAAACGTTACCTAATGTTACAGTACTTACGTTTAAGTTTAATTTTACACTGCATTTGAGCACCTGCTTCCAAAAAACCGTTTGCAATATTGATTTTGCCAAAAAAGCGCACATGTATCAATCTATTTAGTGTGACAGATTAAATAAAGATCCTCAATCACTAAAATTGCTGAAAATATTGGGGGACTAAGCCTCCCAGCCCCCTCCATCCTGTTCCTACGGGCTTAGTTAGTTTAATTTAATAATTACTTTTGTTTTCCTTTGAGCTGCAATAATTGTGATCTATGAATGTGTAGATGTGGTCGGAGTGTCAGTAAAATATATTATGTTAACACAATATCAATCTCCGTAAACAGAGATCCTGTTCTACTCGCGTTGTCGTACTGGCGAGTAGGCGAGCGGTAAAATTTTAGATCGGGTTTTAATCAGATTGACACAATATTATTCAAATGTATAATTATTTGTGAGATTATCCACCTTAACTACCTCAAATATGGACTATACGCCAGTAAACATTTAAAGAACGGGTCGCGTTTTTTATGAAACGGTCTAACCGAAGTTTATTCTCGACCTCCGCGTACAGCGGAAATCAACGGAAATAGACGATTGGTATGATATACGGTCTAGAGGCCGTTATAAACCTTGGTTGAAATACGCCTTTGTGTTGATTTACACCAAAAGAAAGGATTTATATACAGGTAAACATTAATTATCACCAACTTTGCATCTGTTTGGAACAAGTTAATCGCCTAGATATTGAAAAATAATTGAAAATTGACTGATTATAAACCTGTACCAGTCTAACAAGGACGATTTGAGGAAAAACATGGCGTGACGCGTTCTATTTTAAAGGGGAGTAACTCTTATCGCAAATTCAAACTTATCCAAGTTTTATTTTCACTTTGTAAACTACTGTAAAGCACTGATTTTAGACGCTGTCTTTACTCAGTTTTATACTATTTTATTAAGTTCCTATCCTAATGAGCTGCAGACACGTTGGTTGTCATCAAATATTCTTTTAAGAGCTAATTGAGTAATTCAGAATTTTTCTTAGGAGCTACTAAAAACCCACCCCATTCACTTTTAAAAGATACAGGAACCACTGTAGTGAAAGGCCAGAGGTGGGTCGACATTTACATTTACTTTTTATCTGTACTTGGATTAACACAGTGTGAATGTAACACCTAACCTAGCTTTCTTGGACCCATGAAATTATTGTCAAAATTTCATTGAAGGGTATAACCTCCCCGGGTGGGATTTAAATGCATACCCCCTTCGAACAGATTCTAAATCCAGGTGCCCTACCAACTGTGCTTCTGACTTAGTTACATTTACAAACGTTTTTTCTTGAGTGAGTTTGAGTTTCATGACTATGTACCCTGAATTTTAAAAAACATGTATCATACTCAGGAATGTTTGTACCCTGAATTTTAAAAAAACATGTATCATACTCATAGGAATGTTTAAGTTTTTAAATATTGCTATTTAAATTTGTCATTATTTACTAAGTACGGTCATTTTCAGATTCTTCCCAGTTAGCAAACATGGAACAGTCATCTGATGGAAGTGTTATGAGTTCAGTAGCGTCTGGTTTTACAGTTCAGATTATACAAGCCACACCAGGTGGAGATCAACAAACTGATTCTAGATTGTTTCAGTTGTATAGTGAAGAACCAGGTGTAGCCCAAACTTTGCTGGATATTGCCCAGCCTGGAACAATTACTGTTGATCAGGTTTGAAAAAAAATAGCATTTGATATTTGTGATTATTTCTTTATATTTATGTGGGTGGAAGTTTTCAGTATTAATACTGATTTCAGTATTTTGAGAATAAATTACTCTATGTAATTCATATGACATTTGAGTATTTCAGTACTTTGAAAGTAGATTTTCAGTATTTTAGAAATTTCAACTTCCACTCATGTATTTGGGCAAGTTTAAGCTTATATAAATAAATGCTGTTCCTCTAATATACTTGAATTTTTATGCTATTTTCAAGAGGACAGTGTTTATTAAAAATGTATGGGTAAGAAGGCAGGGCCCATTTCAAAGGGAAAATTATCAACAAAGGTTTCTCCATGATGCTATAAAAATGATATCATTAGTTCAAAATTTAAAAAGCTGGAATGTTGCTACTTTTTTGTGAGGGAATGTGACTAAATTTAGGCCTCAAAATGACCTGATAAAAATACTGGAGGCTAATAATTTTCTGTTAAGAACTTCTTAACAAAGAAGAAATGTTAAACTTTGTTTAAAAATGTTCTATAAATTTTAGGGACAAATTGGTGATTTTGTATCCGTGGATGAGAGTCAGGGAGTAAAATTAGATACTGATGAAATAAAACAAGAAACTTCCAATATTAGTGATGAACAGTATGAAGGGCTTATGGAACAGTATAATGTAAAAGAAAGAGAAGAGAGACTTCAAGTTGCTGATGATATAAGAAGTCAAATTTCTGAACTGGTAAGTTTGTTTATTTAGCAGTCTTGGAAATTAGTGGGCATCCAGTTGCCGGGGACTACCACTTTTTAGTTTGGGCCACCAAATATTTCTTTTTGGCAACCAAAATTCTACAAGCAAGTAATAGTGCTGGATGCTAAACCGACCAGTTTGGGCAACCGCTTTCATATGCTAATTTCTTAGACTGATACAGTATAACCTGTCTTGAACAACACCCACTGGGTGGGACTAAACTGTGTTGCTGTTCAATTGTTGTTGCTCTGCAGAGGTTAAATTCAATTAAAATTTCCCCTAAAGGAAGTATCAAAAGCTGTTTTTGTGCAGAGAATTTGTTGTATAGAGGCCGCTCTGCAGGGGATATACTGTAGTGTATTTTACAATTATGTATACTACACATATATTACAATAGAGTAAATTTTAAAATATTCTTACTTAACAAAAATTATGGATGGTATTAAATCCAAAGTGATTCACAGGGATTTTTTTCATTGTTTGGGGAAGGGGCCTGCGGCCTTTTTTAATATAGAGCATTTGGGAAATTTTATCGCAATTTCATAGGGAGGGGAACAAAAAATCCAAGTTAAACTCCAAAATTGGGGAAAACTGCATGATTTTAAAGAAATTTCTTGAGGGGAAGGCGCCTGTAAACGGCCCCTGTTATATAAGGAAAAAAAGGCCTGATTCAGTAATATAACAATAACATTACATAAATTTATTATATAAATAATATTATATATGTTCAAAACTGTGAAGTCATTAAATAAAATTTTAATTTATATATAAATAATAATAAACCATTTTGCATTCTTAGAACTAAGTCCGACATAATGTGCAAATTTTTAAAAAATAAATTCCTTTTAAAAACAATAGATTTGTTCTGAATACAGTCATATATTAAAGACTTAATTTGATGTAGTATTGTATTTATATTTGACAGTGTATGCAGTTGTGTGATCTTGGTGAAGAAAGTTTTTTATTGTCTGTAAGAACTCAGGATGGTAAACATCAACATGTTGGTTCTGTCAAGGGAGATCACTTCTGTTTACTAAGACCTGAAGTTATACAAGATTTTCATAACTTTTGTTTAGGTAAGTTAAGGGTGTATCATTTGTTAAAATTGAAAAAAAAAACCTATACAAAAGTGGGTGGTGTAACTAAATATATTATGTGTATTCTCTATGTACAATTTTGCCTGGCACCTGTGAAACAAACTGAAAGTGAAAGTAAAAGCAATTACGTGCGATAAAAATGTTATGATAAATTATGATATTTGCTTTTTGGAAACATGTGAAGAGGAATAGAAACTTTGAGACATCAACCCTCTTGTGCGCCCTGTCCCCTTTTTGCTGCCTCCCTGCCCATCTCTGAATTCCAGACTAATCACAATTACCATGGTTGTAGGTATAGAAGAAGAAAAGAGAGGCGGTGATGATGATATACAAGAATCATTTGATGATATAACAGAACATGAGGATAATATAACTACAGCTTCATTAGAAAATGAACAACATGAACTAATGGATGTAAGTTTAATATTATTTTATACTAGCAATCATCTTAGACCTACATCTATCTACGTATTTACTTGATTAGTTATATACAAATCTGATTTCTCTTTATATTGAACACAAATTGTTGAATGACTGCTAACAGGGCATAAAAAATACTACTTTTTAGCTTTAAATCTACCTCACAAAAAAACTGAGTTGAAGCAGTAAACTAGTTCATTTACAAAAATATTTTGTGCAGAGGATTTAGAGAAAACAATTACAATTCACTGGCTGACATTGGTATTCTGGGACTAATAAATGGTAGGATTATTTAATGCCCCATTTTATTCTTTTCTGTGTTTTGGCTGGTGCAAAAATTTGACGAAAAAAATGTTAGTTTACCTTTTGAAAACCATGTGACCATACGCCCTATTGATCAAACTCCTCACAGTGCTTACGTCATGCTTTGCTACTTTACCACTGCCAACACAAACATCTTGTGATGCTAGTCATACTATGTGACAAAAAATGGTCACCGCCATGAAAAAATACATTATTTTTACAAATTATCTTTTTTTATCTTTATGTACTTTGAATACTATAATTTACTAAAAGAAGGCTTAATTTATAGAAAATATTAAAATGTAAAAGAAAAGCTGAAAAAAAGCTCTCTAAAGGACGAATTTACTTGTGGTGACTGTGGTTATTGATTTAAAAAAGGGAAATAACTGCTGCGAGGAGTTTACCTGTAGATAGCTAGTATTTTTATGTTAAATTCTACTATATTTGTCACAGGTTGAATCGGTGACAGAGAAGGATGTACAGAAAACTGCTATAATGAAACCTAAAGTGATTGTATTAAAGAAATCTGCTGATGGTAAAAGTACTGAGATTGATCACCAATATGTTACACCAATAATAACTGATCCTCATCCTGCAGGTTGGCATTTACTTGACACCATTTTCTGCTCTAATCATCATATTGAGACCTAAAAGAATCCAGTGTTAAGGCAATATCGTATGAAGTATCCATGAAAATACTTTCTGAAGCACAACATCAGGCCTAGTGCAAAACGGTCAGAACTCAATGTAAAAAAGAATGAGTTACGACCATTTTGCGCTAAGCCCGTGATTTATGTTGCTGATCCTGTTGCAAATAGAAAGCAGACATTTAATGGTTGCTATCACATTTAGACTTTTGACTCGTAATAATCTGCTATTAATTGTTAAAATTTGATTACATCTTTGTGAAATTTTTAGCCGGATTCGGCTAATAGTTTGGCGAAACACATGCAGGTGGTTGGTCGGGTAATTGCGTTAAAGTTTTTCTTTACCATATATTTCTGCCATTTATTGTCAGATCTTTATGAAACTTCATACAATGATAACATACCATGTGATAAACAGAATTGGAAAGAAACCACAACTCTTCTTGCCTTTATTATGGATTATTTTCCTTTGTAATTTTTGCGTAAAAGTTTTTAAATCTGGCTTTAATGTGGTTTCCACATTACATTTCTTGTTGTTATTTTTTTCCATTGTGAAAAGGGGCTAATTTTGGCCCTGTTTTGAGGGAAATAATCACTGTATATTGTCCTTGTATTACAGAACCTGCAGACATTGATAGTGGAACTGGTAATAATAAAGAAACCACTACCAGTATATTATTTCTGTGTGATGTATGTAAAAATGTCTTCTCTGATATTAAACAATTAAGGGTAGGTATTATACTAAGGCCTTAAAAAATTATTATATTTCCGGTGACCCCACCAAACTGAATTTTTAGCCTCAACGGTAATGAAACACTCGACAAAAAATTAGAGACATTGCCAGTATTGACCCATATTTTGAAATGATGTAAATAGAATATCTTTAATTGTCAAATGTTACCTTATTGCTCCACATGTTCATCATCTTCTTGGTGATTATAAAAAGTGATGACATTATGCCTCAGTCCCATAAAATCGTGGCTTGTTACGGACTCGTGCGTGTAGACAGTCGTAGGCCGTGGGAAGCCTTGCGTGTCAAGGTGACGGTACACACATGGTACAAAACAACACACCCTAACGGAGCCGTAGCTGGAAAATATGCATGTTTAATGCATACTCGGCCACGATTGGGTTCACGATTTCATTAAGAAACTGATACGTGTATTCTGGGCTCATCTCACGGACCCTGGAAAAATGTAACAGTCCGTACGGGTATGCAAGAGTTTGTACGGGTCCTTGCGGAGCTTGATCGCACGGCGCCCGTACGATGCCCTCACGGCTATTTTTATGTTTATGGGACTGTAGCTTTACCTACGATGTTGAAGATGGACGCTCTGACTTTTAAAATGAAACAAAAGTATAAACATAAGTGTTACCTATAATTCTATATTTTTCAGCAACATAAATTTGATGCACATGGTGAGACAGATTATAAATGTGAGAAATGTTCCAGGATATTCTCATTAAAGAAAACGTATGAACGTCATTTAATGGATGCACATGTTGATGGTGAAAATAAACATATATGTGACTCATGTGTTCTTACATTCCAAACCCCTAATGACCTAGATACACATATAAAATGTAAGTCTTCTTGTCATAAAATTCATGGTTTGATGCACCTCATGCTAGGACTGCAACGGTTCATGGGAAAGTTGATGCAATTTTCGATTCAATTTTTTTCGATTTGATTTATTTAACAGTATAGTTTATTCAAATTGTACAGTAAAACTTTCATTTTAACTTAAAAGTAACATACATGTATATTGATAAAATAAAATTGTTATTTAAATTTTTAACATTTATTTTAGATCTAGATTAATAAAGCAAATAAATTTTCATGCCGATTTATTAATCACTAGTTTATCATTGCAACTAATAGTCTTGAATCCTCATAACTTTAAAGACTAGTTTAATGGTCGCTATGGAATCAAAATTTACAGGTTGAAATCGAATCGGCGCCCTTGCAATCGATTTTTGATATATTAAATCCAATTGTTGCAGCCCTACCTCACACTGCCTTTCAAGCTGCAAATTGTATGACTTTCAAAATTTTCTTTACCTGAGTAAGAAACAAATTCAGTGTATTTTAAGAATTTTCTTCTCCGCTTACTTTTGTTGCATTAATAAGCTCTTTTTCATGTCATGGTTGGAGTCCTTAATTCATGGTTAGACCCCTCATATGCATCAATCACGGGGCTTGACATTTAAGGTTGTCCAATTGCCCTTGAAGACCTATATTTGGGTTTGAGCAACCTGTTACTGCTATTAAAGATGTGATTCGGGCAAGTTAAAATTATAGCTTGTCCTCCATTCGGGTAACTTAGTTTAATAATCAGTGCCAAGCTCTGCAGTCAGGGACTCGATTGGCATCAGAACAAAAATGGTAAATCCATATGATATCCCTGTAATATTGTGTTAATTACTATTTTCAGCTTTTCATGATACAGAATTACCCATGAAATGTGACATCTGTGAACAAACATTTATTGATATAAGACATCTTATGGAACATAGAAAAATACATTTTGATTATGCATGTTTCTGTGACAAATGTTGGCAAGGATTCTTTGATTATTTAGAACTTGAAACTCATACTCAGGTATTAATTAAAGTACAGTCCCAACCAAAGTGTGGAGACTATAGAAATTTACTACAATTCTTTAATTTTGATGATTATTTTTGTATGATCATTATTTTTAGTACATTTGAGTATAGTTTGTGATAAAATGAAAACAAATTTTGTAAATGCAGCACATTTACAAGCATCTGACATCCTTTAGCCTCTAAAACCATGTGAATTGTAATTTTTCCATAACGTAGCTTTTATACCATTTTTGTGGTATAATAATAGTAATGATTATAAAGATTATAATGATAATAATGAAGACTTTATTTATAGAGGCTACACATTTGAATGAATCCAATCTTCCTTGTGGACCTCAGTATTAGTTATAAAAATGGATAATGTCATAAGAGACTACTTTTTGTTTGAATCTTGATTGGTCAGTTCACTTAATATTTACTGTTCATATAATGTTACTTGTACCTATATTTCAGTCTGGATGCCGTTATAAAGAGGCTCTGTTTAAATGTCATATATGTGGTAAAAAGTTCACCAAACTTGCTACAATCAGTAGACATATAGATACTCATCCTGTACATTCGCCACATGTCTGTCGTATGTGTGGTCGTGGCTTTGATTCAGAGAAAGAATTGAAATATCATAAAAGTGGGGCACACATTATACGACCCTTTAAATGTGAGATCTGTCAAAAAACATTCAAGAAAAAAGACAGTGTTATAGAACATCGTAGACTTCATATACGTGTAACCAATATGCCTGGACGTAAAGATTCCGTCGTTACTCCTAGCGCCAGTGAAACGTTCGGTGATATCGAAGAGGAAGATGAATTATTTGAGAAACCAGAGTTTGAATGTAATATGTGTGGAATATCTTTGAAGACACAGAATTTACTTGATCAACATATGCATCAACACGATACTGCTGCAGAACAATATAAATGTGACCGTTGTCCTAAAATATTCTTCTCATTAAATCTACTGAACATACATTGTAGAAGAGATCATAAGATGTTACTGGAACAACAGGTTATTTTTTTTGTTATTCTATTCATTGAGTTTATTCCACCATTAGCCCCAAGCTGGGAACTAGTGATAACTGTGCCCTTTACATCATGGGTGAAAGTTTTCAGTATTAATACTGATTTCAGTATTTTGAGAATAAATCTACTTTATGTAATTTATATGAAATCTGTCTATTTCAGTATTTTGAAAGTAGGTTTTCAGTATTTCAGAACTTTCAACTTTCACCTGGCCTTTGATATAGATAATAAATTAATAAATGAGGCCACTGCTCTGAAATTTAAGGCAACTAGTGCAGGTAATATAAAAAAGACCCTTTAAAAAACGAACACTTTGGCTATTTAATCAAATAAAACTTTTACTTTATTATTTTCCTATTAACTATGTGTATGTTTTGAACAGTGCCAAATTTATCAAATCCACTGGTTTAGCTCTTAATGCATGGGTAAAAGTCTTCAGGAATTTCCCCGCGTTTTTTGGTACTGAGAAAGGGTTCTTTTCCTATGTAAAAAAGCTGTTGGAATGAAGAAATTCTGGGATTTCATGATTTTGGAAATTTTGAACTTTGACCCCTTGTTAAAGTATAATATGATATAAATTTGTTGTCACATTACAGGATGGTAACCAGGTAGCAGATTTAGATAAGATACATGTCTGTGAATGGGAAGGCTGCAATAAAACCTTCTATGATGAAATCAAACTTCGACAACATATGAAATATCACGGTCAGAGAGCTGATAAGATAGCTAGGGGTATACCACTGCCTGAGAGGTCATCTACGACGTGTGAAATATGTGGAAAAGTATTGAAGTATAAAAGTTATATGAAAGCACATATGTTGAGTCATTATAAGGATCATCCTTTTCAATGTGAACTATGTGGTCAGGCTTATCCGTCTGCTAAACGTCTGGAAGATCATGTCAGGTATATGCTGTTATTAGTAAATTTTATAAAACTGTCCATGGTGCATATACCCTTTTAAGGGTATATGTCTATAACTTACAGATAAATCCACATACATTCAAAAAGTATTATTATTTATTGGTCATGCATGAAATGTTGACCATCATATCCTTATTTATGGTTTGCAAACCAAAATTTAATCTGAATTCCAAAGCAGAATTTGACTATAATTCTTGTTTCAAGCAAATGGCAAGTTGATCATTTTACCGACATTTTGAGTTTGTTATTCAGTTGTTCACATAGTTTTATTGTGTAAACTGTGAAGAAATAATTGAAATGTTCTGTTTTGTTATGTAATCAACTTATTCCGTCAATATATGTGTTTGTTCAACAATTTTCATTTTTTAAGTTGCTTACAAATATAGTTCTATTACATTTACCTGTCACAACTTAAATAATTACATGTTCACTGAATCTGTTATTTTTAACCCCTTCCAAACTTGTTATTGCCCCGATATTCAAATTCGTCGCATATATAGTTAGATTATCAATAATTAATATGGATTGGTGGCTCAATGGTTAAAAAGAGGTAAAATAATCACACATTCAGTAACCGTGTAATTATTCAAGTTGTGACAGGTTAATGTAATAGAACTATACAACTGTACAAAACTAAATATTTTTATCTTAAAACCAGACAATTTAAGATATTTTCTCATTATTATTGTTCCTATGCTTATGAACTGTAATAAATACTCATACACATATACTCTTTCATAAAAAAATTTCAGAGTACATAAAGGAGAGAAGCCATTTAAATGTGGTGTATGTGATAAATGTTTTACATCTAAAAGTTTACGTAATCAGCATATGTTAATACATCTTGGACATAAAACATTTATATGTGATGTATGTGGAAAGGGTTTTATGAGTAGAAAACATTTTAAAGATCATATGAGAATACATGCTGGTGAGGAACCTCATAAATGTGAAACATGTGGTAAAGATTTCATTTATTATAGGTAAGTTTTCATTCTCCTTTGTCTGTGGTCTAGTGGTTAGATCACTCCGGGTCGGTTTTATCAAAGGGCTTAAGATTTATTTAAGTTTGAATCCATCTATGTTTTATTGTATTATTTAACAAATAATACATTGCCATGAGGGCAATATGCAAGTTTACGGACTGGTTGGTCAGACTGAGGAAGGTATATCAGCTGCGCTTCGGCCATATAGCTTTTGAGGTCTGACCAACCAGTCCGTAAACTTGCATATTGCCCGCAATGACATGTGTTATTTGTTATATTATACTGAATTTAAATCCTTTCACCACTCTAGTTGCGGTCATTTTACTATAATGTGTTTCAAATAATATTTCTATTCTACAGTATGTCAAATATCTCAAACCCCAGTGTGACTTTCATTTTCATGCGATGCAGCAAGATAACATGCTCTTCTTGTTATACTTCATTTTTGTTAATCGACTCAGCAAATTTGTCTGTTTTATTTGGCTGTGTAATTAGCACATTGTGAAAGTCGCGTTAAATAAGACTGGATGATGTCATAAACGGTCAATATAAGAATTATGGACCGGGTAGCCGGTCAATATGTGATTTATGGACTGGATGACGTAACATCAAATATAGAGGTTGTTATGCAAATGAGGTATAATATTGTGTGTTATATGTGCAAGTATATGCGGAAGAAAGCCTGTGTGTGAATGTAAGTGCATTAGTGAATGAGAGGTATTGTATGTGACAATTTTCTTTTGTACAAGTCTGAGAATAAAATCTATCTACCGGTATCTGTTTTTGTAGATATTTGATAATACACTGCTCTGACTTCTAATCAAGGATTCTCATTGCTGCACTTGAATTGACAGGATATTCCTTTTTATTGTCATTCAATAAATGTTTATTTTTTCTTCGTATAAGAATTCACATGACCTTGATTTACGCCCACAAATTGTGTTGTTATATTTAGTAACAAGTGTATTATTGTTATATATTATATTGTAGGAGTCTGGTGCGACATATGTTAGTACATGTTGATCCAAGAGAAAGAAATAAACCATATAAATGTGAATATTGTAATAAAGAATATACAGAAGTTACTGGTTTTAAACATCATATGAGAGCTGTACATACTGGTTTGTATAGTAATATATTAGATATAAATGTACATGATTTTCTCTTTTTGTTCAGTAAGCATTCTGCCATGTATACTTATTTGTGCATGCTTACTTTACATATTTCATATTGTATATACGTTATTTGTAAAATACTGCCAAGGGTTTTCTTGGTGATAAACATAGTTTATGCCCATAAAACTTTTTACTTGAAACAAATAATAAATATTGGAGATATTTTATAATTGAAATAGCATTATTTTTTCTGGGTTTTATACTGATGTTTGCTCACGAAGGGCCTTTTTGGCATGTAGCATCTCCTCAAGTTTGTTTAAATTATGCCCCTAGGGTAATAACTGGCTCCACCCTAGGGTTCAGAATTTTTTATTGAGTTCAATATAAATGCATATAAAAATCTAGTGTCAAGCGCCTTTTAAATCAAGTTCTCAGGTGAGTGGTCCGAGTCCTCATGTTCCTTTTGTCATTACACAGTACCAAAGTTTAAACCTCTAATAATATAACTACTCAATTACAGGTGAGACACCATACCAATGTGATGTATGTGGTGAATCGTTTCATCGTAACGATAAACTAAAACGTCACATCAAATCACGACATAGTTTACATAAAGGTAACAAGGAGATTATTGTGACAGCACGTAGACCCTCTAACGGTGGTCCTATCATTGTTAAAGCTGAGAATGAGAATCAAGAAGATTTGTTACAGATTGTGGAAGGTGGGGCTATAGAAGGTGGACATAATGAGTTACATGTTGATGTTATACAGAATGAGAATGATAATCAACAACAAGTCTTCCTTATTGGTTTGTATCTACATTCATTATTAGATTTTTTAAAACCCCTGTATCAAGACTAACACTGTTCATGGACTGCTAACAAAATTCAGACTTATATCTGGTACAAACATTATTTCAAACATACAATGGAAAAGAACTTTTTAATAAATAATGAACCTTTGCATTTTGTTGGATTTGATTACTTCAAACCCATTAAAGAAATTGTACCTGCATTTTAAATTTAAATTCTTGAGCCAGTTCTGCAAGGCAAGCACTTTGTTGCACTACTTAGCCATTTCCTATGAAACAGTCTGCTACCAAGAAATGTAAATTTAGTAAGTACCTTATGTTATTCAGCATGTTTTTTTCTTGCTCACAGACAGCATTTGTAACATTTCTGCTTTTATAAATGGCTTCCCCCATTGTTAACATGCTTTTTTTCAAAAATACTGACTTAGTGTAAGAAGGGTACCAGAGAACAAAGCGCTCAGTAGTGATATGCTTAGGCAACAGGTCCTAGTACTGGAATGCTACAAAAAAGTGCTTTCAAAAAGCATAACGAAGTGATTTCCTAACAGAATGGACTCCCAGTATACTTGATCTTATAATTATATTTACAGCAGGTTTAGGTAATGATGGTAATGTAGCTACATACATTGTATTTATATTTACAGCAGGTTTAGGTAATGATGGTAATGAAGCTACATATTTACAAGAGACACAAGTGATAGAAGGTCCAGATGGTACTAGATATATTATAGCTGGTTCAGGAGAGGAACTACAAGTTATAGAATCTTCTAATATACAGGTTTACATATAGATTTTTTATTATGTAGCTAGTTCATGCTGACCTTAGACTGGGAATGAAATCTGTATTTCATTTATAGTTTGTTCAAAATGACCTTAAACAAAGAAAACATTATATCAGTTAATACTATCATTGAACAGGTCTGTAGTTTACATACCATGCTTGGTCTGAATATAGAGGATCTTGCCATTGGGTATTTTGTGGTTAATTTTGTGGCTTAAGGATTGAGAAATGACAGGTTCAAACCCTTCCAGTGGCATTTCTTATTTTCTTGAGCAAAATATTTACATGTGATTTATTTATTCTACCTTGTGTAAGGTTAAATTGTGTGTTGGCTGCAAATAAGCAGAGTAAAAGACTACCCAGTGAGATTGATTGATGAATACTAGTCGCCTGTTGACCAGGGGTATTGGCTGTAAAAGTTGATGAATGTGCATCATCACCAAATTAAGACTATGCATTGCAGTTACTTTTTATTTTTATACTAGACATTCCTGTACTTGATATGTGACTTGGTATTACTTCTTTATTCTTTAGTGAAAAATTGCAGCATGAGATATAATTCACATATTGATTCAATTATATTATATGTCAATGACATGAATATGTTGTATATTGTTTCAGCAATTACCTGATGGTCAGATAGTTGAAGGTGGTTTTATACAACAAATACAACAGGCAGAACATGTACATACAAGTACTAATGATATATTAGTGATGAATGATGGGGATGAAGAAACATTGAGTACATTAGCTAATATGGCAACTGAAGCTCAGATTGCTAATCAATAGTGATGGAGCTCGTGGGGGGGGAGTTTTTAGATCAGTGGTACTTTTCACAAAAATTCTTATGAAAAAATCTTTGTTTGTCAAAAGCAAAAAACTTTATTAATATGCTCATTTTTTGGTTTATCAATTCTAAATATTATACAAATTGTGTAGAATTGTGTATACTGTTTGAATATTATATCATAGTTATGCTTATTTTCAGTGTGACTTTGAAGTGCTAATTATATGAAACTGACTTACGAAGATTTTTTTCGTAAGAATTTTTGTGAAAAGCACCACTGGTCCTGAAGCTCAGAATTTTGAAGATCAGAAAAGGGGTTTGTTCATGTGTTAAAGCTTCTGAAATCCTGGAAATTCAGGATTTGGAACATCCACCCTTTTAAATTGTACAATACTTGAAAATTTTTATTCAGTTGTCTGAAATTTGAAATATTGTTAACCAACAGAAGATTTCTGTGTTTGAGTCTTGATTAATGTTAGGATTTTAGGGTCAGAAATTTTGTTGTGATGAATATTGGGTGGCACAGTGTCAACCAAAATACTATATTAGTGGTTGAATTGAAACTATTCTAGAATTTTTATATCCTTGCTTCGAAGAAGAGGGGGGTATACTGTTTTACCCTTGTCCGTGCATGCGTCCGTCCGTTACAAAATTTCCGTCGCAGTTTTCTCAGCAACTATAACATGCAGCAGCCTAATACTTTGCATATTGCTTCATCCCATAGTCCCATGTGGTGTAAAGTGATTTCATGCTCCTTGCTCATCTACTTCCTGTTTGTCGCATATTTTTAGATTTTTGCGGGGGGTATAACTAGTAGGGCTCTACACCGGTATTCGATATATATCGAATACCGGTATAGTAGGTTCGATAGATATATCGGATCGAACGTTTCCGTATCGAACAAAATATCGATCAATGACAGTCATACAAATAAAATCCATAGTCTGCAAATCATTTGATATTTTGTATCGCCAAATAGACATTCTACTGCTTTCAATTAGGTATGTAATAATATGTGGACAAACAATATCATAATTTGACATTCCTTTAAGCCAATGTCTTACCCCGGATACGTCATGTTATGTCCTTTTTCAATCAAAGGGAAGTAACTGTTTCGGTTAGAATATCCATTTTATGTACTTTCGTTTTCAGTTATTCTGGGAACTAATAACGATCAGTATTTTAAAAACTGATCAATTTTGAAAGCCAGAAGTCTCTTGGATTTGTTCGGGTAGATCCTCAATATGAAGAGAACTTGATTGGTCCGAAGTGATATTCTTTTTAATAGCTGAAATTCTGAAAGAGCATGCTTTTCCTTTTGCCGATGTTTGTTTAGTGTCATATAAATATGAATTAGTGGAGATAATTCTAATTAAAATCAAACGTCAACAAATGATTTCATTTTATGTAAATCCTGCACAAGTACATAAACGAACGATTATCGAACGCACTCAGTCAATATTGATGTTAATACACAGGCTTTTCGTGTCACAAAACCCCGTCTGCAATACATTGTATTACATTTGTCCGAGAATATGCTGCCTCCAAAAAATAAAGTTTAGGGTTTATATTTTGTAAAAAAAACCGGACGGACCAGAGTGAACTATATGCTGCAAACTTGGCCGTGAATGTCACCCTGTCAGCAGACAGATCATGTCTAGACACAGACTAACTCATTCTCATACCCAGTGGCTATCAAGATTCTCGAGTAAGATCGAGAAGATACGAGAATGAGACTCACTCGATGCAATATTTCTTAAGAATGCAAAATTCAAGACTTAAACATTTAAATATTAATAAGACAGTATATTTAGTAGTACGGTGTTACAAAATAAATTAACAAATAAAATAAATGAATAAAATATCACTGTTTTGCAGTTTTATAAAAAAAATCTATTTATCATTAAAATATCATATGATATATTGAATATCGATCATTTTGTATCTATACGAATATCGTATCGATCATTCTGACCGATATAGAGCCCTAATAACTAGTGAGCATTAGCTCACAGATTTACTTGTTATAAATTTGTGTAGTTTTGCTATTTTAGTGTATGAGGCACAACTTACATACTGTAACATTAAACTGTCATGCATAGGAGGCAAGTATGGGTCTTTATTTCTTGCTCAAAGAAATAAGCAGTGTCTCAAGTGGGGTTAGAACCCAGAAGATCTCGATTCCTAAGTGTGCATCCACTGGACCATTGCTCCTACTTTAGTTATATTATGTACTGTAATGGAAAACAGAACTGGTTTGTCATTGGTTTACTTTCTAACTAGCTGACTTGCCCTCCAGTGACATTACTTTACTGTTTGTTGAAGACTGCGTTGAAAAGGTCAAACCCACGTATACTGGATAATAGCTGTTCAGCTTATTAGGCGAGTAGAAGCTTTTGTCATTAACAAAATGAAATGTCTTCAGTTTCAGTATAGGTTTTTTCATGCTCCTAGTAAATAAAACCAATTCAATTATTTTTTTGAGCAAAGATACCGTACATAATTTAAGTAATTGAATTCATGTGTCAACATTTCTATTTATTTTCTTAATTAATTTGTGTGCTCGTAATATCTAATGCATGAAAAAATATTTATTTGTATGTGCATGCATATCAAGCTTTATTCATACTTTATTATGTTGAATTTGTACTTTCTCTTGGCAAACTGTACAATGCATTTATATGTGAATTATTTGTGTTATGGTACATTGCATGGAAAAATCTAATAAATCATGTAATTGACTCAACATAGGTAATTTAATTTCATATTTAAGTAATTTTAAATGTATATTGTTATATACATTCTTAACAATTAATCTTCAATTATAATTTATAGGTCTATTGGTATACAGTGCCGGCAAAAAGTTTGGAGACATATAAATTACTGAAATTCTTAAATTTCAATGATTGCATATGTAGAATCATTAATTTTAATATATTTAGTAATGTTGGTGACGAAATGAAAAAAAAGACTCAATTGGAGATTTTGTTGTGTAAAGCCATTATGTTTTCTCATTAATTTTTTTCAGACCTTTTATTTGTGCCGCTGTTTCTATGTCGTTTAACATTCTATAGTATACTACATTGTATATGTTTGTTAATAATTATTCTTGTATGTTTCTGATCGATTTCTTTATGTTTAAATAAAGCTATTTGAGATGTATGTAACATTTTTTTACTTATTTTTTATTCCCTCTTGAAGAGAATCATTAGTACAAACTTTGTATATTGATTTAATTTAATACATATTTTATCGTAAACGTTGGATCAAATTACAGGCATATAATGCCTATATACGTCCTCTCCATAAACTTTGTATATTCAGGATTTGTAGTTTTGTATTGAAATAATGCTTTTATGAGCTATTGATTGATATATCATCTTATTTGATGAAAACTTGATTTATAATCGATGATAAAACATTTAATTAAAAAAAATATTCATTCATCCCTAACTTTGACAGACTATTCTTTTGTAATATTGATGTGCTAAGTTAAAAATATTTACCTATAACATGTTTTATTTGTAATGGGTTTAACGCCGTGTCAACACAGTTTTTTAGGTTATTTTACGGTGTCCAGCTCACCTAACCTAGCTTTCCTAGAACCTTGTCTATAACCATTACTCGCCTACCCTTCCACAAGGCCGAAAACTTCTCCATATACCTTAATAATGGAGGAAAATTGACATTTTTGTCAAATGACATTGTCAAATTTTCTTGGAAGGGTATAACTTCCCTGGGTGGGATTTGAACCCCTAATCCTTTTGGGATACTAGATTCAAAATCCAGGGCCACTACCAACTACGCTACCGATCTGGGTTGCATGTTTTGTTATAAACTGGTATTGTGTTTTATTGCTGTGAACATTTATAAAAAAACTTGTACTTCAAACCATCATACTTTATCACTCAACATTGATGACACTGCTTTAAAAGTAAAAAAATGTAATAAAATATTTACTATGACATAAACATTATCAATAAAAATGTCATATCTGTAAAACAATAAATCAATTTTGAAGACATGGTATGATTTTTTTAGTTTTGGACGCAGTTGTTTATGGGAGAAACGCTAAGTCTGTGATATTCTGGTACAGTTTCAAACTTTGTTGGTTTTTCCATCAGTTTGCTGGTGGTAAAAAGTTTTTTACTCTTATTATTGCTGTAAAGCACTAAATACAAATTAAATCCTATCGTTCTTTGTACACATATTTTTATTTGTTGGTACTGCAGAAGAAAGCCCAGATATTTGAATTCCGGATATACATGTATTTAGTCTGTTGTTCAGTAGGCCTATATGTGGCTCAGTAAATAATAGAATATTTCAATATAAATATATTCATTCTTCCATTTTTTGAAAGTTAGACTTGTCTTTTGTTAGATTGACACCACAAGCTTAAATTTTCTTTACATCAAGTTTGTGCTTCGAGAAAAGTCATATAATGTTAAAGTTAACTGTATAACTTAAAAAATAATAGAATGTTTTGTTACAAAATGGAGTCCCTTTTAGGGATTTTTCAAAACTACATATGCTGTTTATCACAGCAACGTCTACTTATTTGGCATGTGGCCAAAAATAACAACAGAAACTGATATTGAGTCAATTTTTTTTATGCATTAAACACAAACTATATAAACCAAAATTAGAATATCAGGACGGATATTAAGATATGGATCTATATACACATATACAATGTACTAATAGTATAATTTTATACAGTAAAATTCCATTATAAGGACCAGCGATCTTGATTGTCTTAATTGCAGAACAGACTCTTAAGTCTTAATATATATTTTTCATATCAAATCAAGCATTTGGGACTTAAAAATTGCAGTAAATCACATGATTATGCAATACCCAATGTGGTCTTTTTTATAGCACAACTTTACTGTTGTTCTAAATAGCAAATAGTAGGTAGATTCCAGAAGTTTTATAAAGTCTATAGAAGCTTTGTTGAATTTTATTCAACTGTAAGGGGCCTGTACATTAACCCAGCTGATTTTAATACTCAATACGGTATGTTATACTCTGTACACACTTTCAATAAAAAAAGCTATCTGTTTTTATTAACAGGTACATTGTTTTCAAACAAATATAGACTATTGCAATCATGTGGGTTAATTTATGCGCCACTGACAGTTGACTAAAATTTTAAAACATCATTATTTGCAATGTTATTCACTTATCCTCTACCCATACCAAACCTTCCCCTGACGATATCTATCCAGTCTTGGTAATAGGAGACCCTGACGTATACACTTGGCCAGAACTCATTGGTAATGCTATCACGACATCCATTTAATCCCCATGACGTCACACCAGCTAACAGACCATTACAGACCAATGGTCCACCACTGTCACCCTGAAAGATATACAAAACACAGTCCAGAATACGTTTGAGAATCAAGAAATCTTGCAATTTTGAGTACGTTCTGCATGGCGATTGCTAGCTAGTGTTTTTTTGAAAGCTTTTTTTGTAGCATAAGAGGTCTTTGGAACGGTTTGCTTCAAGCTAGCAAATTCAATATGGCGACTTTCTCACACAAAAAGTTCAGAATTGTAACAAATGAAAAATATTCAAATCAGTTATCACCATGATTATTCTATTTAACCACATTGACGAAATATGTGCATTATATAAAAATATGTCAGTATTCTTGAAAAAGAAACAAGTTCCCACAGGGGGCAGCTATTTTGAAATGGCATATGCATTAACTCTCTGGTTTAAGTATCTAAATCAGTGGGGTTAATGTACGCGCCACTCACAGTTGAATAATATTTAAGAATACCATATAAGACCATAGATCAATCACACCATCTATAAAATAACTGCCCTTTTTATAAAAATAGTCCCCGAAAGTATTTCTTAAGACGCCACCCTTCTGGATAACATAAATGACATAACGAAATACAATAATGCTTACATTACATGCCGATGCTCCATTGACAGGATCAGGTCCAGCAAAAACACAAATTTGTCCAGGAAAGATTGTATAATATTGTCCCCAATATACATCACATTCTTCTTTGCTTAACGCTGTCATAGTAACTTCTTGTAACGCTGATGCTATAGTTCCATTTTCTGTAAGCGAAATTTAAAGCCACCATATGAAGATGTATTCATATACAGCTAACATAGAAACTGTCTTAAAAGTACTAGCAACTTAATTGTAGTTTGGGTTTTTAACTACTTTCAACTTGAAATGCAATAAGTAAAAATATTTAAGCGAAAACTTCATTTATTAAAAAGTTATTTTTCATTAGAGATGTTTAAAATAATATAATTGACACATTTGTACATGTACCAAATATACGTTCATTTTCTTTGCAGTCCATCGACAGTGTTCGACTTAGTACAGGGGGCTTTAATGATGTTAGATAACTGGTCAACAACACTTGGCTGCCAAATCATGAATTTTGGGGGAATGCTAATACTTTTTAAGATAGAGTTCACTAATTATATGAAAACCATAATGGAATTGGAATGTTTTCTTCTTATTGTTCATAGGCCCAATATCAAGAATATATATGTTCATACACAGCAATACAATGTACAATGTACATATTTATAAACACAGACTGTCGGCATGAGTACCCCGAACTCTTTTCAAGCTGACAATTGAATGTCAAAAATGGTCTGTTTAAATAAAGCTAAGTGATGTGCGAACGTCACCTTATTTTAGAAAAAAATATCCTACGACATGAGCAATTGACAGCTGAACAACAACATATAATAGCCTCTATTTATCATAACGTCGTACATTGTGACAAAATGACAAAAACTCATGGTGTCTACCAAACAGTCAACTAGTAATAACTGGTACATTGGTACTTGATAAAGTGGTGCTTGAAGGTTTTTGTATCATTTCATTTCGAGTACGATAGATATTGCCTTACACTACAGTGAAAATGTTAATTTCGATTATATTTTTTCTGAGTATTGAATTAGTTAATGTTTTTGGACAAGTTACTCAGCCTGGATACTGTCCTAACATAGCAACTCATCCAAGATTCGACGTTCAGTTGGTATGTATTTTCTTTTAAGTTTTTTTCATCGAGCTTCACATTTCAATGCATGAATTGGATTTATAACGCTACACTCTTTGACACGATAAAAATCAAAGCGCTGAAAGCACTGAATTTGTATGTGTTTTATTATTATTATTTTCAATTTCATGTTGATGAAATTCATTTAATGAGTGTTTATTATACGCCGCGTGGACCCAGTACAGCCACAGTATTTTAATACACGAAAAAAACCAAAGCAGTCGGAACTCATCCTCGATTTTCTACGCAAATATACATCTTTATTAAAGCTGAATGTGTTTGTTCCGGGTGAACTTAGTAAAATGGTGCTGTTTTAAGCTAATTATTTATTGTAATTATTTTGTCAAATTATATAAAATTAGGTCAGGCTTTATGTTGAAAAAAGTTTGTATAAAATGTAGTGAATATTATGCGTTTCATAATCAGGGAATATAGTGACGTTAAATGCATATATACTGGTATAATTATAGAATGAAAACGCACGCGTCTATGTAAGAAATAGGTACAAAATGTATATGACACTTATTTTTATTCTCATTATGTTTTTCAGTACACTGGTAGATGGTACGAACGAGAGAAATTTCCTACATCATTCCAACAAAACCAGATCTGCGTCAGTGCCGACTACTATCTAAAACCAACCGGTGGCGTTCGAGTTATCAATCGTGGATATGATGTCCGCCAGGGGCGCTACGTGACAATTTCCGGTGACGCCATTCAAAATCCAGCAAGCCCGGGTCAACTAGGCGTTCGATTTTTTCCAGGACAACCTAGGCAGCCTTACAATGTTCTAGCGACTGACTATCACAGTTTTTCATTAGTTTTCTCGTGTCAACAATCTAGCAACACAACAACACCGAGTAATCAACAATTTTTGTGGATTCTGACTCGTAGTCAAAGGGGAATTACACCATCCATGAGGCTGAATATATTGATGAAAGCGAACGGGTATGGTATAAATACAAGCTACTTGACAAAAACCGATCAACGAAATTGTCCATGAGAGAAATAACTTATATATATATAATTTCGTGACATAATTATTTATTTAATTATAAGTAAATTTTGAGTATTTATTTTAAACGTGGTGTAGACGCGTGAATTATCAAATGCTAAATGGAACAAATCCCACTTGTTTCTTATTCTGTTATGTAAGTTATTTTCATTTTGCATGTATTTGTTAAATAATTTTGTAGTATTCTGCCTTTGTTTAACAAGATAAATCACATTGTATGATTTTATGGCAAACTGCAATAAAACTTTACAGATTTTACTGAGAAGAAAAGAAAAAAATGAATTTATTTATTATTTTTTTACAAATAGAAGCAACTCAAAAGGCCAGATACATATGTATCTGTGGTTAAAATTTAGATGAGCCGGTGGAGGGGTAAGCAACTCAAAAACATTCACTCACCAGTGACACCCCATCCACTGATTGTACAGTTTTCTCCAGCAAAATCATTATAACGATCGTCAGCCATCTTGATTATGGTAGATGCATCATGTATCCTGTCTCCTAGCAACAAAAGAGCAATGTCATGTGGAAACACTTTGCCTTCTCCGTCTACACCATCAAAATAACCATAGTGCTGAAAAGGTTATTTATAATTAGGTCAGGTCATACCACATTGATTTTTGGTCCCGTGCTCGAGCCCCACGAGGAGCACTGCTTATTCACTTCAGCAAGAAATTAACTAAGAGTTATTCCACTCCACCCAGATGTATATGGATGATTGGATACTGTGAGGGATCGCCTGCCTGAATTAGAATTCAATGATTTATCGTTGAGGAATCTGATTTATCGTACAAGAGTGTAAAGTCGGCTGAATATGTATATGGAAGCAGTCTTTAAACCACATTTTTTAACTTCTTAAAAACATATAAACTTTTTAGCGAGTAATGCTAAGAATTTCATAAGTAGCTGATTACGTGAATCTGTCTCTGTAAATAACCAAATAAAGTCAAATAAATGTATAAAATCTAAAATAAAAAAAATCTCAGGTTCGAGGTAAAACAGAGATATAAAACTTACAGGTATAATTCTTGTTACTGGTGTATATTGTTCCATTCCTTCATCATCGTATAAAACATGTTCGTTTATAACTACACGAAAATCTCCTGCTAAACTGAAAAATAATTATTTTCAGTAACGAAAAAGAACTTCAATTTCTTACAATGTACCCCCCCCCCTTGAAACGCTGGCTGCAATGTACCCCCCCCCCCTTAAAACGGCATTTATTTCTCAAGTAAAGGTACTTCAAATATTCTCCCCTTTGTGAACATTGCGATGACAAAACACCTTATGCATTCCAAATTGAGTAAGAAAAGATATCAGGAACAGCAACACTCAAAACCACAAACAGAAAGCAAAGTGGGTGATGTTTTTGAAATCAATCTTTAGTTTTAAGAAACTGGAACACCACAAACAAATAACGAAAACAAGAGGGGATCCACAGGGATTGCCATAAACTTGCCGATTGCAAATTTCGAGACATTTGAGTGATCGCAATTCAACCGAACTTAAATAAAAATACACTTACTCCCAAACAACACAATGAGCTGCCGTTATAATCGTATCAGAGTCGATAACAGATCCACCACAAACATGGTAATATTGTCCTAAGAATCCATATTGTAGAGATATTTGATGTGGTTGAGATCCTATCACAGATTCCTCGCCATTTATAATACGTTCAACCCACTTAGGAAGTTCTACAACAAAATAAACGTCTATTTAAATAACGCGTATTTCATTCGGAGAATGTCAGTATTTGGCATTGGCTTTTATCAACAAAACCGAACCAGTCCGAATCAAAACACTGAAAAATCACATGCGGATTACTTGGACGATATCGTTATAATTGCAGTCCGAGATATTATAATTAATGAGTGTCATTATATGGATAAATTATGCGATGACGATGTAAATCAGTTATGCAGTAAAGTTCCACAATTAAAAACCATTAAATCGATGGTCGTTAAAGCGATATGGTCTTGATATTTGGACTCTCTTTTCCTCAAAATGTGGTATTTATAAATCAGCCGGGTTAATGTAAACTATACCATACATATATATATATTTTCGTTGCGAATATAGAAGTACTGTAGTAAGTATTCAAACTAGTGAGGTTTAATGTATGCACCACTATTTGTTGAATACAATTCAACAATATTTAAAATCTAAGGCCACAACAAGTTGATCATATGTTCTACGGATTTTTCTGGAAAAAAATGGGGCGAGCGAGCGAAGGAATACATTTTAAAAAGTCTTTATTCACTTGCTTTATATAGCGGTTTGACCAAATTTTTATGGGCGAGCGAGGAAATAAAATTATTTTTTGTAAAAACCGTCAAAATTAAGGTGCGAGCGAATCCATAGAACATATGATCAATTTGTTGAGGCCTAATGCTTAATTAAAAGCTCTGCGTTGAAGCTACATATGCTCATGATCAAGTAGTGGTGTACATGTATACACTTGTATAATAATAAATGACTTTTCTTACTATTGTTTATAGCCTTAATAAAAAATGTGAAACAAAATATGTTAATATTTGCCATTGAATTTAAAATTAAAATCTAGTTTGAAGTTTATGTATTTAAATATCGGGTTATGTCACTAATCAATTATGCGCATAATAATGAGATTCGTGTGACGTCACTGATCAGAGAATCTTTTTATTAAAATAAATGATAACAAAAATAAAAACTATAATAAACGTTGAGCTTACCAGTTCCATTCGCCACGCTTGCAATAACAAACAACAAAAATGTAAAAAGTTTAGCCATTGTTAAGAAAAAAGATGATCCGAAAGTCTTTGGCAAATTAATACCAATTAAAATAATGAGAGAGTTGGTTAAACAAACCATTTATATGAACAAATGTACATGACCAAATTTTAGTGCTCGACGATAAACATTAAGTTGATTTTTACACCATTTTTATTAAAATATATTTATGAATGATACTAAAAGCTGGCATTATATGATTTATAAATAACTTGTGTAACAGTTCAAGTATAGCTATAAAAATTTTGTGGGATTTAAAGTGTTGATGGAAACATGGGACGACTTTATTATTAAAACTTAACCTACCTTCTAGTTACCCATTGGGCTTATATCACGTGACAGTTTTGCAGTCAGTTTGGGTCAAAATATCAAAATAAAATGCACCGATAAAAGTATGATTTTTTTCTATGACAGTTTTGCTTTTCCAATTTCTTCATAGGATAATACGGAGTGCCCGCTGCTGCTATTGTGAGTCATATAACTATTGAAATTGGCAATTCTTTCTTGTTCTCACATTCAAGTGAACTCAGCGTAAAGATTGTTCGTCAATACATTTCTCTCTGACTTAATAGGCACAGTTGAGTTTGGTAAAACAATAAAATACGAGTTTATTAAAGCATTGGTTCCAAAATAAATATGTCGGGGTATCTTACGTAAAAACTTTTTATCATTGAAATATACAAAACTAATCACTTTGGACTAGAAAAAAAATGTTAGAAAATTTGTACTTTAAGGATAATCTTTTATTACTGTCACAATGAAAACTATAAATGGTCGTTTTGAAAGGTTTTTCATATGATCTGTTAACAAAACCACTTGTCTACAAAGACCAATTTTCAATTTTTCCTTATACATGTATATATTTATTGAATCCTCCATTATGGAGATAACAACATATTTACAAGGTTATGCATATGTATAATACATATACATTAAATAATACAATTATATTAAATAGAATCCATGTAGATGTATGGATAACACGTATGAAAATATACATGTACTATAAATAGCATAATATTACATAATTAGATGAAATCTGCATAACAACATTACTTATACCGAATTTAGAATTTATGTATGACCATACTTCATCACATTTTAGTCTAATTAACAAGAAATCTAATTTGGAACAAAATATTCACGAGTGGTCGTTGTAAACAGGTGTTTTACGTAGTCTCTCTCATATTTGAATGTTGTATCCGTCAGTACAAGTAAGTCGAATCACGTAGAATCTTTGTGGACAAAAATCCGGGGGTCGGGGTAAATGATAACTGTGTCAATTTATATCAAACCAGATGACGTTGCTTTTATTTGATAATATTTATTATTCAAACATTAAACCATGTACTTGACATGTAAAGAGGCATTACTTCTATTTATTTATCAACATAAAAATGAAACAGTAAAATATTTTATATAAGCCCAGGTCAGAAAACAGAATAATAACTTGTTTAAATGCTTCTTTATGACCGTAAAATTCAAAAGGGGCCAAGATAATCTTTCGACTTTTGTGTTGACTAAACAAAATCTGCGTTGATCGTTGTGTTTAAAATCGGTCTACGAACTTATTCCTCGGCGTATGCAATGATGTTGGTGTCATTCAACATAAAACAATAAAAAGATTAACACTTATTTCAAGAAACACTATACAGTAAAATGAATAGTTTCTTTGTTTCTATGTAGGCATCGATGTCCACTTATCCTCTATTCATACCAAATCTTCCCCTGACGATATCTATCCAGCCTCTGTAATAGGAGACTCTAGAATATACACTTGGCCAGAATTCTCCTGTTTCATACAAACGACATCCATTTAATCCCCATGACGTCACGCCAGCTAACAGACCATTACAGACCAATGGTCCACCACTGTCTCCCTAAAAGTTATAAATTAAAACACTGAAAGCACTAAATAATAGATACGTCATACCATCCGTTCTGACAATAGCTCTGAAAGTGATTAGAATGCGCGCCAAGAAAAACTAGTTATAAAATGACCGATCCCACAATGAAGATTCTATATATGAGGCAATTCACATCTTTTTGACACCAAAAAACCAATTACAATGCTCATCCAATGAATGTAAACAAGACACTACCTTGCGGGACGAGGCCAATGAAGAAAGAGAAATATTCTTACATTACATGCAGCTGCTCCAGTGACAGGATCGGTTCCAGCAAAAACACAAATTTGTCCAGGAAAGATTGTATAATATTGTCCCCAATATACATCACATTCTTCTTTGCTTAACGCTGTCATAGTGACCTCTCGTAATGCTAATGCTATGGTACCATTTTCTGGAATGAAACTAGTATACTGACCAACAAAATTACCACATATACTCATGGAGTTATGTTAGAGCTTTTTTTTATCTTTTCTTACACGTGCTATGTTTTCGACGCTGTATTTTTTCGTCGCAGCTATGTAAGCCAACTTTTGAACTATATTTTTAACCAATACAATTTGCTCTACCATTTCTGTTTGTCCAATGAAATTTTCTTCCGGTATTGCGAAATGAATAAAATATCTGATACAATTGGTTGTCCCGAAATAAAGTTTAGTATACGGTACCTAATTTTCTATATGCCGGAACATTTTGTGAAACTGAGATTTTATAGCAGTTTGAAGTCGCTGGCTAACATTTATACTTTAAACGAAAAGAACCCTAGACTGCGCCGAATACCTTTTTAAAGATATTTCCTATTTAAAGAAATTTCTTGTCAAATTTACACACGCGTTGTCTTGTCTAAAGCGTCGGTTTCTATGGCAACAATTAAGTCGATGTTGTCAATAAACATTTAAAAACAATTCTGTACAGATCAACCATATATAGGAAGAGTACAAGTGAAGGTAATAGTTTCTGATATTGAATTGAATTTCCTACCTAATTCACGCATAACAAATACATGTACGTCCTTGAATGAGTCTGCCTTTTACAGAACTTTTCATCCTACCACACCTTAACGCCCACCCGCCAAAAAAAAAAATTAACTTACCTGTGACACCCCATCCACTGATTGTACAGTTTTCTCCTGCAAAATCATTATAAGGATCATCAGCCATCTTGATTACTGTAGATGCATCAGGTATCGTGTCTCCTAGCATCAAGATAGCAATGTCATTTGGATACACCCGGCCTTCTCTATCTAGGCCAGGAAAGTAACCATGGTGCTGAAAATATTTGTTTATGTTTATGGAGAACCATAGAGGACAGGCACGTTCTCTATCTACCAAAGACAATATATATATCATAGTGCCTTTTGTGAATAGGAACCGCTCTAATGAACTCTAAAATAACTTGACAAATGTTTTCAAAAGGAAGAACTAAGTTAAGAACTAAAATTCAGTAAAGTTTCGTAAAGACCACATTGCTTACTACAAAGTCTTGCGATTTTTTGGTCATTTTTAAGAACCAAATGCCTTGAGATGAAATATGTCCCTGTTTTGTACCGTATACAGACAATCAAAATAGCTAAAACTCAATTACACTATTCAAAAGTGTATATTGATGCAATGTATGTGCTTCTGCATATTTTTTGTGACACTTAGGAAGATTTGAGATTTATGTTTGCTGTTTGAAAATGTCTTACAGTTCAGACAAAGAATGATCTTGTTTTCACTTATATTTTGTTTTCGATGATATTTTATTCCGAGGTTCCCTTCTAATGCGTAAGTTCTGGGATTTCATGACACCAGTTTGATACAAGTTATACATCCAATAAATCAAAACCGAAAACAAAATAACTGACAGACCAAGTAGCATGCATACATAAGTAAAGTTTTCATGTAAAAACTACCGTGGTTATTGCAGAATAATGTGATTTTGACGATTTTTGTAGAACTATATGCTTAATTGAGAAGAATTAGTCCCTATATTAAGACGATTTTGGTGGTCCAAGGAATTTCACTGTATTGCGAATTCATCCACACTGCGTTGCATGGAAAAGAAGACTACCTTTGTTATTGCAAAATAATGTGATTTTTTGTAGAACTATCTGCTTAATTGAGAAGAAATAGTTCCTATATTAAGACAATGTCGCGATTAAATCAGTCTTTGCATTGCATTAAATGGAAAATACTAAAACGTTTTATCACATACGCCACGGTGCTTGATGGAGATAATCTCTTTTCAGAAAAGCACAGCCATTAATGTACCTTATGTGAACGCTGATAATGCTTTGTCCCCCCCTCCCTATCATTTTAATAACATTTGGAACTTCTCGGCCATTCACTACGATTATTTTATTCAGATCGAGCTGCTCCGAATTTGTTAACTACTGCAAGTTAAACTTTTAAAACTTACTGGTATAATTCTCTTGACTGGTATGTATTGTTCCATTCCTTCCTCATCGTACAAAACGTGATCATTTATAGCAACACGAAAATCTCCGGTCAAACTGTAAAACATATTTTTAAAGTTCTTAATACTGGAAATCATTGGATAGTTAGCTCCGCGTTGGTTCGAATCCTATCCAAAACCTACCCCATTGTTTCCTTGAGCAAGAAACTTTATCCTAATAGCTCAGTACTGGGGGACCAGGAAGCCAACTCGAGAGTGATTATTTTAAGTTGTAAGAACTTGTTTCACAATCGAGCTAAAATACAGTACCCACCTAAAGTTTGGAGACATTTTTACGTTAGGTAGGTATACTTAATAGCCAAAATCTAAAATTTAGTATTTGTTTATTTTAAAATACCCTTTAGTTTTGCTTTTTTTTTGTTCATCATAATAATTATAACTGAGACCACAAAAATAGCATATAAGCTATGTTATGGAAATTAATTACAATAAACATTTTTTTTGGAGGTTTTAGGATGTCTGATGCTGAATATTATAGATGTTTTTAATTCATGAAATTTGTTTTCGTTTTATCACAAAGTAAACTTAAATACATAAAAAAATGATTCTACAAAATTAATCATCAAAATTCAAGAATTGTAGAAAATTTCTTTCGTCTCCAAACTTTTGATGGGTACTGTAGATTAGTATTCCGTATAGCTCTAAATACTCTACTTCATTCGAGTCTTTAAAGTTGTTTCCAAACAAAAGTCATCATCAACTCGAAGATTTTTATTAAACTTGGGTCTGCTTATACGTGTACGTTTCCAATGACAAGCAACAACATCAGTAAATATGTTGTTGGGGGTAACAATGACCGCATTCTCGTACTCGATCGAGAATCTTGATAGCCTCTGGGTACGATAATGCAACCACCGTATTACGACCGTAATATTCCACTTAAAAGACCACATTGGCTATTGAAAAATCATGCAATTTCGACGATTTAAGTGCTAAGTTCTCAATTTGAGAAGGAAATAGTTTCAAGGACAAAATCTTGTTTAAGTTACACCAGAGACATAGATTTACACTAAATACACATTTACCCATGAACAATAGAAAGACAGACTCATCTGAGTAAATTCTAGGGGTGTAACGGTTAACCAATATACCGATTAATATTACAATACGAATTCTGACGGTTTTTAACCGGTTAGTTTTTTCCTGAACCGGTTTTTGTAGTTATGTGCCGTACTGATTGTTTTTATCACAATCTGAAATTTGAATATTTAATAGAGATGTTAAAATAAGTTGAAAACTTGAAGTAATCTAATTGTGCTTTAAAATGTTTAACATTTCATCAAATGAGAGAACGATTTTCTTCGAAAGTCCGTTTCAAAATATGCATTTTCTAACATATAATCCATTTTACACAAGTCAATTAAGTATTTGGATAAGAGATCATTTGAAAATGCACATTTACGTGTAACATATGCAATGCACGTGCATTACTTCATGCTTCGCATGTCTGTTAAAAAAACGGAACGTATTGCAATACATGTATATTGCAATTAGAGTTTTCAATATTGCATTTATATTGCAATACGGTTTTTTACTGTATTGTTACACCTCTAGTAAATTCCAAAATCAGCATTTATAAGATTATCAGCGTGTATTCAAATTATGATTCATGAATAAGATTTTAATTGCAGTACATTCTTAGCAGTAGGAGTGATTAGATTTTCTTAAAATATAATTTGTCCAAAAGCTTTTGATGGCATTGTACAGGTATACATTTATATTATATATGTACATTGTATATAGTAGTGCATGTGTATTACTAAATTGGTGCATACATTAACCCTGCTGATTTAAATACTCGCTTGTTTGATAATACCGATCTCATTGATCGTAAGTACAGAAGTAGCCTACAATAGCGAATATTTAAGGTAGGTGGATACAATGTTTCATAAAAATCAAAAATCAGTCAAACTAATTAAAACGTCATTAAAACGTCATTTTAACTAGCGCGACGTTTTCAGCACGTGTTTTATACGTGTGGCGACTAAACGTCGTTGCCATGGTGACGTCGCGATAAAAATGAAAATAATTGTCATATTTATAAAATACAATTGTGACTCTACATGTACATCGACTTTCGTGAAGTTTTACTGACTTTTGATTTTTATGAAACATTGTATCCACCTACCTTAAATCAGTGGAGTTAATGTATGCGCCACTAATAGTTGAATAAAATTTGACAAAACTTACTCCCATATAACACAATGTGCGGCTGTGAGTATAGTATCTGAATCAATCACTGATCCACCACACACATGGAAATATCGCCCAAAGAATCCATATTGTAGAGATATTTGATGTGGTTGAGACCCTACCTCTGATTCCTCGCCATTAATAATACGTTCAACCCACTTAGGAAGTTCTACAACAACAAAAACTACATTAATTTAAGTAGTGGCTGATAAGTTTGTTTATAAGTATTGAACTTTCAAATTACATGTATATCCTATGAAAAAGACAGATGTCCTGGAACCGGACAATTCCAAAATTAGAAAAAAAAGTACAAAAACATGCCATGCTTACAAAATGGATTTATAGTATTAAAACTTGGGATATATCTTATACCTTGAACTTATGTAATGAATTTTAAAAGAGAATTGGCTCATAATAGTGGGTTTTTTTTACATAAAAAATATTTAACAAAATTATTAGAACGTGTGTATAAGAATTATGAAATTCGGTTGCTTAATAAGGTTATCTCGTGGGAGAAACCCTTGCCTGTGTTTAAATGAAGGACAGAAACTATTTAATAAAGAGACAAAAAGAACCAATTATTTAATTATACATAACTTTTTGAACATACGATTCAATATAGAAAAATTATCTCACCAGTTCCATAAGCCACGCTTGTGATTACTACCAACAAAATTAAATTAAGTTTTGTCATTACTATCATAGGAATATTTCTGACAGACTTTAACGAACAAAACACTCACTTTCAATGGCGAGAAATCTATTCAACAAACTAACTATATGAAATATTCATGTACGAACCTACATCGGTTAGTGATTAAATTAGTCAATAGTTACATCATATATTTATATTTTTTAAATAATTTTAGGGTCCTTACGTTGACAGTATATGATTTTTTAAGTATTTGTGGAACCATAAAAGTAAATATAAAACATAATAAAGATATGATCAAATGCTGTTAAAACAGTTATCAGTAACTATCGGTTAAATACCCTGAAAATAGGGCAACCCTAAATTGGAACAACATCCAAAACTTCACATTTTATCGATTTGCAAATAATTACAAAGCTTATCAGTTTCTCAAACTCAAGAGTACTTTATACAACACTTATTTGATACTGAATTCAGTTGTATTCCCTTATCACGGTATTTAATTTATATTTCATTCAGTTCAGCATCGGTTTAGACAAGGGTCCTAATATAGGATCCTTGGTTTAGATGATAAGCATTCAAAGGTGTTCCAAATTTAGACTATTACGAGGTGGTAGACAGTCTACACAGATTTCAACAAGGGAAGTATATTGAAATCTGTATAGACCTATTTCACCAAAGGAAGTGTATTGAAATCTGTATAGACCGAAATCTGTATAGACAGTCGATACAGATTTCAACAAGGGAAGTGTATTGACATCTGTATAGACCGATTTCACCAAAGGAAGTGTATTGAAATCTGTATAGACCGAAAACTGTATAGACAGTCTATGCAGATTTCAACTTAGGAAGTATATAATGACATCTGTATAGACCGATTCCACCAAAGGAAGTGTATCACCAGTTTTATAATCTTACCTCTATATTCTTTTTTTCTGACAACCTGGTTGTAGACCTTCTTTGCAAATTGTAATTAACTTTTTAATGAGAATGATTAACTGGTATCAAACCAGGCAACCCCAAAAATTACAGAACTGCTACAAAAGGCGGTGTCATCAATGTATAGGAAGCTTATGTACTCTCTGAATGCCACTAAAGTAAAGAGTTCCTTATAGTTCAACTATCTTTTATCAATAGGTCAGAGTGAATGGGCAGATTTGTCCAGATCCTTTATGCCAATGAGTTTCACTCGCCCTAAAAACTGCTATGGGTAAGTGGATATAACTGTGAGCCAAAATATTCCTGTGTATAATACCTCAGGGGCAACTTCCGACTCCACTGCATGTACGCTACCACATGTCCATGTGCAGCGTTAAGTTAGGGATAGGAAACTAAAGTTTAGAGTCTAGCAGGTGGGGGACCAGTTGAGATGGAGTCCTGTTACAGTGCAAGTTATTTTGCTATGCACAGCATCTAGTTTTTACCTCAGATTTTCTGTATTTGATACACACACTGTTTCATTGTTCACATCTACTTACAATTCTATCGTTATATGAAAAGGTTCAAATCCTCATAGACAAGATCCAATGGAAATGCATTTCTGCTTGGATCAGCCTGGGTCCAATGTGTCCCAATCTTGGCACTCATGTGCACTATAATAGCAATCAAATAGTAAGTTCTTCTTACATGATGTAACTTATCCTTTAAGATTTCATCATTTTGATGTTATATTTTCACAACAATGCAAATATAACTAAACATTTTATATTTTCACAATATTTTTTCATTGATTACAGCCACATATTGTAAAACAAAAGAGAAAACAAAATCATGTAATTGTCAAATATGTTTATTATTACATAATACATGCAACAGAATGATACATGCACTTAAAAATATAAAATTTTCATTTTTTTTGGTAATAGTTATTAAATTTATAAATAAAGTTTATTTTCTATTTAAACTTGGACGGAATTAATATTTAACATTAAATTGATGGTAAACAATAATGCAAGCAACATAGCAAAATAAATCGCAAATAAACAAATATTCAATAAATAATCAAACGTAAAAATAACAATTATTATAAATAGTCATTCACCTTGCACACATATTTATTAAATTTCTAATTAATTCGATCTCTCTCCATAAACATATAAGATTAATATAATCCTCATAATGTCATACAATTAATTAACTTTCAAGTGATTTCAGTCTTAATAGAATCAATTTTAAACATAAATTTCACAAGAACACTAAATATTCAATGTGGACTAATCCAGTAAGATATATATATATATATATATATATATTCTTCTCATTTTTAAAATGTCTAAAAAGTCAATTGTTTGCTTTTTTATAATTGATAAGATAAATGATAAAGTTCAAGAACTGTAAACAGTTCACAGCAACTTGAAAATAACAGTAAATGTCCAGTACAGTCTTAAACCTGTAACAGTAAGGCAACACCTCCAAGAATCCATTTGCTTGGTTTCTCCTTTGTCTTCAAGTTGAAAGTCCAGACATATGTTGGACCTCTAGTCTTCGTCTTGTATACAGGACATTCATAGATGTTCCTGACATCTTGTCTGTCAACTGGAATAGCCTTCAAGAAGATGACAGGCATTGCTGGAGCCAATTCCTTCAGTCTAGCTTCACTGATCATACCAGTCTGCATATCCCAGCGAGCACCTTCCATAAAGAGACCATGTACGTAGGCACCTTCACGAGGAGGTCCAGCCATATCTTCACGACTCTTCTTGGTGACGTCACACTGCAAGCACATACGATCCAATGGCCATTCATTCTTTCTAGCCATCTGCTGCATAATAGCTGTAAGGAAGGATTGTGGATTGAAGAAACCACCGAGCCATACAGCAGCTGGCAATTGGAAGTCAGATGTCCAGGTTTCTAGCTCCTTTATACGTTGTAAAAGATCAGCGTACCATATAGTGAGAGTGTGCAGTGAAGGATAGGCTTTCTTGGACCAAGAGGCAGGTACTACATCTAAGAAGAGAGCATTACCTAACTCTTCCATGTCAGCTGTGATAGTCAACTCACCCTGAAAACATATAACAATACAGTTGAGAAAAGACAATACAGAAAAGTCAATGAATTAAAGTTATTTTTTGTTAGGTCAGGTTTAGCACCATATCATCTTCTAATGACCATAATTTAAAATAAATTGTAACAAGAAATGTAATGTGGAAACCACATTGAAGCCAGATTTAAAAACTTTAATGCAAAAATTACAAAAGGAAATAATCCATAACTAAGGCAGGAAGAGTTCTGGTTACTAACTTATTCCACTCATTACATGGTATGTTATCATTGTATAAAGTTTCATAAAGATCTGACTATGTATGGCAAAAATATATGGTAAAGAAAAACTTTAACACAATTGTTAACGACACTGGGCGCCCGCCCAACCTCCTGACCACCGAATTTTTTCGTTGAAAAATCTGGCTAAAAATATTGTTCACAGTAAATATATAAACTTGGGAGAAAAAATATGAGTCCCCTGCCTCAAGTTTATTTAAACAGCATTTTCATTGGTGTGAAAATTGAAATGCTCTTATGGTCCAGAGGTGTCCACTTTTAAAAGGTAGATGATAACTCAGGTTGGACTGTTTAAGTTTTAATAGCTGACTAAGCCGACAAAAACCTTAAAATTGATTACTTGCCAGTTCTTGCCAACTGGTAAAATTACTTGTCCTTAAAAAAGCAAGGTTTTATTGATGTACAGTATCACTATTCAGTCCACTCTGTGACATTAACTTCTCCGATCATCGAATCACACACCAACTGTTAACATATGATGCAGATCGCAGCCACAGCATATACAGTGCATGACCCTAACAGGTACCCATTTACACCTGAGTGGAATGAAGCAATCAAAGGTATATTTATTCCTCATGGAAATTAGAAGTGCCCCTAGTGGGATTAGAACCCAGGACCTCTCGATCCCTAAGCGCGCTTCCTACCACTGAACTACTGCTCCTACTTAAGAACATCATAGAGTAAAACTATTGAAAAATCCACTTGTCTGTACTTGCCTTGGGACAACACGGACAATACGGATAATTGATTTTGCCAGCCCAGGCTTATATATAATCAACTCCAATACAAACTTATAATTACCTTCAATCCTAAATCGAGTTCTTTTAGTGAACGTCTGATTTCAGAAGTAAGACCGTTCATTCTCTCACATTCTTGGAAGGCAACAACAACATATGGTGTTCTCTCCTCAGGTGGTACTTTACCCATTATTTCAAACATGTTAAATTCTTCAGGTAACTTCTCTACTATCTCGTCAAGTATTGTCTTTATCTGTAAAACAATAAATAGGTGAAAATATACTTATTTAAAAGCAAAAAAGAAATATAATGAAGTTCTCCTATAAAACCAATTTGAATGTGTAAAATCATGCAAATTTTGACAATTTTTAAGTCCCAAATGCTTAATTTGAGAAGAAAAAGGGACCTTTACTATCATTTTTCTAATAAGACAAACACTAATTTAATTAGAGGAGTCAAAAAAACCTTTCTCTGGAGTCATCACAATTAAAATAAGATTATTTGTTATTATGAACAATATAAAACTAGAAATTTGATTAAAACAAATGTGTTTACATCTTCACAAATGTTCTTGGAACTTTTCAATATCACTTAATTTTCATAAATTATACATGTGAGTTGTCATTTGTATTTTTTTTCATAGTAAATATTGTAGAGGCTTGTATGAGTTGTCTCATTTATTAAAGTTATGGTTATAATTATAAATCAGCACTGCTAAAAGTTGTACCTTTTCTTCACGACTGACACCACTGCCGGCACCAGCACCAGAATCACGTGGCTGCATCTCAAATACAATACGGAACAATGCCTCTGATGTATTAGTTAAGAATTCAATCTCAGCATTAGGATGTAGACCATACAAGTATGGTGTCTCTGGTGGAAGACATTCATCTATATAGTTATGGTAACCTTTGTAATCCATGTTTGGTGGTAGAGGGAATCCTGGAGCCAGGTAGAGTTCACCTTCCAACTGTAAATATAAAATATCAATATGTTAGAACACATGGTTAATTATAAATTATACTAACAAAATTTGATGTAAATCATGTAGTTGGTTTTTTTAATACAAGACGGAAAGTATTTGCCATTTTTTAAAATATTGAGAAAACTCTGTCAATAATTATCTATACTAATGAAACTTGGCTTACATACATTATATCAAGTTTTTATTAAATAATGAAAGAAAGAAGTTATTTCCTTCTTTAGTTCAGAATTGAAACAAATGAAAATTATACTAATCAATTATCACCATGCTTATTTACTTTAACTGCTCCGACAAAAGCTAGACATTAAATAAAGAAACAAGTCAGTATTCTTGAAAATGCAACGCATTTACAATAAGCACTGCCATTTTAAAAAGCAGAGGTGTTCCAAATATTTTGGTGAGCAAGAAAAAACTTGTAGGGATTCAATTTGCTAGTTTGTAACAGACCATTCCTTAGCAAATGGCGATGTAGAGATACAATCAATGTAAGGTACAATTTATTCATTGAAATTAAGAGAGTAAAATTCATCTACTAACCATATCTGGGTGCATGTATACTTGTAGATATGTTCTACATAGAGTTCTATCCCAATCATCAGTAATATGTCCACCATACATAATCTCTCCAAACAAGTAACGTAAATCTTCCCATGGTACCTATATAACATACAATTAATATGTGTACAATGACAGTAAATTACAAAACATTTCTGAAATTAAACAGGACTTGACATAAGAGGTCATATGTTTTCTCCTGATGACCTATATTTGGGTTCGGGCAACATGTTACTGCTAGTAAACATTTGATTTGGGCAAATAAAACATAGAGCCGGTTGTCCAACTGGGCAACCTAGTTTAAAAATCAATGTCGAGCCCTGTTGAATTGCAATTTTATTTAGTCTAATGTTTAATCCTGCTTTTAACCTTAATTTTGTGAATTTCACAGAAGCCAGTTCATGTCTAAATAATATTGCCCACTTACCCAGACCATACAATATACATGTAAATGTTTAACTAAAATTCACTTTGAGTTTCTTTATAATCATATGAGTGCTAAACAACAATTTCATGATTGAAAAATTGCATTTTGTTAAAAGAAGATTTTTCCGATGAAATAAAAATTAGCGCCATATACCGGTACGTTATTTATGTACCACGGTACGTATTGCCACAGCTGCGTATTGCAATATACCGGTATACCGGTATATCGTGACAGCCCTACATTCTATTATTTAAATATACAAACCTTGGGATTAGCTTCTAGATAGTTATACAATACATTAACAGAGATTGTTAAATCACCAGTATTGTATGGATAAACTCTATTCCAACCTTGAGCACCAAACTTTCTTCTTTCACATACTACAGCATGGAAGTAACATAGAGCAAACAAGATTGACTTGAACTCAGTCTCTCTAGCACACATCTCCAATGTTTCCTGAAAAGTTACAATAAATATATTTCACTGCATGCTTTCAGAGTTTTGAAAAAATGTTCTTTACTTTCATGATTTAAAGTGAAATGTTGTGTTATTATAATGAAAATATACTGTAAAAATAAAAAATCTTATGTTTTCATTGTAGTGAAAAAATGAAATCAAAACAATGTCATCTTAAAAGATAAATGACATCATCTAAGAGAATAAAAAGACATAATATCTTTAAGAAATCACTGACAAAACACAGAAAAAAGCAATGAAAAAACCCCAGAATATTTGTCAAATTAGAATAAGATCTTTTTATTTCCTGAACTAAGTAAGATAAAGTCCCTATCTTAAGAAAACAATGAGCTGGTACTTGGATGTGATCTGAACCAACACAGAACTAGCTATCCCAATGTTCATCAGTTTAACATTATAACATCTACTGCCCCTAAACCAGAAACGAAAACCTTCAGTTCACATCCAATGCATAGGTTAAAATCTAGAAATCTAGGTGTGTGGGGGGGGGGGAGGTCTGGACCCCCCCTGGAATTTCCAAAATGTACCAGTGCATTAGTGTATTTTTTTTAAGTAGCATGGAGCTATTTTTCTTGGTGCTTAACATATATTATTGGTTATGTAGTATTTATTATTAATATGTTGCATTATTCTGCAAAATGTGTATAATATGGTTGTGGTTCAAAAGTTTGCCCCCCCTCCAGAAAAAAATCCTGGATCCACCCTTGCAATGAAATGTAATTCAATAAATAACAAAGTAACAAACCTGTGTGAAGTTATCAAGAGCTTTATGAAGATTAGCCATCATACCAGATGGAGGTTCATTAGTAATCTTGATAGAAGCCTGTAATACACCCTGTGGTATAATATGACTGTCTGCTGTTGCTGCAGGCTCAGCACTAATAAATAGACGATAGTTCTCATTACTTCCTTGTGAATATTCTTCTACTTTCTTCTCTAACTTAGGAAGCCATTTAGCTACTAAATGTACATTCTGAAATTATACGATAATTTATAATTAGATAGATTTTATAATAATATACTGATTTATCCATACATAAGATTTAGAAGAAAAAAAAATGGTCAAAAACTGTCAGAATTTTTATCACAAATATTAAACAGTTAACCAGTTAATTATTACACCCCTACTATCTACTGGTAATATCTACTGCAGGTTGAATTTTAACTGTTTCAAGTCAAGGTTTCACTTTGCTGTAAAAAAACTGGTATTTTCCCAATAAACACAACACAATAGTGAATGATAAATGTACTATACTTCAACAGTAAAAAAAACACAGACCTTCCACAGGGCCAAAAACAAGGATGGGAAGAGATGTTTTTAGATTTTTTAAACTTGTGTTCTAAAAAGAACGCCACTCACAAATAATGAAAAAAAGATCCTAAGTGGTTTCAAGATTGGAATGAACAGTGGAAAATTACTTTCTAAACATAATGAAGAAAAAACCTTACCTGTAATACAACCCAATGACCTTCCTTAGAACCAAGTTCCATTTTTTGTTCAGCAACAACTTCCTGACCTTGACCTAGAGATACGTTATGGAAGTTTCCTAGATCTGATGTAAAACCAAGTTTTATTCCAAGTTTCTCTACATCCTTTAATGGATCCACACCAGGTGACAAGATAAAGAAGATTGGAGTTCCTATACCAGATTCCTCAAAAGATTTAGCAAACTCAGTGGCACGACCTTCAATATACTTGGTACCCATCTTTTCTTCAATAAACAATCTGTAAAATAATACATTGAAAATAAAATAATTGTAAACAGTCTGTAAGAAAATAAGTAAAACAATTGTACAGCTCTGTTCTGCTATTATCAAGGGCAACGGTCTCAATAGAGGGATATAGTCTTTCTTCACATACAATTTTCTTCTCTAAAATTAAGCATTTGTGCTTTAAAAACAGTAAAAAACAAGTAAATCTGTGAGCTAATGCTCACTAGTGATACCCCCGCAAAAATTTAAAAATATGCGACAAACAGGAAGTAGATGAGCAAGGAGCATGAAATCGCTTTACACCACATGGGACTATGGGATGAAGCAATATGCAAAGTATTAGGCTGCTGCATGTTATAGTTGCTGAGAAAACTGCGACGGAAATTTTGTAACGGACGGACAAGGGTAAAACAGTATACCCCTCTCTTCTTCGAAGCGGGGGTATAAAAATCACATGATTTTGCAATAACTAAGGTAGCTTTGTAGCCAAATTTTACTGTAAATATACTGAGCCAGAAGGATAGTTTCTTGCAAAAAGGTAGGTTTTGGATGTGATTTGAACCAACATGGAGCTTGCTATTCAATAATTACCACTCTATTGTTCTAACAACTCGACCAGTCCTGGGTAAAATTCTATCATCTATAAGGATACCAATCCATTTATATTAATTAGATAAAATCTATAAAGATTATTTCTACCTCAAAGCATAAGTCATTCTGTCAGGTCTAAGAGCTCTCATCATGCATAATTTCTGCAGAGCCGACTTGTTCTTCCATTCCTGTGGGAATTTCTCTTTTTCAGGGCATTCACTCTCTACGAATTTCTTCCAACGTTTAGCAGAGCCTTCAATATCACGATCAAGATTTCTGAATTCATCCATGTTAGCCAGTGCTTTGATACCTCCCCAACCAACGTTACTTAAGAAATCAACTGGTGTTGTGAGATTGGGTACAGCTGGGAATCTAAGTAAGAAATCTAATTCTACTGGATTCAAATCCTTGGCCATCAACAAAATCTGTAGTAAAGAAAAAATAATATCTGCTATCACATATAACAAAGCTATTTCATGCACAAAGCAAAATGCTGGGAAGTAAGGTGAGTCTTGCTTCTAAATATAGAAATGCTTACATCATCAATGTATAGAATGGTTTCAGCAATTTGTATTAGCAAGATAGATTTTTATAGACAGTAAAACCTGATCATAGTTTATGACGTTGAATGGCAACCAAATAGTGGTCTTACATTTGTTATTTCATGCCAGCATACAGGTGAAGTAGAATAAATGTACATGAATGGTGCAAAGAATGACCCCTTTTAGCTTTTCGTTACCAGGAGTCAAAGGTCATTTTGTTTAATCTTTATCATGCTGTATCCCCAACTACTGATAAGCTCAGTTCACTGCTGAATAAATTTAGCCGATATTAATTAGAGTGATAAGCTGCAGCGCGGAGTTTATGTTGTGCTAAGCAATAAGAAGACATGTAACCTGTTATCACTCTTGATAAGCATAATAAGGGTTGAATAAAAAATATCATTAGTGGGTGTCTGATTGGCCGGGACAACCACTATTTAGTTCGGGCATCCAACAATTTCTTTTGGGCAACCAAAATGCTTCAAATGAGATATAGTGCTTGCTCTTAAAATGATCTGTTCAGGCAACCACTATCATATCCCAATTTTGTAGACAGTGACAATACTAATGAAAAAAATTCTATCTTAGTAACCCAAACAAATTTAGTGGTTTGTTTTGATATTTTAATGATACAACTAAAAAGACCATACCTGGAAACACATCTGTGTAGTAAAGATAAGTTTGTCTTTCTCGAAGAGACCTCTTGTAGTATAAGTATAAACAGAGTATGTAATACAATCAATTAGATTTACAACACGTTGTTTGACTTCTTCAGCTGGTTCTGATCTATCAATAGCTTTCTCAAATACAACACTGAATGCCTGAAAAATATAAATAGAACATTGATTACAACAGTCTACCAAATAAGAGGGTGTCCGGTTGCCTGGGGGACAACCACTTTTTAGTTCAGGCAACCAAAATTCTACAAATGAGTTATAGTGTGTGCTTTTAAAAAGATCTGTTCTGACAACCACTATAATATCCTAACTTTGTAGACTGTTATATGGGTAAATGATGAACTTCTGAAATTCCTAAATTTCCTGAATTTTTTATTTTTAGAAGAATTGCTCATGCTTTTATATATATTGCTCGTATTTTTTTTTAAAGATTAAAACTTATTCATGTACAACATAGTTTGAATATTATGTTGATAAACTTATTAAAGCTGATTTTGAAATTTACTACAATGACTCATTGCATGGGTATATGTGCATCAGTTTGTCCCAAAAACAGGATATATTGCCCACAGACTTCTGGAGGTCACTTTTTACAATCCACATCTATGTGTCAGCATAAAAGTAGTCTACATCCTTTATTATTTCCATGTAGTTAGAATAGTTTTGCACTGGCCTGTGGACATAAAAGTGATAATAAAGGAAACAACAAAAAAACTATCATTACCTTCAAAGAGAATTGGTACATTGGATTGATCTTGTTGAGGTCATTAAGGATGAAGTATAACAATGAAGCACGAGCAGCAGCCGGTCTGTAATGTTCACGAGCTGTATTAATCTCCACTTCAGTCTTCTTGGCTTCTTCAGCTTTTACTTCAATCTCAGCAGCTGTTCTCTTAGTAGTTTCAAGGTTTTCTACAAGAGCATAATCACCAAGGAAGTTACCTTCAGCTGCACTCAATCTAGCTAAAAGATTATCTTCAAGTTCTTTCAATGTAATCTTAAATTGATTCTGTTGTCTGGTCAAATCTGATTTCAACTTCTCAAGATCAGGTCTTTCTTTGCTTACAACATCAGCAAGTAACTGGTCTTCGAGACCATCTCTTGTTACAGTGAAGTTGATGAGTGTTGTCTGAGCCTGCATTTCTGGTTTAAAATGAGGGTTGGCCAATTTGGTGTGCAAGATAAGCCTAAATTCTGGATGATATTCAACTTCTTTGTCACCCATTTTGATGGCACGTCCCTTCTTGATGGTGTTTCTACCAACCAGAGCATCCAAGACAGGATCAATAGATTCACCCATGTTTTCAATCAAAACAACATCTCCATTAGACACAGCTCTTTCAATAGCATCAAGATAACCTTTCTGTCCTAGTTGAATAATCTTCAAATCAGCTCCAAACTTTGTTTTGATCCATTTGGAACCTTGTAACTGGGGATCAATCATAAGGGGCCATCTTTCACAACTTGTTAAGATTGTAGCATTTTCTGTAGACATTCTATCGCTGGGTAAACCTTCATTATTCCAGGAAGCAATTTGAGCATCATCAGTAAGCAAGGTAAGAGGGTCTAAACCTTCAGATACTGGAATTGGATTTTTCAATGTCTTCAAGAATGGTAACCAACATTCATCTTGAAGATCTAATCTGTACTGCTTAGTGAAGCAACCAACATATGATACGAAGGCAGTAATCATCAAGACATCACCAGGAAGAGTTTTTTCTTGTATCTTAAAGTTCTTAACTGAATCAGCCCATCTGACATTCTCAGAGGCTAGACCTCCTACAAGACGGTTAGCCAATTCAATTGTTTTAGCTGTTGTTTCAGCTTCTTGCTGACAACGTAACTTTTCATTTGTAGCTTTCTCAAACTCTGCAGTCAGTGTAGCTAAATCAGCTTCAAGTTGCTGAATCTTGTTAGTAATGATTTTCAATTTCTCTCTGGCAGCAGACAATTCAGCATTAGCTTGATTGAGAGCAATTCTCTTGGGTTCTACTTCACAGAATACAGTGTAGTAACTCATAATGTTAATAGCCCAAGCACAGAGACCAGCAGCAGCAAATGACTTTGAACGTACTAATTCAGGATCAAATTCTGGATCATTAAGATAAGGTTGAACAGCTTTCTGACAATTTTCATGAATATTGTCCTTGTCATAGTTGATCAAATTGTCCAAGAAAAGATCAATCTGTAAGTAGAAAGATATATGAATTTAAGCTAGATTTTCTCAAAAGGGTTTTTATTTTTTATTTTTACGATTTATAATCACTATTTTATCTAGTGGACCTTTCCATGACTTTACCTATAAGCATATTTAACAAAGGTTTGCAGATACATTTTGCCCCCTAAACAATGTGTTAACAAAGGAGCATATGGTTACATTTGAGGGTAAATGTATTGTTATTCAAATAAAAAGGTCCCCCTTGGAATGGTCAATTGTTTACTGGGGATGGATAACTTCAAAACAAAACAAAAGCTTTCCCCGTCATTTTTCTACTATCAGTTCTCACTAACCTTTCACTTAGAGCAAACAACTTCTTCAAATACCTTATGGATGAAAGAGAATCAACATTTTTATCAAATTTTTAGGGAAAGGTATAACCAGAATGGGTAAGGCTTAAACCATCAACCCCTTTGGAATATTTGATTTGAAATCATGAAAGTAGCCTACTAGGCTACAGAATTGGGTCTTTCCAAGAGGAAGTTTATCAATAGTTTAGTTTCCATGATTTATTTATATTTTTTTAATTGGGTTTAACACATTTTAGGTCATTTTACGGCATCCAGCACACCTAACCTAGCTTGCTTTCCTGGACCTTTGTCTATAACCAGTACTCACTTACCCTTCCACAAGTTTGGAAACTTCTCCATATACCATATAAATGGAGGAAATTTGACAAACTTGTCTGGGGTTTTCCATTATTTAAACTTACCTTGGACATAATAGAACTCTTAGCTGATTTCCAACTTTTGTCTTTAGGTACTTTGCCACCAGGTGCTAGCAGACACATTACAGCAGCTGTTACATTGACTACAGCAGGAGGTGGGGTACCGAAGGATTTCAATTCTGTCAAGTTGTTCTAGAAATAAACAAGGTTTATAAGTTAGTTTTAGCTTTTTAAAAAGAAAGAGATGACTGTATATTGACAACAGAGAAAAATGTGATAAATTAAGTTCATTTAAGTAGTGATTGATAAAAAACAGAATAGTAAGGCACAAACGTCTGCATCTTTCCATCAAGCACAATAAAAATGCATCTCTATAGGAATGTGACTTGCTGAGGCCCTTATATAACAATTATCTCTGGATTTGAAGTGAAGTATGCTACTCATTCACCAAAACTGCAGATTGAGAAAAAGTACAGTAAATTCTGCTAAGAAGATCACCTTAGTTATTGCAAAATCATGTGATTTTGGATGATTTTTAAGAAGAAAAAAAACAATCCCTGTATTAACTCTGTAACTAATATTAATACCTGCTCTTGTCCCCTGAATGTATTTTTAATAATGTCCCTTTTTTGTCCAATTTGAACATATGCCTTTAAAAATATATTTTCACAAAGTGAAATTTCTAGCCAAAATAATCAAATTTCAAGTTTTAAATATACAATGTATAGCCTTATCAAAAATGCAACAAATTAAGCATGTTTCATCACTTGCAATCTGAAAACATTGACTTGATTGATTTTTGTTCCTAGAAATGGTTGTCATATACAACAAATAACATGTTTGTTGCTGCTTCATACAAGTTCATAAATAATAATATTTCCCTTTCATGAAGTACAGAATGAGTTGCAGCAGGTTGAGTGAAAATTCCTAGCTGCTAGTTGTGCAAGACAAGTTGCTTTCAAATCATTTGTCGAGCCCTGGCGAGTCAACTTACCTTGTTCAGAGTGTTCAAAGCTTCTTTAGCAGCTAAGAGAGCAGGTTCAGCTTTAGCTAAATCATCACTACAATCTTTAGCTTTCTTTGTTACTTCTTCATTAATCTTAGATACTTTCTTCTCTTCTTCATCAGCAATAGCTTTTTCTTTAGATACTTTCTCAGTCTCAGCACCGACTACAGTAATCAGTTTATTAGCATCCTCATTCTTCTGAGCAAGTTCGACCTCTTGTGAAGCTAATTTGGCTTTCAAATCATCGACCTATCCGAAACAAGATGTAATTATTTATATGTGTATGTTTTTCAATGACAGCTTTGTTATTATGGATCATACATAGTTGTATATATTTGTTTCAAATTTATATTTTAGTTGCGTCATAGACATGCATTTTTCATTCAGTACTGTAAGTAAAGTTATGATTTATGCAGGTTTTGACACTTACCATTTTTAACAGGGATCCCAAAGGAATCCCTAGTCAGTTACTCTGGGATTCCTCCTTAATGTTAGGGATTCCTCCAATAAAAGACAAAAATTTTGAAAACAGATTAGCAGTCACAAATTGTAGTAAGCCATTCATGGCAATTTTGAGGGATCCTGACAGAATCCCTTGTTGCAAATTACTGGGATCCCTCCCAAGTTTTTGGGATCTTCGGAATCCCGGAACACTGTTAGTGTCGAACCCTGACTATGTAGCTGAAATTGGTTATTTTTTTATGAAAAACAGAAGGGTTAAGATATGACACATGGAAGGATTCGAGTATGAACTTGATTGGTTGACTGTTACAGGTATAACAGTAAATCTGACTTAAAACAAGTTATAAACTGTTTACTAGCTGATATTCATTCTAAACACTTACATGAGATGCCACTGCCATCATCAAAATATTTTTTTAAAAATACTTGCATCTTAATCCATAAATGTGAAATATACAACTTAGTGATATGGCTGAACAATATTAAGGCAAATATAAAACATTCCTTGTGTGTTTAAGACAGAAACTATTTTTCATAAATTGTTGGGTGCATTGCCTTGTGTATGAAGCAAAACTCAATATTTTAGTGGACTATTCTCCCATTAATTCTTCTAAGTTTATCAAATCAATGAATGGTGGAGGTGTGCCAAATACAGTAGGGGTTTGACTATGTATAAAATAGATCCGAAGATTCATACCTGCTGTGCAGTACTCTTCAGTTTCTCCAGACCATTTTCAAGACGTACAATCTTGGCCTGTAATTCTTGATTCTTCTTACTAAGTAAGTTCTGATACAATGCAATTTGTTCTAAGAAACTTTTTGGTGTGGTGTAGTTATAACGTTTCTCATTTTGTAAGTATTGAATACTCTTCTCATTCACAGATTTATGTACATAGGCCATAAATTGTGAGATAGAATCACAGAGTTCAGGCTGAAATATAATGAACAATAAATTTTTATTTAAATGTCTCCTACAAACAATTATCAAAAAGTATTTTTAGTACAAAAGTTGTTTGGAGTTGAGAAAAACCACATTCAAAATAGACAAAAAATTAAATAACATGACCAATTTCACAAATAATATTTAACAGATTATTTCAAGCCAAAACGTCTATGTAATAGCAACCATTTAATGTATGAGTTCTGTTTGTAGCAGTGTCAGAAACATGAATGTGTTTTGCAAGCAAGTTTTATGCAAGTAATGTGTTTTAGTTATTTAAGAAAACATAAATACACTTTTTAGAACTTTTTGCTAATAGTTCCACATTTTTTTCACACTTTTAGAGAACCAAGTGTGAAAAATTCACATATAGAAAGGCAGTGGGTTGTATTGAAAAAAAACCAACAATAACTGGAAATATTTGATGTACTTACAGGTAGCTCAGTTCCTTCAGACAAGAATCTAGCAGATACAGAAATCAAAGCCTCTTCTGGCCATTCATGGAACCAATCAATGCTTGTGCAGTTGGTTAAAGCAGGGAACTTTCTACTACGTACACGTAGGGTAGCACCAACAGGAGAGAAGCAAAGTACGACCTGTAAAAAAATTTATACATACAATTAAATGTAAGCATAAATCTTAAAGTAACAACAGTAGCTATGTTCAAGGAGAGCTCAGCAATTTTTAACTTTTCTGTAGTGAAATTTCTTGTACAGTCACCATCTTGGGGACTGCCAATTCATGTGAATTTTAGGATTTTTGATAATAATACTAATAATTTCTATTTGGCATAGAGTACACATAGCATAACTACAACACACAAAGATCATACATTATCACAGCATATGGTTATTCACTTTGACAATCAATTATGATTTTTTAAGTCCCAAATTCTTAATTTGATGAGGAAAAGGTCTCTTTATTAAGACCAGCATAAGTAACATTTGCCAATGCTGACAAAAGTTTCTAATTTCAATGCTTTTATTTAAATTTGCTAAAAGTAGATGATAAGAAGAAGATAGGCAACTCTGACTAATAAAAATTTGCTGCCAATGCGTAAACTAATTATCAGATTGAAATATAAATCACAACCCACCTTTAACGTTCTACGGACTTTATCAATGAAGAAGCTCCAGCAGTTATCACGGCTATCTTCCATACCCATTCCTTTTACTTCATTTCTTACACCATTAATAATGTTCTCATATTCATCATCGGCAAATAGATCAGGAATTTCACCAGATGCCAACAAATCGTTGATCAACACTAAGAATTTCTCATCTGCAACTTGAGCGTCGGTCATCAAGAATACAATACCCATATTCTTTAAACCAGCTTTCAAGTAGAGTTGAGCCAACTCAGTTTTCAAGTCACCAACACCATACCCTTTCCTTAGTGTAATCTGGTATACATCCAAACTGCTAATGAAAGCAGACAATCTGGACAAACTCTGTTTACCGCTGCCACCCACACCGATGAGTAAAGCGTTTCCACGAGGTGATTCCAAGATACGATTAATACGGCAAATGTGCATCATAGCATCCTCAAAGAGTACAAGATTCATAGCAGCATTTAATTCATTATAATTGTCCAAAGCTTCCACTAAAATTTTGTTTAATTCTGACCATCCCTCTACTGGCATGTATTTAGCCTCACCAATACCGGTGGCAAAGTGGCAATACAATACAGGTTGTTTGTATAGGGCATTCTCATCAATATCCTGAAAAATAAATACATAGTACAGTTTTTGTTAATAAATAATTTAAATCAAGCCAGAGCCAAAACACTTATCTCAGAAGCAGTTTTTATTCCTAAAACATAACTAACACTTTTCCACCGATATTTCCCAAATAAGTGAAAACCACACAAATTTTCTTCATGAAAAAAAGCCACTTTCTTAAAAAAATGGTGTTTTCGCTGTGCAAGCAGTAAAGTTAGTCCTACAGTCTTTAAATTTGAATTAATACTAATGTGGTTCACACCATAAGTGAAGACAATTCTACACCATGGAGTAAAGCTAAGCTTGCAGTCATAAGAATGTAACCCAACGCATGGTACCTAGTCAAACACACTATATATTCACTCATTAGGCATATTACTCCGAAAATGGCATATTTATCCAAGTCCAATAATTGGCCAGTTTTTCCATTATACCAAAATTAGCGACTAATACATGCAGGCATAGCTAAGGCTTTGCTATTTGGAATGACATTGACATCTTATACATACACCAAATGATAAATTTGTAGGCGGATTTCAAACACCACAAGAAATGCAGTTTTTGTTTATTAAAACCAAAAGCCAAAAGATAATACTGACCAATGAAACAAAGCTTTGCAACTTCATTATCACAAAGAAGAAGCATAATATATACAATTACCTCAAATGATTTCTTAATAATATCTTGACGAACTTTATCATATGTTTCAAGATCAGAAATTTCAATGAGTTTGTCTCTGTATACACGATCAGCTTCATGCATCCACAGTCTTACTAGATCTACTGGTGTTTTAGCACATTCAGGCATAGCAAACATCACACCCTGTAATATATTGTTATAATTCCATAATACATGAAAAAGTTTATGAAGTTATTTAGAAGAACATCTAATGTGAAAAAATGAATTCTAATAATAAAAATAAAAATTGAAATGGTCCTAACTGTCTGAATAAGTAATCTGAAAACAGTTTTCAGTCATTTGACTTAGTAAATTGTATAAAATCATAATCTGCAAATATTTATGTATGAAACAGCATAGAAATTAGGCTGTAATCAGGTCAATTATGTAGAAACAGACATTTTGTAGTTTTAGCGGGAAACAGTTGTTACTCAGTATAAGAGTGAATTATGACCGTTTTGCGCTTAACACATGATATTTTTCATTAATAATTTTAATCATCAGGTATATGCTATTTCTTTATCACCAAATTTCAAATTACTCAATTATCAATAGTAAATACAGAAATCATGTAGTGAGTATGTAAAACAGCAGGGTTAATGTGTGCACCACTGATAGTTGAATAAAATTTACCAAATACAATGTAATACCCATTCTGTACACAAACGGTCTGACTGACCTTTGTACGGAGACGCCGTGCATCACGGGTAAACTGATTACTTACCTTAAAGCACGTGGCAATGTTTACATTCTAACAATCCCCCCCCCCCTTCAAGTATACTGAACAAATTGAGTATGAATTTTGTGTCTACTCAATAAAATATGACTATCCAACCAACTATCCTCATCAAATTAAACTTTTTAACTGGAAGTTAAACCTTCATCATAACGTGTTTACATCTGTCATTCTTTACACAATAATTTGAAATCGAGAGTAGAGTACACGGTTTAATTATGTACCTATGTACCTACAGAGGTTTAAAAGTACTTGGTATATTTAGATTAATATTCCTGTAGCTATAAGCGGTCATTATTTTACATTTGGCGAAAAAATGACAACAAAGTAATTCACAATAACGATTTTCTTTGATATTTCTTGTATTCATACGCGGAACTACTTGACGCGGAAGTAAATTGCGGATGATTGGTTGGTCATTATGCGTCTTAGTATAGAGGTGATATCTTCACCGTCTATTTATAGAATGATGTAATACCTGGAAGATATTGGAGAGATCTCTCAAGTTAAAGACATAGTGGAACTTGATAGCAGTTGGTAAGAAAGTAGATGTCACTTTGTTATGTAGGGCTAGAGCTCCCTGGATTACAGTGGTAGCATATTTCTGTACGTTTCCGAGGAAACTGTTGATAGCTAAATGCTGAGACAAGATACTTGTATAGATTGTCTGTAGAGCATCTTGGTTGGGGAAGTTCACTGAGAACACACAGAAATGTCTCTGAAATAAAATTATACAAAAATACATAAAGTTCTGAAATTTATTGGTGAAATTTACATTTCCTAACTTTAGTTTCATACAAATTTATTTTCGCTCAATTGTTAAACAAGTTCTTACAAATTAGATTCATCACTTTCAAGTACATTTTCTGGTATATTTTCCCAGCACTAATCACGTAGAATTAATTTTCTTGCTCAAGCATAAAGACATGTAGGATTTTGATGTGATTTGAATTTAACAATCTATACGGCACATGCGTACAATGAAACGTTCAGAGAAAAAACGAACCTGGTAAAAGCCTGAAAGAATTGGTATTGAAACCTAAGCCTAAACTAAAAAATACTTTGTTTGCCCTTTATCGATTCTAAATTTTTGGGTTGGGTTGGTAGGTAGGACATTTTTATTTCAAGAGTTATCCCTCAATTAGGTAGATCTGGCATAACAACTTGTTTGTTCATGTATATATATTAATTATATTTATCTAATATTCTATGATTTCAACATGTTCCTAAAGCAGTATATTAGCGTAAAGAAAATACCGGAAAGTAATACGATGAACGGTCGTGACAGATAAAAAAATCACCACATATATTTTTCAAATAAAAAAGTTGAGTCGGCGGCTTTTTTTGGGTCGGTCAGTAAAGGGCAAACAAACTTAATTTTAATTTAGGCCTAAATTGGTATATTGGTTAGCATCCCTAGCAAATTAACCTTAAAGTTGGTGTGAATGTTCCTAATCACAGCAAGTATGTTACTACAGACATCATTGAGTCTTCAGACAGACAAACAGAATCTTGAGTCCAATTCATAGAAATATTTCCCCCAAAATTTAAAGCAAATGGGTAAAAAATGTAAAATTCTGGAAAATAAAAATTAAATACATAAAATTACCTGTAAACGTGAGTCAATAGTGAAACTACCAGCTGTGGGGTTCATACAGGCAACATATTGAGTGTTATGGATTTCTTTGAGTGTAAGTTTAGCTCTATCATACCAATGGCTATGATCAATGTGTTGTCTCATCAAGGTATGTGGCTGTACAGTGAAATATTTATCTACTTCAGGCATGTTCAAATCATCAACAAAGTAGATAAGACGTCTGGTACCAGGGGGACCGAAGTTACGTCCAGCCTTCTTCTCAAGAGGTTTTTCAAGTACACCTTGCAACATGCTTGATGTTGTGTAGAAGTTGAATGGTACATTAGCGATCATGTAGTCCTCACTTAATGATCGAAGTTTGTCATTCATTAATACAGTTTTACCTGTACCTGCATTACCGACCAACATGACTGGACGTTTCTTCTCAATTAACATATCTAAGAACCATTTAACACGAGTTGTCTCTGATGTGTGGACAAGAGCAGCCTGAAAAAATACATTAATACAAAGTAAGTAAATTAAATCAACAGTATTAATTACAGACTAATGGTTACCTTTTGAAACATTTTTAACGCAGTCAATCATTTTTCGTAAATTTACTAGTTAACAGTTTGATTTAATTTTTGTGCAGAAAATTTAGAGCCAATGATCAAAATTCACAGGACAAATTGGGAATTTTCTGGCAATGAAGTTTTAACTATTTATGCGCTATTTGATGTTGTTGAGTTATTTGTCTAGAAAGGGACTAGGTGTAAAACAATTGCTTGTTTACCCAGTCACTGCAAAACTCGGCAGTTAATTACTGGACAGTAGGTCCTTTGAAGATCAAAATTTTAAAAACTGCGGTAACTGTGCAAGTTTACCTTAGTTATGTTTTTTTTCTAAATCATGCTACTTATAAACCCTAAAATGAGGTCTGCTATCATAAGATAATTACCTGTAGAGGTAAATCAGGATCCAATTCAAATTTAGCCACCATCTTAGTCCATGGTTCAAACTTATGAGTCTCATTGTCAATGTAATAATCAAACACAGTTCCTTGAGCTGGGAATTTAATTGTTTTAAATTCTGTTGTCCACCATTTAGTAAATTCCACACGGTAATCTACAAGCTGAAAATCAAGTATCAAATTGTTAAAAAATTTCATGGCTGAGAAGTAAAAAATTTCATCGCTGAGAAGAGCTACCAGTTTGCAATGCTGTACTGGCTCAGGACTCAACATTAAAGGCTGTCCTATTGCCCCTGACGACCTATATTTGGGTTTGGGCAACCTGTTACTGCTAAGTCATAAATGCTTAATTTAGGAAGTAAAAGTGTCCCTATATTAATACCATTCTGCTAGTAAGGCTGTCAATTACAATGGTTCTAGTAGTGGAACTTTACTGTAGTATGAAACGATTTTTCATTCTGTGAGCCAGTAAACAAGAAATGCAATGTGAAAACCACATTAGAGCTGGATTTTCATCAAGATCTGACCATAAATGACGGACATATCCAACATATTAAAAACTTTAATGCAAAAATTACACAGGGAAGTAATCGATAATAAAGCCAGGTAGAGTTGTGGTTACTTTCTAATTCTGTTCATCACATGGTATGTTATCATTGTATGAAGTTTCATAAAGATCTGACAATAAATGGCAGAAATATATGGTAAAGAAAAAACCTTTAATGCAATTGTTAACAACACCAGACTCCGCCCACTTGACCGCACACCCAGGTTTGGCCAATCTATAAGCCGAATTTTTTCATTGAAAAATCTAGCTAAAAATAACATTGATAAGTAAAAACATAATACTATAATGTACCTGATCCTGGAAAGTACATCCACCAAAGGCCCAAACTGTAGCAAATACAAAGTATAGTTCATACAATTCTTTAGGACAGTCTGGAGGTGTGTTTTCTGGAACCAATAGACATTCTAAAAGATGACACAACATTTGTACATGACTGATTTCAGCGATAGGTGTAATTTTCTTGAATCTATGTTTCATTGTCTCTAAGCACATTGGTACATATTTCTCAAATAAGATAAGTAGGTTAGCTCTCTCCGATTGTACTTCACGGGTATCAATCCAACTCTGTACATATCTGTCAATATAAATAGATATATAATTTAATAAAGTATTATAACATTTATGTACTTAAAAAAATATTTCGAAAATGGCACATCCATGCAGAAAGAAGACCAAATACCAGCTGCCTTTCTACTTAGTACAGTACAACCTCTCTTGAACAACACCTACTGGGAGAGACTAAAGTGTGTTGCTGTCCAGAGGTTTTTGCTCTGCAGAGGCTAAATACAACTGAAATTACATGTACACCTAAGAGAAATATCAAAGCTGTTGTTGTGCGGGGGATTTGTTCTGTAAAGGGCCACTCTGCAGAGGTAATACTGTATTCTTCTTTTTTTCTATTAAGCCCTTTTAAAAAGCATTTTTCGTGTTAGCCAAGCACTATACGATGGTTTTGCTTTTGAAAGTTCTGAATGCAAAAACTAAAGAATGATTTTGTTAGCAAGCCAAACAATCTATCGAACTGTAGCAACGGTAAGTAAATCTATCTTATGAAATATTTGCAAAGCCGAGTTAAATCAACAAAGCTTTTTTCAATCAAAGTTACTGACTATAAGGGCTGCAATGATTTCACTGGAAAGTCAATACAGTGAGATTTGAATTTTTTTCTTCCGATTCAATTCATTTGATCGTATTGTTTGTTCCCATTTGAGCTTAAAACTAACTTATAATAGTGTTAAATAAAACTGTTACTGAAATTTTACACATTTTCTACAGAACAAGATCAAAAAAGCAAATTAATCGTATATATCCTTGCTGGCCAACTGACTATTAATAATTCTCTTGTGAATAAATGTACATTTACTTTTAGAATATATTGAAAATAAAACTTACGGATTCCATCCCAAATCTGTTGAATTGATAAAGAGAATACCAGCTCTTGATACAGTGGCAGGTGTGGCTGTTCTCAAGTGACTGATCTCAAACAATAATCTCATAGATGGGGTAAGTGGAATTCTTTCATTACTGGCTAATGTCAATACTTTGTTATCGTCCATGACAGTGTTTAATGATTCAATCCACATAGGATCAATGTCACCATCTAATACAATCCATTTAGGTCCATCACCAGTCATGTTTGCTAGATCTCTCATGATTACAGAGAATAAACCTGGCAATAATATACAAACAAACATTTTAGAATTATAGATATATACAGAAACATCTTTAAAAAGATACTATGGCACTATGCAGGGTTATTTTGTTTTAAAATATAAATAGTCATATTCACTGTACAGTCATACTGTCTGTGCTTTGTCTCAATTTATCACAAATAACCAGTGGTACCATATCTTTTATCCATTTCATTGGATAAACAGATATGGTAGAGCAAATCGTATTGGTTAACAGTTGGATTAGACAATTGTGCCAAAAAAATTACTTCAAAATTTCACCAGCAGTGGCCAGAATCAAGGCACTGAGTCCAGCCTGTTAACCATAAGCAGTTGGTATGGTTTCGAGTCAAAATCACTATACAGTTTAGTAAGTGGCTGAGTTCTCTATTATAAAAAATTATATTTTACAGATTTATACATGCACACTTAGCTAAGGCTTTGCTCTTTTGAATTAAATCAAAATATTTACACTAAATTATAAGTTAATTAGTAGGCTGACTCCAAACTATACACTCACTGCAGTTTTGTTTAGTTGACAGAAAACACGAAAGAACAATGTACGAAACATACAACAATAATATTAAAATGAAAATTTAGGCGACATAATACATCAGTCCAAGAATTATACCCTTTAAAAGCTTAAATTTTGTAGCAGAACTTGCAAAACCTTACCATCTTTCCATTCACGTGTAGATGGGTTAATAATACCAAACAATTCATTATTTGTGACAGCCTTAGGGTCTAAATCAATAGCTTGTGGTTTGCGTCCCTGGTTCTTGTAGGTACGATTTAATGTATTCCATACTTTACTCTTGCCAGCGCCAGCACCTCCCAACAAGAATACTGAGTGACGTACATCAAACAATTCTTGTAATTGTACAACCTATAATTTTTAATAGAAAATTTCATAAGTTACATATAAGTACATTAGAAATCAAAGTACTGATGGAACGGTGCTACACTACATTGTTAAAAAAAGCTGATCATTATGTAATGCTTACAAAATCTCAATTAACAGTCCAAAATGGTAATGTCATTTGGCAGCTAGTTTTGATAATTAAACTCATACATGCTATTCTAGTGATTAACATTGTAATGAAGTTATGTCAAGATTCGATAAAATACTGTTTAATTTTCAGAGAAGAAATTAGAGACTTTAGTCGCCTTTTAAGAAAGTTCATATGGTAAAGATTAAACAAACATTTAAAAAGTTAGACAAAACTAATGTCACAATGCAAGAAAAATATGCAGCCTGACTGGGACTTTTAACATTAACTTACAAGGTGAGTGCTCTTCTGACTAAGCAATAAAGCTTCTTACTCATCCCTCTCCCCATAATGTGGAAAGGTAAGCAGTCTACGAAATTAGGCTATGAAAGTTGTTTCCCAAACTAGAAATTGGTTGTCTAGGGCAACCAGACACCCACAAATTTCATAGACTGGGTAAGTACAATGACACTTACCTTAAGAATGAAGTTATCTTCTGGTTGTAATTTTTGATCTAATGTAGCTTGTCTGATCAACTTCTCAAAGTCCATATCACGTTTTCTTGGTACATCCAAAGATGGGAACAGATCACCAATGAGACCCATGATAATAGGTACATCATCTGTGACAATCTTGGGTAAGTTGAAATCTCTTAAAGCTCTCATCAATACCTACAGTAAACAAATATAATAAATACTATAACCTGATGTAGGAAACGTGTAGAATAAATTGTAGAAGTAATCATACCCATTGATTAATATTACTTTATAGGACATTCATATTGCAGCAAATTATCACCCCTTGCTTTAAATTGATCAGGAGAACAGATATACAGAAGAGAGTATTTAATTCATAGAGTTTATGTAAGTGCCACTGGCAGTTAAATAAAATTCCAATAAGCTAAAGCAAGAAAAGAGCAGAAAAGATTAAAAATGAAAAGTAATCACTTATGTGTTTTTAAAGACATCAGAAAAACTAAAACAATGAAAGGTAAACATGTAAGATCTATCACTGAGAGTCAAAGCATTATATGCCTGTAGTATTGAGCTATTATAAATGACCTTTGCCACACAGTGACCTTGACCTTTTTGTAAGACCAGCAGCGTGTTCAGCAACTACTGTTAGCGAACGTTACAGATACAGGTCAACTCAACCCAAAGACAACTTAACCCATGGAAAACTCAACTCAAAGTTGGGACAACTCAACCTGTTAGTAGGGGATTGAGTTGACTAGGGTTGAGCTGTCTTTGGTTTGAGTTGTTTCGACCCTAACTTTACAGAACTTTACGAAACTTTCGGGGTAATCGAACAGGCCAATGATCTCAATGTGGGGATATTTTGTGACAAAGTATTAGAAAAATCCTGTAAGAGTTATAAACCTCTGGTTCAGACATGCAATTGCTAATAAAGGAATAGATGGAGAGACAGGATGCAGGCCATAACATAGATGACCCTTAAGCTAAAAACAAAGTATTAAGAGAAATAGTTCATATAAACGACGCTTTGAAGAAATTTTATCAACAAGTAAGAATCAAATGTTAACAAGTCACAAGTAAATGATTGGACAGATTCTAAGAGTTTAAGCAAAATTTTACAGTAAATTTTAATGAAATCTATTAATCTAGTTAAACTTGTGAGCAGGCAAGTGAATGTGTATAGAACAATGTATTTATATCAGTTAAATTTACACCATTTGATCAGGCAAAAAGTAGTGCTTAAGAAATTTGAAATTTATGATCATGAGAAAAATAATCATGCACTTCTGAAATTATTATAATCATTATTACTACACTGTGCTGTGAAAATTCATTTTTAGAAGGCATCTGCAAAACAAAAATATTTGAGTTTTGTGCATTGAGAGTCCTACTTTTTTCATTCAAATTTGAATGTGTTTAAAGTAAACAATAAAAAAACACATTACAGTAACTTTAATATACACACAGAAACATTGCTATAACATAAAGTGCATATGACATGCTTTATATATATGTGATCACAAGAGACTTTAATAGACTACTTGAACACTAAACTCAACAATATTGAAATGTATGACAATATGTATATATATAGTTATGTTTTTTATCTAACATTATCTTGATGTTCAAAAATAGCTGGGTCATATGATGCACGTTTGGGAGCTATAGGATCATCACAGTCTGCCAGATTTATGTTAAACTGAAATTTACACAAATACTAACAAAATAACAAAGACATCCAGGTATATAATTTTTTTTATTATTGTACTGTAGAAAATAGAAGACACAACAATTGCAATTTTTTCGCTAACCATATGTTGTACAATTGGTTTCCAGCCACAATTTACATTGTACCACATGTGGGAGAACTGGTCTGGGTTCAAACCCCACGATGGGAATTGCTATTTTCCTTGAGTAAGAAGCTTACATAGTTGTTTCACTCCACTCAGGTGGTAAAAATTGGTATTGTGATTTCAATGATCAGGGGTTATCATACAAAATTGTCAAGTAGGCTGAACATGTATAGGGAAGCATGCTTATACAGCTTTAAGATACAGTGTGCCATATTGTCTTTGCCATACTGGAAACAAGTTGCAGATGCCGATCATTTTGTTTCTTTTTTTACACTTACTTTGTAAGGCATATAATTTTTTTATTATGTGGTTTAATTATCAAACACTACCACATTCTATTTTAATTAGTTTTTGCTCAACAATCACTCACACATGACACCATCACATGACAAAATATGATATAATGAACAAAAATTACACTCACAAAAGTTTACTAATCAATGAGTAGGCACAATACTCACTCAACAAACAAAGACATAGATAACAGAATCTAACTCTCTGTCTACAATCTCCTATTTATGCCGACTCGTCAATATATTTTATAAAGAAGTACATGTATATTTTACATTACATTACATGAATACAACTGACCATTCTTACCACCATGATTAAATGACTGACCAATAACAATATGACAATAATATACGATACGTTCATCAAGATACAATGTCAAGACAAACCTTCGCTTCATGAGCACTATTATAAGGATTGGAAACAATCCCTGTGCACTCATCATCAGAATCCAATAGATGTAACAAATCCATTGTATTCTATCATATATGATATAAGTATAGTAATATACATAGAATTAATTTATGCATGAATTTGATTGGGTGAGATTGGGTCACATGTGAAATGCATGAATTTGATTGGTTAAGATTGGGTCACATGTGAAATGCATGAATTTGATTGGTCCAGATTGAAACATATGGATTGTTGAGTGATATTGACTGGAATTATGTGTCAGAAAAAATTGCTATAACTTCTAAATTCTGATTGTTTTATTGCTTTAAAAGCAGGAATCCTTTTATACAACTTGCTCTTTTAGATTCAACGATCTCAGATTCAATCCTGTGCTACCTATTGCCATTAGCAAGAAATGAGCTTGAACCTGCTTCAGTTAACTAACATACAAAAAATGGTACTTCATTAGGTAGATTTTATCAAAGAATGACTAATTACTGTTGATTAGATAAGCATAAAATTTAGATTAAAAAGTGCAATATTTTTTAATTTTCTGAATTTTATGAAGGCTAAGGCTCATTTTTTATATTTTCAAAGTCTACGTAATTTACTTAGCACATTTGCATTTTAAAACAATTCTATTGGAACCTACTAACTATACTGTTTTTTAAATTGAGTCATTGAGTCATTACATGCACAAAATTATATAAAATCATAACAATACATACCTGGTCTTCAGGTCTGTCAGGATCACCTCTCTTTAAGGCACCAGCTACTACCAACACAGATTTAATGGCACGTAAACCCCAATCATAATGGTCTTGTTTAGATAACAATTCCTTACATAAACTGTATAATGTCAAGAACTTTCTGGCCAGCAATCTGGCATCAATGAAACCTTCAGCTACCAACATAATTTCAGCAATCAATTCAAAGTCTGGTACCACCATAGCACATGGTCTGTAATAGAAAATATACACCAATAATATATATGGTACAAGTAATTTCAATCTAACAGTTTGACAAAAAAAGAAATCATCAAGAAACAATAGACCTAATCCAGAATTCAAATTTATGGGTTTTTCTGTCCATGCACAGGCGGTACAAACAAAGTTTTCTACACATTATTGCTAAACAGCAAGAACTATGGATTAAATCCTATTGTTCTATTTACATGTGTTTTCATTGTAACAGTGAAAGTTTTTTTGTACCGGAGGGGATAACCCAAATATTTGATTTCCGGATATAGTCTATTAAATTTTAAAGTTCGAATTTTACTGGTCATGTTTATTTAAATATGCAAATCATAAAAAATGGTGTTAAAACTTGAAAATTGTCCAAGTGATTATTATTTCATGCTTTTCTGTGAACATGAGATAAAAACCGTGAAACTCAAAGGTCCACACAGTAGGTTGGACTTATCCATATGAGTAGGCTTCTTAAATAAAGTTGTTAATATTATTAACATTTGAACTACCAACATCATCATTATCATCATCATCATCTTTATTACATATGTAGCAGAGGTACAATACAGCATTTGTACTCCTCTGCCTTAAAGCTAGCTTTAATGGCAATATAGAAGTGTGTCTGTTTACAACTCAAGCGGTCATAGGTTCAAATCTCAGTTTAGACAATGGCTCTACCAGGTTACACATAATCAAGTATAGTGCGTAAATAATGACCCCGACCTGACCTTTATGCAAGAATATTCATTACATTGAATACGAATGTAGTATTAATGCTCGATTACAAAGTGACCGAGAGGATTATGAGTTGAAACTTAACACACAAACATACTTCTATAATTTTACGATCGCTGTCGAAGTGTAGAATAGGCGTGGTACTGACTTTCGTCAGAATATGTGTAGATAATTATTAGATGCAAATGTGAAAGGTCAGGTCGGGGTCGATATTTATGCGCTATAATTTAAATAAACAATAGATCAAACAAACCTGAAAAGGGCCTTCAAGTTTTCTGGAAGTTCAGTTCTACCGGCATAACCTGGGTTCATGGTAATAAAGAGACCAACAGTAGGTCTAAGTACAATATTTTCACCAAGGAAATCAAATCTAGCTTTCTTGTGTTTAATAGCATCTTGGATACATTTTACTTGTACAGCAACCACAGATAACACTTCAACAGCGATACGGTTGAACTCATCAAAACATCCCCAGGCTCCAGACTGAGCCAAACCTTTGTAGATGTTACCAATAGACTGTAAAAAGAAGAAAGTCATTCATTAGAATTATCTATTTATACTGGGTTTAAAGCCGTGTCAACACAATATTTTAGTGTTTTTTTACCGCGTCCAGCCCAAGTAACTTAGCTTTCCTGGACTCTTGTCCATAACCAGTTCTCACCTACCCTTCAACAAGGCTGGAAACTTCTCCATATACCTTATTAATGGAGGAAAATGGACATTATTGTCAACTTTTCATGCAAGGGTATAACCTTCTGGGTGGGATTCAAACCCGTACCCCCTTAAGGACACTACAGTTAAATTAAAAAGAGGTCTATCAAAAGGATCAAATTTATTGTCTGTCTTCTACATTCATGTTTTCATTTTTACAATGTGACCCCAGTTTGATTATAACTAATTTTTCACCCATCTGACTGAAGTCATATAAGGAGGGTAGCGTGTCTATTTTTTTTCCTCAAAAGAATCATTACACAAACCCATCTTCCATAAGCATCTGTCTACTTTATTACATAAACAGTCATAGATGCAACTGCACTTCAATCCACAAGCAGATATCATTTGATTTGAAGCCAGCAACTCTAACCACTTGGCCACAAAGATAACTTTTTGCCACAAGTTTGAGGATTCTATAATGCATATACACGTATAACTACCACTGATAGTTAAGACACATACCTTCTATATAGTATATAGAAATAAGAGTATCATCAACTAATGAACCAGTAATTTTTCACAGGGCCATAACTAAAGTCATACATTTAAGAATGGAGGACATCCTCTATATATTTACCTTGTAGTCCATCTGTTCTGAACAGTTAAACACATATACCATAATACCCAAAGCACGTCCCAAATCTTTAGTAGTTTCTGTTTTACCAGTTCCAGCAGGGCCTGCAGGTGCTCCACTCATGATCAAGTGAAGAGATTGTGTCAATGTGATATAACATCTACAAATATAGAGATTAGTTTGTTTTAGATTTTTCCCCAAACAGCCCTTACCTTGCTTATTGTTAATATAACATGTCATAATTACGATGATCTTCCAAATTTGTGAAAATAGATTTATCCGAACTTGGATAATATGTCATTTAATGACTTCATTGTCATTTGCAGTACGAGTTTAGCATACCAGTATTTGGCGATATTTTTTGTTTCATTGGAAAATTCTTCCCTTCACGAAATGAAAGCAGCAAAACGTCAGTTTTTCCATTGATAATTCAATTTTAGTTTAGAATTTTTTGATAGGGAGGCGTTTGGTTGGTTGTACGGAACTTGTGCAAAACTTGTTCTTCTATTAAATACTTCTGGACATGGAGTTGTGAAACAAGCATGGCGTCCAGGATCTTGCTAGAATGTTCCTGCACTAAGGGATGATTTCTTTTAACCTCTAAGCATTTTTTTTTTGCAAAACATATATCACAGTCCTAAATGACCTTTTTTCAAGAAAACTGAGATAGAGCAGTGTTGTGTAATTCAACAAAAATGTCCCATAATGCTACACTTACCTGTCAGTCAATGGGGTGATGACAAGACGTGGTGTATTACCCAAATATTCATGAGAATATCTAAACTGGGCATCACAAATATTAGCAAAACAATCTCTCTCATTATCGTCCCATCTGTGACGTAACTGTGACAACCAAGCAAAGGCCTGAGAGCTGTCAACCTTGGTAGCAATCAATTTAGAGATGACATCACGAGCATGTACATCAATAGTACAGATTGTCATAATTTTCTGACGATCACCAGACGATAGTTTACCAATCAACATGGTAATAAGAGCATTCAATTGTGTGATCTGAAAGAGAGAGAGCCATATACTGTGAAAGTTTGAAAGCTTAATTTTAAAGATATGGTGACAAAAAGTTTGTATGAACTGGGTGTTTCAACTAGCCCAATTTGCTTTTTGTGTTCGTAATAGTTATTGTAAGTGCTTTTTGCATAGATAAGAAAGTGACATATTAAAGTAGTCTTTTACATAGATAAATAAGAATTTTTAGTGTATTTGTAAGTGTATTTAATAGGCCTATAATCAATACCTAGCTTTCATCTAGACGAAACACTATTAATAGCATCATGGTTTCATAATTTCTATTTTTAGACCAAGATTTGTGAGCTAATTTAACGATGTTATTATTCACAGGCTGTGATTGGATGGCTGTTTTTCAAATTGCATGATGTAGACGATGTAAACAAGTTACTAAACATACTAACTGCATCATGAATATTATATTGAGAAAAAGTCACCTGAACTTGACCCTCATAACGAAACAGCTAGATCTTCAATTAGCGAGTAGGCATGCAGAGAATTTAGTATCGGATTTTAATCAGATTGACCTACCTGTTTCTTGTTATAATCTTTCAGAGCATTTTCATAACCTTCCTCAAGACGGCTGAAAGCAATATTGACTTCTGTAGTCCACCAAATCTGTGTACCACACAGAGCAACTTGAGCAGGGAAATCAAATAACCATTGGTCACGTGGTTTTTCATCATATGATGCTACAGCTTCAGTCATTTCATGTCTAACTGTAGAACAATGTCTCTCTAGCAATCTCATTAACCATACTTCAACCTGTCCACCAAGATCGCATTCAGCATCTAGATCAACATATTCACCGTCTTTACTGAACATTCCTAGAGCAATCTTTGTTTCATTACCCTTATCATCTTGTTTAAACTTCAGTTTAGCCATACTGTCAAACAATTTGGTCAAGTGACGAGCAACCTGTAATAGTCCATGTAGAAATGTTACAATTATGGTGACCTATGAAATATGAATTGCTAAATTAATGATGGACTATATAAATATTTTGAAATGGAAAGTATAATAAATTTAACAAATCCATGAAGTAAAAAAAATCTGCCATTTGTTTTGATTTTGGTCACATTAATAGCAACCATAGAGCCGCTCGGCCAGCTCAGTTGGTTGCATGCAAGTCTATTGATCAAGGAGTCGTGGGTTCAATTACCAGATGGGGCAAACTTTCATGGAGCTTGGTCATGAAATTATTTCTACAGCCATTCTTCCTCCTACCTTCTTAATTATTTAGGGCAGTTGTCAGTCACTAACAAAAGTATGCGCTTAGTAGTTGGTTAACAGCTAAATCCAGAGATTTAGCCTTTCCAGGAACAGTGATTAGGATGACTGACCGCCGTAATATGAACTATAGAATGTGTTGCTACGTTGTAAAATCCATCAAAAGCAAACAAACAAACAAAATGCCACCCTGGATATACCAAAGAAATACTTACCACACTTGGATTATTGCCATTGGACAAGATGTCAAGAAGATCAGCAGACGAGACGAAGTAGAAACGTGGGAAAGCCAATCTCTTGGTTTCCAAGTATTCAGCAAGAGCTTTCTCACATAGAGTCAATTGTCCTTGTAAATGATCTAATCTGTCATATAGTTTAGGAATATTTGTAGCATCAACACAGTTCTTTGTCTTTTCTACTTCTTTTACAAGTTCCTATATAAAGAAAAGACCAAAATAATAGTTACAATGTGATTAAAAGCTAAAAATTTTCAAAAATTCCTTTTTCATCTGTTTTTACATAGGCAATAAACCATTGCAAATTTTGGATTTCAGGTCAAGACCTGAAAAGTATAGAACTACAAAGTTTCTTTTAAATATTGACCCATTATAGGCTATTTTATTTTTGAGTTTATAACTAATATCCATAAATAAAACAAATTTATTAATATTATATTAGGATAAAAAAATCTCAAACCTAAATAAGTAAAAGAATTTTATGACTTGCGTTTTGATAGATGATTAATTAAACTTTAAATAGAACTAAGAATCAATTCAAGTGCACAAAATTTTTACATTTCTAGCAGGAAACCCTTGAATATCATAACATGATAGTAAACCAAGAAAGGTTGTAGCTTGCAAACCATTCAAGTCGGAAAATATCATCTGATAACAGTTTTATATGAATATGGTAATGGCTTGATACAACATTTACCTTAAAATCAGTATCAATGCCATCAAATCTCTTAGAATCTTCCGGAAGCTGGTTTCTGATATCTTCTGAGCCAATAAAGATACTTTCAAGATGGGACCATGTTCTTTGTACTTCCATCCAGATACCTATAACTTGATCAGCAGTAGACAATTTCTTCTGCCACGAGGATACCTCTTGAAGGAAGTGAGCAATGTATTTGGAAGTCAACATGTTCTGAAGTTGGACCTGGTTATCTTCAAGGGTTTCAATCAATTCTTCACTCGTCTTCAACAGGGTGATACCCGTACGTGGATGAGGTTCATGTTCAAATTCCATCTGTGCCCATGTGACATCAAGTTCTTTCAAGACCTTCTCCATGCTCATTTCCTTGACGGCTTTGTCGACAATGTTACGTACATCATCTTCAAAGTTGTGTAAGTTGAGGGACAGAAGGTCAGCCAATGTTGTGCTTTCATCCATGACAAAGCGTACCTGTAAAGAAATGACACTTAAAATGAAATTGAAGACAAATAAAGATATATCAGAGGTATAAAATAGTGCATGTACTATCTTGCTTTCAAGCTACCTTGTATGGGAGCATTGTAGAGTGACTGCTTATGCTGTAAAAGATTGTTGATATGTTCACATTTTGTACTATGGTTTTTTATCAGTTAACAAAAATAATTTTCATATTGATGAGTGACTTTAAAGACATTCACAGTGACACTATATTTTGTGCTCTTTAATCTAAGATAATGTAAAAACCTTAAAATGACTGGTCACTAGTTAAAGAACACAAGTACACAAAAGAAATTGAAAACTTACTGTTATCAACTACCAGGCCCTTTTTTCTAATATAACAGGGGTCGTTTACAGGTGCCTTCATTTGCATTATAAACATGCAGTTTTCCCCAAATTTGGAGTTTAACTTGGATTTTTTGTTATAAATTTTCCCCAAATGTTCTATATAAAACAGGCTTCAGGCCCCTTCCCCAAATACTTAAAAAAGCCCAGACTACAATCAATAAATGATAACAAATAAGATAAACACCTTTGTGGCTGCCATAAGTTGCTGCCAATGTCTTTCTCTGATAGCAGGATTCTGCAGTTCACTAACAGCACGAAGTGATGTCAACATATTCTTCACAACATTTTCAACACCAGTGTAAGTGTCCCAAGCACGCATTTCTTTGTCAAGAGAACGGATATCCTTAGCAAACTTCTTACAGTCCATGTCCATCTGTTCTACATTAATTTCCTTCCATGGTGTTGTTTTCCAGTCATCAATACTACTGCGTACCATAACAACATAATCCCAGAGTGTTTTCAACATCTTGATTTCTTTACGACATTGTTTCAACTGTTTAAAGTCAGGTACGTTAACTTCAAATAAACCAGCAGAATCAAGTAATTGAGCCATCTCTCTTTCCATACCTGCAATCTCTTCATGGTACTGTAAGTAAACAGGTTATTTAAATTAAAAATAAAAATCCATACTTGTAACATGACACAGCATAAACTTTAGTTTACCAATATGTATATTTAGATTCGCCTGAAAGTAGGGAAGATAAAGTTTGCATTTTTCAACAAATACGAGTTTTAAAAAGAAAAAACATGTAACAATTAGTTTAGTTGTGCATTTTTCCTGGTTTTATATTACAGCTTTGTTGAAACTGGTAGTCATTCATATATTAATTATAGTATTTCCTGGTTATACAAACAGGTAAACATGGCATGGACGAGTTCTTTCAGGCACCCCTGATTTGACTATTCTACGTCAATTTTTTATCATGTGACCTTAAAGGCAACCGGTGTCAACTACAAAATGCTCAAATCTTGATAATTGTAGATATCGACGTTCAGGAAAGTCGATAATAATGAAAACATTCTGATAAGCTAAGTATGACGAAAACTCCGGTTTATATCTACAGTTCCCACCAAAAGTTTGGAGACATAATTTTCACTTTGGTGGACTACTAAATAGCTTTTATAAAAAAATGTAATGTCTACTTATTTTAAAATGCTTTTTAGTTATATTTATATACTTGTTATAGTTTTATTTATAGTTGAGACTACATAAGTGGCTGAACAATTATGTTACAGAAAAAAAGTTGATCATGATTTTTTGTGACTTTAGATGTCAGATGCTGAAATTTATAAACATATAAATGCCTTTTTAAAAAATGAATTAGATTAATTTCTATTGCTTACTTTGTCCAGAGATTCATATGGTCTTTCACAGTCATATCTGAATGGTGGAATCTGCCTGAACTTTTCTCTGAATTTATGTTGGTTAACATCAAATGTTGCACTCTTTCTTCTAATGTTGGCAACTTCATTAGCTTGTAATGGAGCAACTTGTTGCTTGCAGGTAATAGCAATCTTCTTAGAATTGTTCCATTGTTCTGGTAGTTCCTGCAAAATAATACATTAACAACTCATAAAATCATTCTTTACCTAATAATAATATGGTTATTTCTTCGGCTAATCAATTCAAAATATTATTGAAATATGTAGAATATTGCATACCTTTCAAATTACATATTATAGAAATGTTTATTATCCATCTGACTTTGAAGTATGAAATTTATTAATTTGACTAACCATAACTTTTTTTCGTAAGGTGCACTGTCTTATAAGGAAAACAAGTAAATCTGTGAGCTAATGCTCACTAGTGATACCCCCGCAAAAATCTAAAAATATGCGACAAACAGGAAGTAGATGAGCAAGGAGCATGAAATCGCTTTACACCACATGGGACTATGGGATGAAGCAATATGCAAAGTATTAGGCTGCTGCATGTTATAGTTGCTGAGAAAACTGCGACGGAAATTTTGCAACGGACGGACGGACGCACGGACAAGGGTAAAACAGTATACCCCCCTCTCCTTCGAAGCGGGGGTATAAAAATCCCTGAAAACAAAACCCACCTGTAGTTGTTGATGGACTTCTTCAGGCATTTCTTGTTCATATGTTTTCAACAATTCAATAGTTTGTTTAAGTGGATCAAACATGTCATCTGTGGTAGCTTGCCTATCTTTGACAGCGAACAAATGTCCCATACATTCAACAAGACCTTCATAATCACCATCTTCAACTGGTTTAGTAAGACCTTTGTCTGTAACTTTGATGAATTCAGCCAGTTCTTTCAAGCTTTAAACAAGAACAGACATAAAAAGTGAGTAAATGTAACCGAGTTGTATATAGTACATGTATTAAATACATGTGAAACAGAGGTATAATACAGCACTTGTACTCCCTTGCCTTCAATCTAGCTTTTATGTAAAATGGTAGTGTCCCCTTTTGACTTGAGTACTTGTTGATTCAAATCTCAGTTCAGACCATGGTTTTTATCAGGTTACACATTTATGTATGAACAACTAGTCAGTTTGTGAACAGGAATCTAGAAGAAATCCCTAGTTTTCCAGGGATTCCTCCTTAACTCTAGAGATACCAATTTTCAATACCGATTTCCAGTCATAAATTGCCATAAATGATTAATGGGAACTAAAATTGCAGTAAGAATTGGGCAATTTATGGGGATCCTAAGAATTCCTTAGCTAAGCATCATTGGGATTCCTCCTAAGTTTTTGGGATCCTCGAAATCATGGGACACCATTAGTGCCGAACCCTGGCTATTCTAAGGATACTGACAGAGAAGCCTTCTCAGTACCTCAGACAAAATCTCCTAGGCAGCATATTATCAAAAATTTTACGATTATTTAACAATACAACATAGAAGGATTTATGACTGAAATCGGTCATAAGATGCTTAATAATACGGGCCCCTGTTGCCCAAGATACTGACATAACGTTATAGTCCAACAGAATTAACCTGAGCTTGAACTGCCTAATTATAATAATTACACACTTCACTTACATTAAATTGTGAGTTTCCGTATGCGTGTAAACGGTTATACACGTGTTTATAAAAACCGATGTGAGTATAAATCAATTTATTAAAAGTGGCATGTTCTTGTACTTTTAATTTGAACACATTACACAAGTAAATCAGCAATATTATGGCACAATTTCAAAGTATTTATTCTTATGAAAACAATATTAATATGTATGTTTTTTCCGAAAGCTTCCGATAAAGCGCGATTTACAAACGAAGACAAAAATAGACTATAAATACTGAGTTTAATGCATTCTTGCATAAAGGTCAAGCTCAGGTTAATTCTGTTGGACTGTACAAGGAGAAGAAAATACCAACCTGTTGGTGACATGGTCAATAAGATGTTGCTTGAACATGAAACTCCATCTCTTAATGATGTTCAGTAAAGCTTGTTTGAATGGTTTAGCATCAATTCTAAACCAACTATCAAATACTTTCACTGGATTGATCACCTCACATTCTTCATAGATCTTCTCATAAGTATCAATCTAAAAAAACACATGGCCAGGGTTATACACTTTTCTTTAATTTTAGGGGTCAGGCAGATGTAATATCTACATGTATAATGATACTGATAGGGGTCGATCCCTGTCAACATTGTGGAGAATTTAATGAGAAGATTGGAATATCTAAATGTTTTAGTAAATTACATATATAATATCACAGGGATTCCTAACGATAACCATATAATAATATATATTATAGGTATAAATGGTTATCGTTAGGAATCCCTGTGTATAATATGAGTGTATATGTATGACACTTTTTATAAACAGGTAATTTTTCTTTTTTCTATATTTTTGAGTATAAACTGTACATATAATTACTCATACATCATGATTTGAGGAATAAAGGTTTGTTTTGTTCTGTTCTGTTCAGAAAGTAAGTTAAAATAGTGTATTTAACGAACCTGTTCTTTAAATTGTTTCAATGATGGTGGATTCTCAGGTACACCTTCCTCAGCATGTGCTTCTATCTCTTCTGTAGTTAATACATGACCATATAACAAGAACTGTCTCATGAACTCATTTCTATAATATAAACATTCATGTTATATTTACAAAACTTCAAAATTTTCAAAATCATGAAACTCATGAAATTCAATATGATCATCTTTTTCACAAATAATGTTAAAGTACTTGATGCAAAATTATGATCTTTCCCTTCTTGGAGAATAGAATAGAAAATCATATCCGACAACAATGAAAATTTAGTTAAATTTATATGACTTAACCATAAACAGATTTTTTAGATTTAAATTTTTTGCTTCAGTCCCTACCCAGCAAATTGTGAAATTAAGCTTGGTAATCTTCCAAAAAATTATGGAAAAAGATTTGTAGGGTCATTACTGTCATGAAAGGACTCAAAGGAATGTTCTAATCATGATACAAACAGAAAACAGACAGTAAATAGCCACTGTTTATGTAACACTTTGCTCCAAAAGTATTGCTTTGCTGGTTATGAAATTTTGGTATCATTTTTAGTAGTATTTATTATTTTTTCCATAATGAAATGACAGAATTTCAGTCCAAATTTGGCCAAAAAAATCACAGGCAAACAATAAGTTATCAATTTCCTTGAATATTTTAAATGGCTAACTTTGAAGAAATATTTTCAAAATACAATGATTAGTTTATACTTCAGAAACAAGTCCTTACAACTTAAATTAATCACTTGCGAGTCCGCTTCCTGGTCCCCTAGTACTGAGCTAGTAGGATTAAGTTTCTTGCTCAAGGAAACAATGGGGTAGCTGTTGGATTGTATTAGAACCAACATGGCGCTGGCTATCCAATGATTACCAGTCCAAAGTTGTAACCCCTGGGACACGCCGGCTCTGTTTGATAAATTCTAGACTAACCTGTCATCGACCCACAGATAAGCATAGTTATCAAATGAGTTTCTATATTCCATACTCTTCTGCATGATGTTCTGTATACGATCCATTAATTCTTGTCTCATATCAGATAGTTCTTCCATATCTTCCAAGTCTGGTTGATAATGTTCCTGGAATTATATATGATACAAATACATGTAGTTTATGACAAATACCTGTCTTTGAATTTAGCAAGAGGACCTTGGACAGAATCCACTGAAATCGCGGTCGGTCCAGTGACTTGGTGAATGTGAGTGGTCCGACGTACAACCAACTTTTTAAAACCACCACTCAGTAAAACAATGATTAATTGTTGTTATATTGTTTATCTAACTTTATGATATGTTTTGCTTAATCATTAAAATGGACTTCATGTTTTAACAAATGGAAGCCTCAGCAGGTCATTTAGCAGCAAGACCTGAATCTTGATTGTAGAACTTTGGTTACCCTAACCTTAGAAATTTTTGGTTGCGGTTGCCCAAACTAGAAATCGGTCGTCCTGGGCAACCAAACATCAACTAATTTCATAGAATGTGCATAGTGTACTGTAATTCTAAAGGAGTATTTACCTGTCCACTATGGTCAGCCAGACGTTTGATAAGTGAAGCCTGTTTGTAGATATCACCAACTAAACCATCAACAAGATCATAGAAACCATCTGGTACACCAAACTCTAAAGATGGAACAAACACCATCTCTGGTGCTTGAAGTTCAAGGGTAGCCTGAAATACATCAAGTGTGACATTTACAGTCTACGAAATTAGGATATGAAAGTGAGTGCCTATACAGGTCATTTAAGTAGCAAGCGGGCATCTTGTTTGTAGATTTTTGGTTGCCGAAACTAAAAAGCAGTTGTCCCGGGCAACCCAACACCCACTAATTTCATAGACTGCATTTGTACAGTGTAAGCTACTAAAAGAACCTAAAACAGAAATTATATATAGATGATATTTGTTGACTTTGGTTTAAGGTTGATTTTTTGTATGGAGAGAATTCACAAAAAATATTATATTTTTAAGAACAACAAAGCCAGGAATGAAAATGTCATAGTTGGAATTAGACATTTGTTATCCCAAAAAAGACGAATAATCTGTTTTTTGTTTTCGTTTTTTCTGTGTTTTGTCGAAGATCATTTCTTCTCCATGATGATGTCATTTTTTATGAACATTATGCGTTCACTACAATGTTGATACTCGCCTGCTTCTTTGTAAATAATTCTTAGGGTAGTTGCAAAAAAACAAAAAAAACTTTTTTTCCTTCAAAACTTGAAACTTGAATTACTGATAACATTCTAAAATACAGAAACTCTAAAAACATTCATTAACAGTGCTTTAATAACATACATCCTCAAGAACATTCATCCTTAAAACAGGGTTTCTTGGAGATCAGATGTCAGACGATCTGGCCGTCTGCTGCCTACCGACCGACGAACTGACTGATTTGAGTTTTAAAGCCTAGCTGTACAAAAATGACCTACCTTGAATAGATCATCAGGGTTGAATTTAGCATCAGTATTATCTAAGAGGAACTTCAAGCTACAGAGGATGGTATTGAAGAATCCATCAACAACCATTTCATCAACATAATCAACATATGCCTTCCAGATGTCAGATGTCTTATCAGCTTTAAACAACTCTAGATTTTTCTGTATAAAGAAAAAGAAATGTCACACGACGTTAATAACAATCAATTATCAGCAATAAAAAGTTATAAATCTTAGTTATTGCAAAACATTGCAGACTGATGGAAAAATCCTGTAATAAATAGAAGGTCTGTGTAGAATTGCTGGTTAACAGGACCAACTGTCCCTAAAAATTCAATCTCATCCACATAGTTTCCAATTCATCAAAATGTGTAACGTTTCTCTGGTAAGACTGGATTAATATCAAGCTTGAAATATTTTTGTAATTTCATATCTATAAGAAAAATGTACTGAATTCAAAAAGCAAAGTTAAAATCCTTTATCAATACTGCTTTTACTTTAAAAAAAATCTTTAAAGTACAATATAAATGTGTGTAGGAATTTTTGAAGGGCAGTGTAGATACAAATAAAGTTTCTACATACCATTAGTAAGCCATGGATCTGATCACCAATGTTCTTGATCTCATCAAATCTCTTCTTAAGACAATCTTCACGATCAGTCAAGTTAAGTAATGTATCATTCTTTTCTTCCTTCCTGGTGAAGAGTGGGTTCTTACTCCATGTTGACATCAATTTCTGTACTTCTTCAACATTGTTCTTAGCTTGTTGTACTCTAGATTCTAGATCAACTACTTGATCCCTTGTACTTTGAATGTACTCCCAAATACCTGGAATAAATAAATAAACAAGGTGTAAAACAAGTAAATCTGTGAGCTAATGCTCACTAGTGATACCCCCGCCAAAATCTAAAAATATGCGACAAACAGAAAGTAGATGAGCAAGGAGCATGAAATCGCTTTACACCACATGGGACTATGGGATGAAGCAATATGCAAAGTATTAGGCTGCTGCATGTTATAGTTGCTGAGAAAACTGCGACAGAAATTTTGTAACGGACAGACAGACACACGGACAAGGGTAAAACAGTATACCCCCCTCTTCTTCGAAGCGGGGGTATAATAAACTAGAACTGCCACCAGTGGCGAAAATACCCCCGCAACAGCAACATTTCAAGATAAAAGCAAGTCAACATTGTGGAGTCCAAAAGGGTAAATGTTGTAAGAAGCATAAAAACCATAAAAAGAATAGGATGCAAATATCAAATTGGAAATAAACAGCAAATTACAGTGTAATTCACTATAGATTTATAAAAAAGCAAAATGAACAGAGTTGTCATATTTCAAATGATTTTTTACATGAAAATGAACACCATTTGGTCATTATGAATGTAAAGTGGAACAACAGACAAAGAGTGATCACATTTAAACTCATCATGAGTATGTTGTAACCAGATGAGCAAATGTAGAATGTGTTTGTAATTTTTTTATAAATAAGTAAAACATAAGGCAATTGTAAAAATGGTAGTCAGCAATGTACACAATATAAATCAAACAATTAGTATTTACAATATCTTGTATCAAGAATTTCACAAATACCCCATAAGAAAGCTTAAATTACCGATCATTATTTTCACAGTAGTAAAGTTAAAATAATATCTAAAATCTCATGTAGCTATAACGAAATAAGATGTTTTCTTCTCAACATTACAGAAAAAATCAAGATGGCTATTAGTTGGTCCATTGAAATACATGAAAAAATAAATACATATAAAAATTTCATCAACAAGAATTTGTCAGCACAATTTTATCAAAATAAGGTGAGAAAAAAAGATGTTTGCTGTACAAGATATTAGAAAATTCAACATGGCTGCCAGTCAGCCATTTTGAATTCCACTTAAGAAAATGCCAAGCAAATCATTTGCTTTTTAAAAAGAAAAACTCAGAATGGCTGCCAATCAGCCATTACGAACTTGATAAAATATCAATACATAAAAAAAAAAGTTCAAAAATAAGAATTTGATAAAAATAGCAGTACATAATAGACTTCAGCAACTCAAAATGGCAAACAATGTGGAATAATGCTATATTAAATAAGTTACATGACATAAAGCCATAAACCCTTGATTCATCTTTGTCAATAATATTTGCTAATCAATGAGATAAATAGTTACTACGAGATGTAGAATTGGTCATACTATATCAACACATTCATACCTTCTCAAAAGAAAGAAAGCACCTAAATGTATACCATGTCAATGTCAAATACGTTCTCCTTGACTGCCAGGATCTTAAATACATCCGTGACAAACATTTTAAAGTTAACTCACTTAAAGAACTTATTGAGTCTGTACCATCATATTTTCTAATCGCCGAGATCAAATAGTGATTTCGCGATGTAGAATTGGTCATACCAATTTAACACATTCATACCTTCTCAAAAGAGTGGAAGCACCTAAATTTATACCCTGTGACGAGCATTTCTATGTCAAACACGTTCTTCTTGACTGTCAGGATCTTAAAGACATCCATGACAAACATTTTAAAGTTTACTCACTTAAAGAACTTTTTGAGTCTGTACCATCATATGCGATACTTAACTTTTTGAAGGAAATAAAGTTTATAATAAGATATAGAGCTTTACATCATTAATATCGTTTTAATAAATAGTATCATTGATTGCTTTCGGCGCGATATGACCTTTTTGTGTTGGTGCGCTGTAAAACCAAAACAAAACAAAACCATACTTGAAGGAAATAAATGTTTATCATAAAATATAGGACGTAAAATCTTCATTATCTATTGAAGTAATAGTATCATCAATTGTTTTCGGTGTAATATGACCTTTTTGCATTAATAAGCCATAAATTCCAATTAATCAATCAATAAATCAATCAGACTTCAGCAAGAAGAAATTGGTAATGAAATAAGCTTACTATACAGTTATTTAAACAAAGTCAAAATGGCTGCCAGTCTGCCATAATGAATTTGTATCCAGAGTAAATCCACATGTACGAGTCAACTACATCAATAAAGACTTTGGAGCGAAATTTGGCTAAAATTGAGTAAAAAAAAAACACATACATGTACTATACAGTAATTTAAATAAAAATTCAAGATGGCTGCCAGTCAGCCATATTGAATACAAATTAATGAAGAATAGTCATACTGATCAACTGTATTAGTGAGACCTTGTATGCAATTTCTTTTCAAAATATGTATGTTAATAAGTCAATATAAGACTGTATTAATTTTGAAAAAAGGATGACAGCCAGTCCGCCATTTTGAATTGGAATTGAGTTAAAGTGTATGTACACATCAACTGTGAACGCCTGTGCAAAATTCTATCTAAATTAGTTAAGAAAAAATCTATTGAGAAATAAGCATACAGTAATTAAACTAAATTAAAAAGAATTCAAGATGGCCGCAAGTCGGCCATTTTGAATTGGAATTGATATAACATGCATATAAACATCAACTGTAAACGCCTGTGCAAATTCTATAAAATAAGATAAGAAAAAAATCTATTGAGAAAAAAAGCAAACTATACAGTTATCTAATTAGATTTAAAATATATAACACAATTAAATATTTTAAACAAGTGAGATATGTTTCCATAGTTACATGAGTTTTGTATACACCATTAAATCATGGTATATAACAGCTTCTATTCAAATACATTAAGAAATAAACATACTACAAATGTATTAATTTTTTGGGACAGACCACATATCCAACCAACCAACCAACCAACCAACCAACCAACCAACCAACAAACCAACCAACCAACCAACCAACCAACCAACCAACCACCAGGGTGATTCCAGTATACCCCCGAAAACTTCGTTTGCGGGGGTATAAATATCATGAAACATGTCACATTTTTCAAGGACTATAAATTGGAAGCCTTAATGTAAACTAATCACATTGTCAATCTTGTCCAAGCTACTTTAGTACCAAAGATTCATGAAAAGTTTGGTGAAGATTGGATTGGAAAAACTGATTGAGTTAGAGAACATGACACAGTGATGATTAACCTTGCGCCTTAAGGTGAAAATATGGCTACTTTTCACTCATGCTGCAACCAGTAAAGAGTTAATGCAATTTTGACAAATTTTAAACCTCAAATGCTTAACAAGAGAAGTAAAAAGTCATTGACATTATATATACTAGATGGGAGCCCCTGCAAGCACGGGCTTTAGCAAACTCCTCACAGTGCTTAAGTCACGCTTTGCTACTTTATTATTGATTTGATAAAGGGAGATAACCGCTGCGGGGAGTTTGGTTTGATGTGTCTATTTTTAGTTCTATCTATTTTTAGACACAAAAAAAACAATTTTTTTTGTTGATATTTGGCAGTTTTTGCAAATATCAAGAGGCTTTGTCAAAAAAGAATTGTCAACTTGATATGCCGGTATATATGTGCTCCAGCGACAAACAAAAGATTTATTCAAAGCTGCGCAGTTTCTTCCACAAAACAGGAAACTCGCAAATTTAATAGTATAGATTAGACAATTGATTTTGAGTTCATGGTCCCGATAGTGGGACTTTACTGTACTTCTGTATAATAGTAATTCAGGGTTCCAGGAACTATCATGCTAACTTTTTGAGGGTCCTGGTAAAAAATTTGGGGGTTTCACTTTATAAATTATCATAAAACTTATTAAACTCCCTATCATTCCTTAAAAAAGCATTCAGTGATCTATGTTAATCAATATAATTATAATATCTAAGTTTCTATAGATTTGTGCGTTCCAGGGGATGCAAGCTTTGATATAATACGGGTCTCAGGATCTTAGAATTCTGGGTCATTGGAAACCGTGCTTATTTATTTAAGTATGTTAATATTTACCATCAGAATTCCAGTTGAGGGAAGTTTCAGCTTGTTGAAGCTTCTGATCAATCTCGTCCACTTGTCCTTCAATCAATGGGAATTCTACCTCTAGGACAGTAGTTCTAACCTTGTTGTACAAACTTACAGTAAGGTCTAAGTTAGTTGTGTACTTCCATAGGGTATCATATCTGGTGTAGATGGCAGAGGCACTCTCTGGAATCTGCTCTTCTTGACGGATCTCTAGGTACTTCACTTCACGTAGTACGGCAGTCAGTTGTTGATCAAAGTTGACATCAATCAGTTTGTTTTCTTCCTTACGATTGATGAGTGGTTGGTTCAAGTTGAATGAACAAGCTTCATCAACTCCAGCTATCCATTCCTTGAAGATCTCTTGATCCCATCTGAATAGAGAATAATAATAATTAATAACCAAGGCTATATTGTATTAGTAGAAGGGTAGTGGTGTTTGTTATTCCCTTAAGTACATGGAGACATAAAGACTTTATTTATAAAGACAACATAGAAAGGCAAAGCCCTATCTTCCTAGTGAGCCTTTATTTAAAAGGGGAAAAGAAAATCCAAGGTTAGTTCTAGATTTTTGGGGAAAACTGCATGATTTTTAGAAATCTAAGGGGAAAGACCTATAAACCGGTTTTATGAAGTGAATTTGTTTCCAAAGTGAATGTACTAAGTAGATACATCAAATGTATAAAGTTTAGTTTTATAGCCTTTGGGAAAATTTTAACTTTTAAGCTAACAAAGATTATGAATTCAACTCACTTGCTGAGAAGCTGCAACATCTCTTCATACTTGGTAAAGACAAGCTTGGCATCCTCACTATCCATAACTCTGAAAGAGACAAAGAATAGCATGTATGAAAACTGATTCTTATAATTATAATAAACAAAGAAATGAAAATATAGTTTTTATAAAGCAGCAAACAATAGGAAAAAATAACTGAAAACAAGAATATTTGATAATTAATAATAATATAAAAAGTAAATCTATGTACAATAAGCTTACTTAAAAAGATATAAGTTAAATAAAATTCAAGAAAGAAAGAGCAGCATAGTCAGAAATGCTAGAATATTTAGAGTGTGTGTGGTGCAAAAAGTTGAAATTTCAGCAAAGATTTATCGGATACACAAAAATACAATAGTCATTTTTTCACACTAAACATAAATTATTTCAAACATATACAAAATAGAATATCACTCTTTTATAAACACTTAAAGTGTATAAATCTAAATCTGATATTATAAAACTTGGCAAAAATGATATCTGCATTATCATGATAAGAATCATTTCAAATGGTCAAAAATTTAGACAAAACCAATTCAATACATTCTGTGTACTCAAATTCAACTGTGCAAATATTTTTAAACACATATAATACTTTATATCGTTCTAAATTTCTGTTGACAAAAGTTTTATTATTTTACCATGATAAACTGTGTCTATTAAATCACAGAAACAAACTTTTTTTATAAAAATCTTACTCCATGGTCATTTGAATATAAGGCCAATGCAGAACAATAAATTTTAAATTATGCAATATATTTCATCAGTTCTAGATTTATACACCCTATCACTGCAAACATGCAAACTTGTGTGATAACTGTAAAACAAATAATAACATAGCAGTCTGCAAATTAGTGGTTGCAGTGGTTGCCCAGGACAACCATTAATCAACATGGACAACCTAACATTTATGAGAAATTGAGATCAAGCAAATCTCTGTAATTATGAATGAGTTATAGAATAACAGTCATTGCTTTAACCTACGAGCCCCAAAACCTGGGCCTATGTAAATATAGATTCAGGCCAGTAAGAACAAGTAAATCTGTGAGCTAATGCTCACTAGTGATACCCCCGCTGTGAGAAATATGACTATCATAATGTAACTTTCATTTAACAAAATCTAAAAATATGCGACAAACAGGAAGTAGATGAGCAAGGAGCATGAAATCGCTTTACACCACATGGGACTATGGGATGAAGCAATATGCAAAGTATTAGGCTGCTGCATGTTATAGTTGCTGAGAAAACTGCGACGGAAATTTTGTAACGTACGGACGCACGCACGGACAAGGGTAAAACAGTATACCCCCCTCTTCTTCGAAGCGGGGGTATAATTACTTATTTTACATAGTTGAGCAAATTGATCACTGCCTTTAACAATAAAACATAATAAATCATACTAGTGCTCAAGAAAATTCAAGGCAATTTTTCAAACTCTAAATTTGCAGACTGCTAATGTGATAAACATCATATCTTGACCATGCTGTATTGTCCATTTTTTCACAACGTCAAAAACATTAATAATTTCAGGGTGACTTTGTGTCCTTTGTCTAACACTTGTGATAGTTTGAATTCAGTCTACATGAAACTATGACAGTTGAGAAAAAATGGACTATACCAGTCAAAAAATAATTAATGCTTTTATTCATAAGATAATAAAACTTATTTCTCTCTTAAAGAGTGTAAAAACTGCCTAAACACTAAGTGCAACATCATAAATCATAATACAATAATTACAGGAAAAAAATAATTTTTAAAAAATATGTAATGCCCAATCATAACAGTCTTCCAATTTAGCCAGAAGACCGAGACAATCAAAATCACCGCCAGTCCAGCTACTTTAAGAATGTTAGAAGCCTGACGGTCCACCAACTTTTTACAGCTTACATTTTCCATATTCAAAAAAAATCGTCATTCAATGTTATATTGTTCATATACTATTATGGTATATTATGCTAAATCATACATACAAATTGCATATTTTAATATATCGCCATTTGCTAAGATTTTTTGGTCCAGTTAACTTTCATTTTTCATTAGGTCCAGTAAAAAAATCCATTTTGCTGGACTGAATATCCAGTGCTGACAAAAATATGTTATGCCCAGTCATTGTGCTACCCAAGAATGCTCACAGGTACTCATGTATAAACCACAGTGCTATAGTATAGACTACCTTCCAGTCCAAAGTTCTACAAATTCTGGCTTCGTAGCACAATGTAAACTTCTATATGCAGCAGCAGTACATGATTTAAAGTCTTCAGCTTTAGGTAATTTCTCTATTCTAGCCTTAATAACTTCCCTTCATTAAATATATCAATAATTATTAATCCTGATTATCAGATAGTATCATAGGCAGACTCAACATTAACTTAACTAAATTAAGATCAAATTTAAGCATAATAAAGTGGCTTAAAATACCATTTCAAAAAGTAGACTTGAGCTCAAAAGACCAAAGGGAATTCAAATATTTGGGTTTTCAGTGGTGCAGTGGTGCAAACAAACTTTCACCATCACAATGAAAATATGTGTACAAAGAACAATAGGATTTAATCTGTATTTCATGCTTTTAAGCAATAATGTGAAGCAAACTTTGTTTGTACTGCCTGCACATGGACGGAAAACCCCACAAACTTGAGTTCCAAATTAGGTCCATTTAAGCATCAAAAATCAAGTTTTCCACTTAAACTGAAAATCAGTCTTGCACAACTGAGTGAATATCACAAAAGTGAAACAACAACATTTTAAAAACTTTGTCTGTTTATAACTATCAAAAACATATCATCGTACAATAAACAATTGGCAATATACTCATAAAATGTTAAAGCTCTCTTTTTGATATACATATTATTACAATGACATGCATTTTTCATACTCACATTCTGAAGAAAATGAAAGTACATAAATTTTTTATAATTTTATAAAATGGTACAAAATTTGATGATAATTTTCGAGATCTAGATAATATTATATTTATGGATTACGAATCATTCTTTTGGCTAGATGTGAATGAACTCATTAATAATTTCCAATTATCATTTAAATTGAATCTTTGAAATTTTCATATTGAAATCTGTACACAATCAAAGGGGAATAAAATATACAACCAATATAAGAAATTTGCAGAAAAATGTCAGAATTTTATCACATTGGAGTATGTATTACAAAATAATTAAAATTCATTTCAAAACACTGTGAAAATTACTGATCATTCATATTTCATGAAGTAAAACAGTCAATAGATATTTTATAACATAATACAGTTAAGTTCTGCCATGAAGACCACATTGGTTATTGCAAAATCATGTGATTTTTATGATATTTAAGTCCCTGGGGCCTGTATTATCAAAAGTCTTGGGACTGATTTTAATCGTAAATCCTTCTACATTGTATTGTTGAATGATCGTAAGATTTTTGATAATTTGATGCCCTGATACTTAATTTAAGAAAAGTCTATTTAAGAAAATTTCGACCACTCAGGTATTAAGTCTGTCAATTTAGATGGCAGTACTATCAGTAGAACTTAACTGAACTACATGTTGAGCATTTCAAAAACAAATAAAAATTTTATTAAATACATACGGGTGTTCAAGATGTTTAAAGTTGGCCATCGGTACACTTATTCTCTCTCGAAGTTCTTGAGCCCATTTTAGACCACCAGTAACTTTAGGCATGTTCTTGTGAATGGGAACTTTGCCATTGTTTTGTTTGACCTGCATCTGTAGATCATAAATCTCCTTAGCTGTATCTAGTTCATCATTCATCATAGTAACAAGTATAGGATACTTCTCTTCAAAGTCTTTCTTGATCAATGGACGATCAAGTAAAGACCCCATGATATCTAAAAGCTGTAAAATAAATGATTTAATCAACATGAGAACTTAATATACATGTATCAGTAAAATCAAAATTATATCAGTACACTTCAGATAAGAACGAATGTAAAGTCCAATTTTCATTTAATGACTATGAAAGAACCTTATAAAACAGAGGCTGTTACAGGAATCTTCCCCTTCTTAAATTCCAATGAATTTTAGCAGATTGTATCTTTTGTTCTGAATCTTATTCGCTGATTAATGGAATTGCAATAAAATTTTCCATAAATATTCTATATAAAGTAAGATCCCTAGCCTCCCCTTCAACACTGGAAAAAAGCCCTATATTAAACGATAAACATTTCTAAATGCCATCAGCCATTCGGTAATTTAGCTGTACGTACTGTTAAAAAAAACAGTTACCTTGAAAGCACTTTCTAATCCAGAAGCATCATCAAAACCTTGACATATAATAGTTGCCATTCTACGATCAAAATCTTCAACTATCTCTTCAAATTGTTTGTATTGGTTAATGAAACTCTAGAAAATATAAGAAAAAGAAAAATGACATTTTTAAAAATAAACAAAGATATAAATAAATTATTAGGTTTTTTCACAAGCACAAACAAGGCACTTATAATGATTATAACATAATTGCTCAAAATCATGTGCTACAAAATTCTCTCTTGTTTTCTATCAAATACTTTTCAATATAATGGGTACACATTTGACAGTACCGGAAGTAAAAAAAAGTTGTCCAATGTGTGATATAACCATATTTTGGCACAATGGCACTCTAAACTGAAAACTGATAGCTGCATGCTATATGCCATTGGTAAACACACATGCCAATCAGAATAAGGTAACAAATATGGAAAAGTAAAACATGTAAAAGACTATTTTATGCAAACTGGGGTTTTAAGTCCGGAAGTGCTGACTTGCCCAGCAAGAGCTTATTTCTAACACTGCTTTAATGGCTAATTAAAGGCAGATCAATGTGTTACATGAAACAAAGAAAAACAGTACAGAAATTAAATACAAAGTTTGAACAAAATAACATGAAACAAAATCTTACAGGATCATTAGGGTCCAAGCAATCATAGGAAGCATCAGTAAATACTTTATAGTGAGTCTGGAATTCTTCAAAGATGTTCACTACTTGTTGACTAAGTACTTTACCCTTGATTCCACCAAGTTCAATCTTCTCCAATTTCATAAACTCTAGAGCTGTTTCCATCAAAGTCTGAAATAAAAATAAATCTAAATTAAAGTTCTCATAATGATATGTATGCAATGAAATTCCTGATGCTTTTCAAACTTAGTATTTAATAGTTACTTCTTACATATGCGCACACTGTCATAAAAGTGACAACTTTAACAGCTTGATTTATAACCAGAGATGAGATTTTTTTCACCAAAGGTTGAATATCTGGTTTTAATGGTGAAAAAATGTGACAAATACAGCCTATGCCAACCATGTTGGTCTGTCGATACCAGCAAATAAAATTTGCAAACATTAATTTCTTTGGACCCAGTGTGCAAATGTTTCAAACTAATATTCCTTCCAAAGGGAAGAGCAAATAAGGACATGGAAGAGAGAAAGAGGCGAAGTGCAGAACCCAGATATTCTGCTTTAGAATAAATACTCTGAACATGATTATTTATACAAATGAAATGCAGAAATTCATACCAAATTGCAAAATTTTCCCTTAGCATTTACTTTCCAAGAGATTAACTAAATCTAATTAGACAAGTAAGTCACATAAAGTCAAAATTTAGAAAGGCAACCTTTAACAAAAAAGTACCAGTCACAAGTTGTAAAATGTATATGAACTAAACAATGAATTTACCTTGACAGTTTCAGCACGTTCACAGAACTTGTCGTAACGAGCAAACACAAGTTTAGGAGCAAACTCCCATTCTCTAACTTCCTTGCCCTCTGTAAAGTAGGTACTAAGTTTCTGACGATGTACTTCATACTCTTCTTTGAAACCTTTAAGGACATCACATGCCTTACGTACTTTGTCAATAGTTTCTTCTACTTCACCTTTGAATAATTCATGAGGTTCAAGGAAGGTTGTTGCCTGGAATCAAAATAAAATTGCATAGTTTGTTTGTATTATAGATAATATATACAGTGCCCTCCAATTTAGTTTATTTCTACTTATTTATATTAGCTCAATTGTGAAACTAAGATTTATCACTTTCAATTCTGCTTCCTTGTTCCCTACTACAGAGGTAGTAGGAAAAAGTTTCTTGCTCAGTGAAACATCAGCCCAAACCAGTTTTCACTTGCACTGGGCTTTGGATAGTGGGTTTAGGCAAAGACTGGATATATAGCTACAACACAAGTACTCAAAAGCATAAAGCAAACCAAGCGATAAATGACTAAGTAAAATTAGCATGACCATAGAAACAAGTGTAAAGTATGAAGTAAACTAGTTTATAAATAAAATTTTCACTTGAGTACGTAATTTTGACCTGTGCTTTGTAGGCAAAAATTGTTATAACATAGATTAACAATTGATTTTTAATTCATATCGAATCATGTCTAAATTTAGAATCATACTGAAAAATAATTTCTAAAGAATACTGTACAAAAAATTTATAAAATAAAGTCTATAGATTTTGGAATCATTCCAACTTAAACAGTTTTACCTCCTAGATGGGGATTTTTTTTTATTTTATGTAAAAAGCACCTTTTATATTAAAGCCAATATAAACTTATAAAATACTTGCGTAATACTAAATCAATATTATTTGTTATAGCATGTGTCACACATTTAATGATAATATACCAAGATATGATCAGTACCTAGGCCTAGATTTCAACAAGCCAGAGTATAGGCAACTTTATTTCAAATAAATATGTAGTATAATGATTATATTATAATTAATCAATCCCTAAATCTTAGCGTCTATAGAATAGAATTGCATTCTTTCCAAATACGTAATACAAAAAACATGAATTTCATGGTTATAAAAATACTTGATGCCAAAACAGAGTTGTGTTCCTTCCAGATTCATGTATGTTATAAAAACTTATGTGCTTTTCATGTTTGTACAAAATACTCGATATCAGAATGAATAAAATTGGAGCAATCAAAAACTTGGCTTTGTAAAAAACTATAAGGCCACAACAAATTGATCATATGTTCTATGGATTCGCTCGCACCTTAATTTTGACGGTTTTTACAAAAAAAAAATTTTTTATTTCCTCGCTTGCTCTTAAAAATTTGGTCAAACTGCTATATAAAGCAACTGAATTAAGATTTTTTAAAAAATTTTTTCTTCGCTCGCTCGCCCCATTTTTTTCTAGAAAAATCCGTAGAACATATCATCAACTTGTTGTGGCCTAATTCATATTTTGTAACCAGGGCTTGACACTGATTTTAAAACTGAGTGGCTCTAATGGGCAGCCAGCTATATTTTTAACTTGCTCAAACTATATCTTAAAAATACAGCAACAGGTTGCCCAGACCCAAATAGAAGTTGTTAAGCCTTAAGAGCAGTAGGTTGACCTTTAACATCCAGCCCTGGTAATTGTAAGTGCAATGTCTATATTAGCAAACACAAGACAAAGAATTTTTCAGGCCTGGCAAAATCAATTGTCTGTATTGCCCATGTTGCCCAAAGGTAAGTATGGATAAGTGGATTTTTCAATAATTTTATTCTATAATTTTATTTTATTCTATATGTTCATACAGACAAGTAACTTTTACCTGTCAGCAAGTGGGGACAAGTTTATATTTTTTATATTTCCCCAGCCCTGAAGATAATAAAAAAAGGTCTTACCGTTTGAATAATCATGTTACACATCTCTTGTAGAAGGACAATAATTCTAGCTGGGGTATTATAATATTCAGAGTTAGCCCATACTAGACAGAGAGCATTCATCATTGGTCCAAAAAGTTTCTTACTTTCATCAAACTCTGCTTGTTCATAATCTTCAAAGTGATGACGCATTGGTTTCAAGTACATGTTGATGTCCTGAGCCTCAGTGAGAGCTAAAATAAGAAATGAAACATTTTTGATTTATCAACAAAATGACTCAGGACTAAAACACCATTTTTGAGGAAGGGGTCTCGGTTTTATTCGTGGGGGAAATTAGCATGGCTTTCACTTATGTGGGGAAAATGGACTACTTACTGCTAGTAAAAAAGAAATTAATTTATTCAATTATAAGCGTTACATAATCAATAAGACAATCCAGTAAATTAATTGGTATAAGAAACAACATAGACTGTTTTTAAATTGAAAAAAAAATCAGCGTTTTTGCCTTTTTGTCCCTGACCTTGCAGGACTAAGGTTTTCTATGAGAGGCCTTGCACATTTATTATTCTTAATCACATTGAAAATAAGATGTTCCAGACAATCAAACAACTTGAAACAAAAACTATACTGCACGTAGTGGCATTAAATGTTACCCAAACATTAACTAGGAAAAAAGGTAACTGTTAATATAACTAATAATTAAAAATGTCTTCTCACCTGCTACAGTATCTCTGAAAATTTCCTTAAAGGAAATGAAGTAGCTACTTCCAGTCTTCTCCAATAGCTCAGCCATCTTACGAACTTTTGGATCACGCAGCTTAAATCATAAATCATAAACAGAATTATGGATACAATGAAGACTTCTTTAATGAAAATTTCACCACATATAATTCTAAGAAATGTTAAAATAGCATATTGAATAATCCAAGTATTCATTAACAAAAGCGTAAATATAAATATACTTTATCTGACCAAGTTAGACTAGTTAATAACTTTGCTTTTAGGCATTTTGTTGTACTGTTTTTAAAGCACTTGTCCACAGATATAAATGTACAAGACTGACAAATGGGGCATACAAATTCCACGACCCTATAAAGAGTTTAAAATTGTCAAAAAGATTCATGAAGGATCTGGATGAGTAAATGCAAAGAGAAAATGGCTTACCTGTTCGTAGATGCACTCAAGATTGGCAGCCTTGTTCTTCCAGAATTCCAATTCAACAAATGGAGTTGGGTTCAAGCCTTCCAACAAAGGTTGAGCTGAATCTCTCTTCAGAACATCCTGGATCTGGTGGGTCCATTCAATTACCATGGATTCAATTGTATGAATCAGAGCTCTGTCATAGCCATCAGTTCTGAATATAGAAAAACAACAAAAAATTATCTTAAACAGTCTACAAAATAAGAGTACTTATGAAGTTTGCCGTCAAAAAAAAGAAATTTCTTACATTGTATGTCAGACATTTTAAAGATGCTTGAATTAAATGAATAAATTTATAATTACCCATCAAGTTCAATTTCATGAACTCTGTCAGCACCAACTGGCAATGGCAAGAGGGTCTTTCCTTTAGCTTGTCCAGACACAACAAAAACATTTCCTTTTAAGTTATGAACATGTCTGGTAACATCTTTAGATACAACATTTGGCCAGTGATCATGGTTTCTTTCATTTGATAGTAATGGTACCAATACCTAAAATGGAAAAAAAAAAACCATACATTTTATGATAAAATTTAAAGCAGATGATCATTATTCTTCAGTTTTTTGGGCTTCTACCTATATCTCTTAATACTGCCTCAATACGCACGCAAGTCTCTTTTGCTTTCACTATAATGGCTCCTCAGGTTTAGATGTCTTAGGCTCAAACACACCATAGGAAGAGTAAAATAACTTATTTATTAAGACATGTTTCGATGTTCTGAACACAGTTGTTGTTTAGAGTTGTAACTAAGTCAATATTTTTAATCTTTATGAAAACTACTTGCTGCGTCATTTCAAAAAATGATTAAATGTGTTAATTAATACAAAAATCCCAGGTGGTAGGCGAGACACTCAACCGCATCTCTAAAGGGTTAACCCAACAGCAAGGCTGTTGCAAGTGACTATCTAGTCACCTACGATCATCACAATCTTCCTCTCTTTACTTTCCAGAGAGCTGGCCTGGCTCTCAGTAAACAAACCGTCCATGCAGAGGCCTTGCAAAAGTTCGTCAAACATTTGTTGATCTCTTATAACAGGTTTGTTGCTTATCCCCGTGATTATCAGACCCTCCGGGATAAGACATTTTAAAACTAAAAATCTTAATTAACCAAGCGCTAAAATTGTTCTTAATTAATAAAAAATCATTCGTAAACAAAATACAGACATACTGTCCAATTTGAATTAGAATGTTAACTTACCTCATCTACGAATGCAGACAGTTGATCAAGAGGTGAGTAAGACAAATCTCCATACAGAACAGCTTGGCGAAATGGAATGTCCTTAGGAATGGCTTCCTTGTTCTTCTTCACGAAATAGCAAGCCTTTTGCTTTGGGTTGGCTGGCCATTCATACTGAGCAGTTAGAGAACCTCCAGGATTACTCACAATAACCAGAGACGGGTGGTCGGCTTTTTCGAACCATTCCAAAATCATCTGTTTCGTCTCGTCCACATTGTACATTTTCATAAATTTGTCCGGTTTGCATTTTGTTGTTTTTATCACATAATCAGCGATAAACTCCACCCGGCTATCGCCGATTTCTAAGTCCGCTGCCGACATTTTTAACAAGTTATTTCTTCATTTATCGGCACAAATGTTCTGTCCTTAAACTTTCCAAAGAATGTTAGATCACCAAGCGTTCTGTTGTCGTGACCGTTGCTACGAATTACAGGTGCCCGCCTCGCTTCGGTGTTCTATTCCGGTCAGGTGTAAATTACTATCTACGACGAAACCGTCTCAAAAATATATAACAGAGTCGTCGTTTTTGTCTCATGACATTAGTTTAAGAATAAATGCAAATTCGTCCACAGGCCGACGATATTGTATCTTAATTTTACAATAATTAATTCCTTTTTCATCTCATTAAATCGATTTAAATGAAAAGAAAAAATGGTTGAATGAAATTTGAAAACAGCATGGGTTATTGAAAAATGTTTGTTAGTATCGAAAGCATTCACGTGCGAAGTTATTTTCATGATATTGCATCAAAAGGTTATGTCTCACATATTAAATCCTAATGGTGCTTGTACACTCATTTTTATTTTAACTTTGTTCTGTGCGGGTACACCCAGTACAAACAAATGTTGTTGGTTTTTTTTGCTGAAAAATAATAATCGAATCATATAAATTTAAGTCTTTTATAACTCTTTACACAGATTGCCCATTGAATAACTATCATGTTTTATGTTGATTTGCATTAAAATAAATATTTGAAGTGTCTGATACGATAATTTACTTTAAAATATTACATTTTTTTATGTATGTATATTGAACATCCAATTTAACTAAATTACTCAATCAGTAGACATTATTTTGACTATACATTAGTTAATACATCAATGGCAATGTTAAAAGTTAGACCCCATAAAAGGCGCTTGTTTAAGAGTTATATATATACAATGTACAATGTATTCATTTAAAATAACATGCACATCATTTGTTGTGGTAAATATTTTATACACAGCTTGCAAAGCGTAACATCCGATTGCTTACGTATAAATGCACTGAAGCAAGTCAAACCTTATTCATCAACGCTGATTAATGACTGTGTACATATTTGCGACTTTTCTATCAATAAATATGAAAGGAATAACATTGAACGGCGTAACACTGACTGAACTAAAAATAAAGGAGTTAGTTAAAACAAATTATGGAATTACTGTAAATACCATTCGTAGATTACATGGTTATGAAGATATCAACATTTACTTTACAACGGATGAGACCATTCCGGGAATGACAAGGAGAGAGTTCGTATTGAAAGTTGTTACAGAAGCCGTTACTTTGAAAGTCACCAATGCCGGTACGGTTCCGTTTCATTCTTTTCTTCGTTTGCACTAGAGCGGGGATCGGGTATATTGGGACACCTATCGAATTTTCGGGATTTTTTTCAAAAGTAACTGCGTTTTACAAGATTATAATACAAAATAAAAGTCTATCCCTTTGTCGTCATGAGTAAATGTTGTGTTATCATTTTCCTTGTTAATACATTTAACGTCTGTAAGAATAATGACACTATCATGAGGGTATTTTGGGACAGGTCGGGTATTTAGGATAGAATAGAGGGTAATTGTGGACACCTTAATGGTCTCGTATAAACACCATTTTACCTACCTATATTTGGATAAGTTGTCACACAATGTATAATTGTTACTTGTGTAGTGGTTTTAGTGATGGCAGAATAACATAATGCATACGTATACGCGTCATTGATTGTCATACGACAAAAGCAACGTCGGTTTCTGTTAGATGTATAGTAATCGATCAACACCGCGTCTTACTAACGATAAACCGAGAAGAGCACGAGTGTTTACTAAAGTTCGTAACATTAATCAAACACAGCCTTATTAAGCGGACCATTTGCGTGCAAGGCATATTGATTTTTAGGCCGCATTTTGTTTCCTATGCGCCGTTAAGTATGTTTTTACCAGTGTTCGAGTCGTAAAGAGTTCGTGTATATCAGCATGAGAGGCTGATTTATAAATTTTCGCAAGAAAATATAAATTAAATCATAAAATGGGGGGTTTAAACCCGGAAATTTATGTTTATTGTCAGGAAAATTTTTATCCTCAAAAATAGAATTATTTAATGTCCTTTGGCTTAGTGAACACCCACAAGAAATCAGTAGAATTACGGTAGTCACGTAATCCTAACTACATAGGCTAGAGTTACGGGCCCGTAATCCTAGCCAAAATAATATGTGAAAGCTAGAGTTACGGGCCTGTAATCCTAGCTTACAAAGCTTGATGAGGCTACAGTTACGAGCCCGTAATCCTAACCGGAAAGGTACTTATAGGCTAGAGTTACGGGCCCGTAATTCTAGCTAATAAAGCCTGTTGAGGCTACAGTTACGGGCCCGTAATCCTAACCGGAAATGTACTTATAGGCTAGAGTTACGGGCCCGTAATTCTAGCTAATAAAGACTGTTGAGGCTACAGTTACGGGCCCGTAATCCTAATCGGAAAGGTACTTATAGGCTAGAGTTACGGGCCCGTAATCCTAGCTTATATAGCCTGTTGAGGCTACAGTTACGAGCCCGTAACTCTAGCTTATAGGTTGATTAAGGCTACACTTACGGGCCCGTAATCCTAACCGGAAAGGTACTTATAGGCTAGAGTTACGGGCCCGTAATCCTAGCTTATAAAGCCTGTTGAGGCTACAGTTACGAGCCCGTAACTCTAGCTTATAGGTTGATTAAGGCTGCACTTACGGGCCCGTAATCCTAACCGGAAAGGTACTTATAGGCTAGAGTTACGGGCCCGTAATCCTAGCTTAAAGGATATGATTAGACTAAAGTACGGGCCCGTAAACCTAACCAACAAGTACCTTGTAGACTAGAGTTACGGGTCCGTAATCCTTACGGCACTCCCGACATACGTTCTCAGAGTGAGGTCCCCTTATGGCGATCTTTTTATTAAAAGGTATTCATATAAAGAACTTTTAAAAAGGGTAAATGACTTAGACATGGCATACTGAAATATTTCTGACTTTGCCAGGTATATTACATTATGATAGCAGAGACAAAGATATAGTTATGTATGTCTCTGATAATTGTTTGAACCGGATTTCAAGTAATTGTGGAACCCGGAATGTACGGTGTTGAACGGGCAACAGCAACAACCATAAATATAATCTGCTGATTTTTTGAGCAAATTAATTAGTAACATTACTTTCGGTTTACAAAAGTAATCAGTGTTTGATAAAGACTTACCTGAATGCTTTGAAAAAATATAATGACACTTTATTTACAGGAGGGTAGTGTTTGCTTTGGGTTTTTTTAAATTAAATGTAATAAATTCACGTTTTAATGATATTACTGCTGGTGTCCCAAAACTGCCGACCGTTCGAAAATACCCGACCTCGCTCTACATCACAGTTTCAGTCACAGCAATGAAATGCGCTGTCTTTCGCAGTTTCTTAATATTTCCATATAGTTTAAGGTCAAGTTGAGTTGTCTTTGGCCATACGTCTTTGCTATCATTTCCAGGAGTGAGCATTCTTGCAGAATGTGTTCTGGAGTCTGTATGTCTGCGCCATAGAAGCATTGTGGTGATTGGGACAGTTTCATTTTGTGTCCAGCGTGTAACCTCACAATGGTTACTTGTTCGGCTCAGGACAGAAGGTGCGTGTCACCTTTGACTGTCTTTGGTTTTTTAACTGTCTTAATTAATCGTTGTAATATTCTCCTTATGACTGATTTTATTTTGTGGTTGGTCACCTGCATCCCCAATGTTGGCTAATTTCTTGGGAGTCGAAGTAGAAGCATTTACATAAAATATATGGGTTATTTCCACTATAATTATTATTAAAAAACAATCACCATTTTTATTATACGCCCGTTTTGAAAAAAGGGACATATTATGTTATGATGTTGTCCGTCTGTCCGTCCGTGGACAATTGCTTGTCCGGATGATAACTCAAGAAAGGATGTACCTAGGTTCCTCAAATTTCATGTGTGGATAGCCCTTGGGTGGAGGAGGTTCCCTATTGATTTTGAGACCCCAGGGTCAAAGGTCAAGGTCACTGGGACTTAAAATAGGTAAAACTTGTCCGGACAATAACTGAACTACCAATGTATCTAGGTTCACCAAATTTTATGTAAGAGTAGCCCATGTGTCAAAGATGTTCCCTATTGGTTTTAGGGTCCCTGGATCAAAGGTCAAGGTCACAGTGGCATCATATGGGAAAAAAAACTTGTCCTGACAATAACTGAACAACCAATCTACCTAGGTTCACCAAATTTTATGTGAGAGTAGCCCATGTGTCAAGGATGTTCCCAATTGGTTTTGGGGCCCCTGGGTCAAAGGTCAAGGTCACAGGAGCATCATATTGAAAAACCTTGTCCGGACGATAACTCAACACTGACTGTACCTAGGTTCACCAAATTGTATGTGAAGGTAGCCCATGTGTCAAGGATGTGCCCTATAGGTTTATGGGGCCCCAGGTTCAAAGGTCAAGGTCACAGTGGCATAATATGGAAAAACTTTGTCCGGACAATAACTGAACCACCAATGTACCTAGGTTCACTAAATTTTATGTGAGAGTAGCCCATGTGTCAAGGATATGCCCTATTGGTTTTGGGGCCACTGGGTCAAAGGTCAAGGTCACAAGGGCATCATATTGAAAAACATTGTCCGGGTAATAACTCAACAATGACTGTACCTAGGTTCACCAAATTTCATGTGAAAGTAGCCCATGTGTCAAGGATGTGCCTTATCAGTTTTGGGGAAACAGGGTCAAGTTTAAACCTTCAACCAGAAGATATCAAATTACCAAGCAGTGACTTCAATGTTCATTCAATATGTTAATAAAGTCAAAATGGCAAGCAATGAAAAACTTGTCCGGACAATAATTGAACCACCAATGTACCTAGGTTCACCAAATTTTATGTGAGGGTAGCCCTTGTGTCAAGGATATGCCCTATTGGTTTTTGGGCCCCAGGTTCAAAGGTCAAGGTAACAGAGGCATCATATGGAAAAACTTTGTCCAGACAATAACTGAACCACCAATGTACCTAGGTTCACCAAATTTTATGTGAGAGTAGCCCATGTGTCAAGGATATGCCCTAATGGTTTTGGGGCCCCTGGGTCAAAGGTCAAGGTCACAGTGGCATCATATTGAAAAACATTGTCCGGGTAATAACTCAACAATGACTGCACCTAGGTTCACCAAATTTCATGTGAAAGTAGCCCATGTGTCAAGGATGTTCCCTATTGGTTTTTTGGGCCCCTGGGTCAAGTTTAATACATCTACCAGAAGATATCAAATTACCAAGCAGTGACTTCAAATGTTCAATCAATATGTTAATAAAGTCAAAATGGCAAACAATGGAAATAATGCTATATGAATTTAGTTCACCAAATTTTATGTGAGGGTAGCCCATGTGTCAAGGATGTTCCCTATTGGTTTTGAGGCCCCTTGGTCAAAGGTCAAGGTCACAGGGGCATCATATGGAAAAACCTTGTCCGGACAATAACTTAACAATGATTGTACCTAGGTTAACCAAATTTTATGTGGATCAGCCCATTTGTCAAGATGTAATGTGTTGATAGCTCTTTGGTAGAGGATGTTCCCTTTTGATTTGGAGACCCCAGGGTCAAAAGTCAAAGTCACTGGGACTTAATTTATATTGAAACATTTTCCGGACAATAACTCAATAATGATTGTACCTAGGTTTACCGAATTTTATTTAAGGGTAGCCTAAATGTCTAGCATATGCCCCTTTGGTTTTAGGCCCCTGGGTTAAAGGTCAAAGTCACAAGGAAATCATGAGGAAAAACCTTGTCCAACAACCAACATTATCTAAGATCCCCAAATTTTATGTATCAATACTCTTTTACTCTTTGGGTCAAGGGTGAGAACTTTTGGTTCTGAGGCCCCAGGGTCAAGGTCACTGGAAGTTTGTATGGGAAAACTTTGTGCTGGTAATAACTCAACCATGGCTGTACCTAGGTTCTCAAAATCTTTGCTTTGGATAGCCCTCCAGTTAAGGATGGGACCTATTCTGAGATCCCGGGGTCATTGGTCAAGGTCACAGGGACTTCATATGAGATAGAACACAGCATGGACTGCACACGGGCGTATAATGTCCCGCCCAGCGGAGCTCTTGTTTCTTATAGAATTGCAACACAAGTTAATGTTGTATTTAGAGGTCAATGGAATCAAAACGAATACACCAATTAAAACAATAGACAATGATACACTATTTACATCTGTTGTACAACATGAAAACTCATCTGGTAAGTATTTCGGACCCTTCCAGTGACCCGTATTATCAAATTAAAATAGATTTTTGCTGCAAATTCTTTTACTTTACATTATAAAATATATTATCGTGAATATGTAAAAAATTGACCCAAAGATGTTTTAATTAAAATTTTGATTAAAGATATCAGTTTGAATATCGTTACATTTTATACCTAATTCATTGTTTGCTTGAAAAAGCAAACCGAGTCTTAGTACAAGGAGACCTCGGAGCGGTCTCGTGAATAATTAATTCAAATTAATTTCTGATTGGACGGATACCGCGTACGACCATAGTGTATGAAAGATTTGATTTTATACATAGGCTGTCGTCATGAAAGGATCCCCACTCAAGATCTTTTTTAATATATACTTATACACCTATACTAAATTATACTGTAAAGGTATGTAACTCGTTATCTCAGAAACCACGAAAATGGCCTGTTGCGTTTACAAGCTGTCTGTATGTAAGAGTCTTTCCTAAAAATTTTATTCATTTACCCATTTACATGTACATGTGCGTAAAAATATCTAGAGGGAGGACTCTTTCATGCAGACAGGCTGTGGCTTTATATAGAAGTTTAATGTTTATTTTAGTTATAGCTATGTTTTATCAAGCAGGTATAAAGATATTAGGTTATGTTCTGACATATTTACCTGGGCAAACAATGTATGCTGTTGATAACCCTGAATGTGTACTTGAAGACATCGGACAACTTGCTGGCAAAGTTGATACTTTACTAAAAGTAAGTATGTTACATCATGATATATTTATAGTCGGTAATGTATTAATTCATCTAGAAATATACAATTGCTATACGTATCATTTATATAGGTAGTGCTACCAAAGAAGAACATAGGGCATGTATTTCAGGACCAGTAAATACTGTGCATAACCAGAAACATAAAGCCCCGATGTCACTGCCCTGACATGGGTTCAATAGGACAAAACAAGACTGCATAATACAGTCCAATATTGTTTAGGATGGGAATATTTTTTCACGCGTAGTTGTTTACCTAAATTCATATCGTTGCGCTGAATCTGACTGCGTATGACGGAATGTAATTGTCCGTGACTATATTGTGATACGTTTCAAGAGTTGTTACTAAGACCTGGGTAACAAGCACCCACTATCAATATATGGTTGATCGATTAAATGGTTGGATCCAGAATGAATTTGTTCGTCCAGTGTCTTTGGATTGAATCCATAGTCTTTGGGTTGATTGGATTAAAAAAGACTTTAGTTGCACCTGATATCATTAATAACACTTTGTTGTATTTAATTGCATCACAATTTTTTTGGTTTAACTCCGATTTCTTTGGTTAGATATATACTAATATCTTAGGTTTAATTTCAATGCCTTAGGTTTTATTCCAATGCATTTGGTTTGATTCACATGCTATTAGTAACATTCCAAATCATTTGGTATTATTTCAACGTCTTTAGTTGCACTCTGATATATTTGGTTGGATTTTTAAAAATGTCTTGGTCGAATTCCAGTGCCTTTTTTTAATTTCCAATCCCTATTGTTAATACAATCAGTTTAATTCCAATGCTTTCAGTTGGATTCCAATATCTTTGGTTGGATTCCAATGTCTTTGGTTGGATTCCAATGTCTTTGGTTGGATTCTAATACATTTGGTTTGATTCCAATACCTTTGGTTGGATTCCAATATCTTTGGTTGGATTCCAATGTCTTTGGTTGGATCCCAATGTCTTTGGTTGGATTCCAATGTCTTTGGTTGGATTCCAATATCTTAAGTTGGATTCCAATGTCTTTGGTTGGATTCCAATATCTTAAGTTGGATTCCAATGTCTTTGGTTGGATTCCAATGTCTTTGGTTGGATTCCAATGTCTTTGGTTGGACTCCAATGTCTTTGGTTGGATTCTAATGTCTTTGGTTGGATCCCAATGTCTTTGGTTGGATTCCAATGTCTTTGGTTGGATTCCAATATCTTAAGTTGGATTCCAATGTCTTTGGTTGGATTCCAATGTCTTTGGTTGGATTCCAATGTCTTTGGTTGGATTCCAATGTCTTTGGTTGGACTCCAATGTCTTTGGTTGGATTCTAATGTCTTTGGTTGGATTCCAATGTCTTTGGTTGGATTCTAATACATTTGGTTGGATTCTAATACCTTTGGTTGCTTTCAATGCTTTTGTGTGTTTCAATGCCTTTGGTTAACCTATCGATTTTGATGACCCTAGAATTAGAAGCCTACTGCATTTTACTCAATATTCAACCAACGTTCATCTACAATCATTTACAATGAACTCTTACAATGTTTTACAGGCATATGATGATGGTATAGTTTATACTTTCAACACATTATGGGAGCTAACTCGAGTACCTGATATTGAAGATATGATGATAGACCATTGTGAACATGAAGTACAATTATTGGGACAAGATATCATATCAGCATATAAACAATATGTCTTTCCGAATCTAAACAGCTTTCAAAAAGGTAAACCAACCAATCAAGTACACCCTCTCTTAAACACCCGCTGGGAGGGGCTAAAATGTGTCGCTGTATAGAGGTTGTTGATCTGCAAAAGGTTCAATTTAATCAAAATTATGCTTAAGGGAATATCGAAATATGTTGTTTTGCAAAACAATCCCATCCCAAACCTACTCCGTTGTTTCCTTGAGCAATAAACTTTATCCTACTAGCTTAGTACTGGGGGACCAGAAAGCGGACTCGAAAGTGATTCATCTAAGTTGTAAGAACTTGTTTCACAATGGAGCTAAAATAAATTAGTATACTAAGGATTTTTTCTGTAGAGGGCTGCTCTCAAGAGGTTATGTACTGTAATGATCTTATTGTCTTAAATATTTGTCTAGGAAAGCTGGTTAAGTGAGCGTCCAGCGCCCATATATAACGTTAAAATAAGTGTTGAAAACGGCATAAACTCCAAGTGAAAAAGTAGACATTCAAACGTACGTTGCTTATACAAAATGTACATGTAACTCAAGTTATTTACCACAGTCAATGCATTCATATATTGCATTCATTCTATGCAACATGCATTTAATTGCGTTCAATGACAACATGTGTTCATTATGTCGTTACAATCTATAGTGATCAATTATTTTCTCTTTTTTTTAACTAACATCAATATTACATCTAAACAAGTGTAAATCAACATATGGTACATTACAAATGTATATACAGTACCCACGATAAGTGTAGAGACATTTTCACTTTGTATGTAGCCGCCTGGCTAGCTAGGTTGGTAGCACGCAAGTCTACTGATCGAAGGGTCGTGAGCAAACTCCCCGCAGCGGTTATCTCTCTTTATCAAATCAATAACGTAAGCACTGTGAGGAGTTTGGGTCGTGAGTTCGATTCCCAGGCAGGGCATACTTTCGTGGAGGTTGATGGTGAAATTATTTCTACGGCCTTTCTCCCTCCTACCACTTATTCTTGATAATGTATGGCAGTTGTCAGCCACTGACGAAAGTATGCGCTTAGTAGTTGGTTAACAGCTTAATTCGGAGATTTAACCTTTCCAGGAACAGTGAGTAGGTTGACTGACCGCCGTCATATGACCTATAGCCTACAATGTGTTTCTACGGTGTTAAACCCAACAAAAACAAACAAATCACTTTGTATGTCAACTGAATAGCTTTTATCTAAAGTTTGATAACTGTTCATTTTGAAATGCTTTTGGTTATCATTATAATATAACTGAGACTACAAAATAGCATAAAAATTATTTTATGGAAAATAATTACAATAAACATGGTTATGGACTGGAGGTTTTACGGTGTCAGATGCTGAATCTTATAAACATGCATTCTCGTTCCCAGAGTCTTGTAGGATTCTCAATACTAACAATTAAAGCCACTATATGAAGATATATTCATTAATAGTAGACTTTGAAAACTCTTACAACCATGAAGTTATCAAAATATCACATGTATCGGGGGCGGATCGAGGATTTTTTTCTAGGGGGGGGGGGGGTCCGAACTTTTTCTAGGGGGTCCAAACTTTTGAACCACAACCACATTATACACATTTTGTCGAAAAATGCAACACATTAATAATAAAAACTACATAACCATTAAATATATGTTAAGCACCGAGAAAAAAATGCTTTATGCTACAATTAAAAATGACTTACTATCAATTAATACACTAATGGGAAGGTACATTTTGGACATTCTAGGGGGGTCCGGACCCCCCTGTTCCCCGCTAGATCCGCAAATGTGTATCAGAGACACAATAAACAGCTCAAACAAGTCCAGTTCTTAAAAGAAGTGGGGTACTTTTATAAGAGCACGCTGTATTCATTAATAGGCTAATCACGGTTCAATATATCTGATCCACTATAGTTACAGAGCTTTACTATGTAATTCGCAGTAAGTCTTTTCTATAATAAGACTTCATCTTAAACATTCTATGATCAAAACTGTTGTTTCAAGTATTGACAACCAAATTATACTTTCGGTTTCGATCTACTTTCACTTTGAAATGCAATAAATAACATTAACATATTTAAGCAAGATTTGCATTTATTAAAAAATCTTGTTCATTATAGGTGTTTGAAATAGATAAATGACTATTTTCTATGAAGTCCAAAAGGTTACTTTTAATAATGGGACTTTAAGTTTGGGGTTTTCTTTCTTACTATGTATATATGTACATGTACATGCAATGTCTATGAGCTTTAATTTTAAAGCTAAAAAAGTTTAAGTGCGGTTTAAAGTCTGCTTCCATATACAGGACCATATTGAAAATTGGTTTACACCAAATATGTTATCCACAATAAATAAAGTCGTTATTATTATTATTATTATTATTATTATTATTATGTTCAGCCGACTTTACAATCTTGAACGATTTTCATGTACACGCATTTAAAATGGGGACACATATTATGAAACACCCTGTATATACGTTAATGTGTTCGCTTTGCATATCGATGTTCGTTTGTTATACTGTAAGGGTATTATTATATATGTCAAAGTTTGTACATTTATGTTACATTATGTATGACAAATTACTTTTTTGCCAAGTTCAAACAGTGTTTCTATATGAGTGAATGTGAATTTTTCAATACATTTATATACTCATATGCATAGTATATGTTGAAGGCAATTTGTGAAAATACGTATACATTTTTAATTTATACAACGACCTAAATTCGCGTGTTTTGTAAATTGCCTGTGTGCGTCAGGCATTTTGTAAAATCCATCCTATTTTAGTCATTTCATAAAGGGTCAACTGTGGTCAGGCCTTTTACAAAATGCACGAACATTATATGAATTTTACAAAATGTTTTTGTAACATACATAAACACTTTTTGTTGTTACTGTTAAATTTTATTCAACTGTCAGTATCGCATACCTTATATATATATACCCAATATACTTTCTACGGAACAGGATAAAATGCTGACGAATATTCCGGTGCCAAAGTCGAACACCGAATCGGTCTATAACCCTGCTTATTTAAATACATGAGCTCGATTTTAATTTTGCTCGAAAATCCCGGATATCTATTTTTATCGATAGTGATTATAATACTACTGCAGTGAGTATTTAAGTACATATGTACTAGAATTATCGAACACATATCGAGTATTTAAATCAGCTGGGTTAATGTATGCTGCACTGACAGTTGAATGAAATTTAATAGCATATACAATGAACATGTACGTATATTTTCAGGGTTAATACATGGCGATCTTAACAACTGTAACATACTATTGAAGAAAACCAACAATTTTAGCATTGGCAGTTCATCATACACTGTAAGTGGTCTCATAGATTTTGGCGATGTCTGCTATAGCTATTATATATATGAAATAGCCGTATTGATAGCCGATATAATGTCATCTAAACTGTCACGTGATGTCAGTCCACTGGATGCAGCAAGACGTATACTAAGAGGTTACGTAGAGACGTTTCCGTTACAGGATATTGAGTTAAATTGTTTAAGAATTATTATATGTGTAAGATTGTTACAGTACTTTGTATTGAGTGCTGTTGCTTTAAGTAAAAACCCTGATAATGAGTATGCTGGGTGTGGCAGGGATGGTTACATAAGGATATGTAAATATTTATGGAACTTGGACGAAGAGAGATTTAGACAGTCGGTTATTTTAAATTAGCCCATACCAGATATAGTTTATGTCATAAAATAATCATTCGGCAAAGCGGATCCAGGATTTTTTTCTAGGGAGGGGGGGTCCGAACTTTTCTAGGGGGGGGGTCCGAACTTTTCTAGGGGGGGGGGTTCCCGAACTTTTCTAGGGGGGTCCGAACCACAACCACATTATACACATTTTGCAGAAAAAAATGCAACATGTTTATAATAAAAACTACATAACCATTAAATCTATGTTAAACACCGAGAAAAAATTGCTTCATGCTACTTAAAAACTTAAAAATGACTTACAGTCAAGAAATACACCAATGGACTGGTACATTTTCCAAATTCTAGGGGGGGCGATTCCCCCCCCCTGACCCCCCCACCCGCTGGATCCGCCTATGTTTGGAACTCCATACCATTCACTACAAATAACTATTAATATATAATAGATATTCATTCAATGAATGGTCGAGATGTTCCAAATGATAAAATAATGTGATAATCGCCTAGAAATGCTCATATTTTGTATCTCTATTTAGTTACATTTAAATTTAATTAAACCTCTACAATCAGCATTAATTAGTTTATCAAAAAAATAATTTCAAACTACGCATAAGTTACATTAAGACACTTTTATTATAGAAAAAAACGCGGTATGCATAATCAGTAGCCTGTTCCATTACCCCGAACGTTCCAAAACGTTCCGTAACGTTGGGATCGGAACAACTCAACCCAAAGACAACTCAACCCAAGACAACTCAATCCCCTACTAACAGGTAGAGTTGTCACAACTTTGGGTTGAGTTATCCACGGGTTGAGTTGTCTTCGGGTTGAGTTGTCCCGTATCTATAACGTTCGCTAACAGTCGTTACTGAACACGCGTCAGTTTTCTTAAACTACATGTATTCGTCCTATGGCTTTTTGATGGTACTGTATTCATCTCAATAAGTCTAAATATGGATTGAATTCATTGAAAGGTGACTTTCATCGAAAAAAATAAATGTGATTTTTCTGATATCTAAATTGCATCGTAGCATGTGACAGCGCTATTCATATAGCTTTTTTCATTCATGAAATTAGTTCAGGTATGATGTAAGTTATGAATACTAATGGCATCTTGTAAGCAACTGCATTTATACAAAAATAAAAAACACATTTTTATATCATTTCGTTCATGTTGTATAATCACATGTATACCAAATGTAATAATTTCTTGATTAAGTTGTTCATGCCAAAGGCGACCGGCACAGTCCCGATTGACCAAATAGCCTACAGTATGCTATAAAAGAGTATGTTATATAGTTTGTATAATACTAAATGGATATAACATACCTCGGTTATAACATACCGTTTTCTATGGCCCAGCGAGTATGTTATATCCGAGTTTTGGTGTATTTGTATTGTGCGTAAAGTTTGACCCCGATCTGATCTTTATGCAAGAATATTAATTACATCAAATAGGTATGTAGTATTAATGCTCGATACCGATATCGGGATATACACATTTTGAATAAAACGTTAATTGCCGAAGTGTAGAATAGGCGTGGTACTGATTTTCGTCGGGATATGTGTAGATAATTATTAGATGCAAAGGTCAGATCGGGGTCAAACTTTACGCACTATATTAGGTTGATCGGGACTGTTCCAGCTACCTTTTGGTTCGGGTCTATTTAAAACACCTATATGGAAAACTAATTATTGAAATATTACGCTGAAGTAGTTCATGCTAAATGTTAACTTCTCATTCATTTTTCTGGAACACGAAGTGTACACTGTTACAAATTTTGATGGTTCGGATGTTGTTGGCCAATCGGATATTGTTGGCCAGTAGGATAAGGTGTTTGGTTATATTCAGCATCCCTGTGTCCCATATGCTGAATCTGGTCCTGTGTTCATAACACCATATGGTTGTCTTCGAATACGCTGAAATATAAGTTAGAAAAAAAGTAAGTAAAGTACAGCCTCTCTTAAACAACGCCCACTGGGAGGGGCTTAAGTGTGTTGCTGTTTAGAGGTTGTTTCTCTGCAGAGGTTAAATCAAATTTAAATTACATCTAAGGGAAATATCAAAAGATGTTGTGTTGTGCAGATGGTTTGTTCTGTAAAGGACTGCTCTGCAGAAATTATACAGTATGTTAATTATTATAAGTGACTTGAACATAGTAGTTGCAGAACTTAATAATATAAGTAATTGTCGTCGTTTGCAGTATTTGAAATTTTCCTGTTTTTGGCTATTGCAAATTTTTGATGTAGAGCAAACATTTGTGTTCTTTCTGAGCTCATAAAACTATACACCGTGGTTAATTTTGTTATATATATGAACAATTCATTCATTTAACAGTCCAGATCGCGTTTGTGAATGTGGAAATCTTGCATACGAGCTTATTTATTTTTCAATAAATTTCTTTAAACGAATGTAGAACTATATATGGAAATAACACCAGTAAATTTTTCGTCCGGATATCTAAACTTAGAAATATATGTATGACTTTCTTTTAATTCAACAGTAAAAATTCCCCTGAGAAAATCCTTTGCTTAATATGGGAATTTCCTCAAATGGGAAAATTCGTCTCTTCTCAAAAAGAGGCTTTTTTGGACCTTTCTATTAGATTTTTCCAACAATATTGCTTAATACATCATTATGGTGCCAAAATCTGCATTTATATATTTGATTTAAATACTATTAATGAATTTCGAAGTATGAAACTGCTTACATGGTACAAAATTTAAAGTGAGTTTGTCAATTTCCGCATTTGCAAGCGTATTCTAGAATGTGTTGGAGGGTTTTTGATATCAATGAACTAAAACTTACCCTACGTCGACATATAATCAGAGGTATGATAATACAAAGTATGATGAATACAATAGAACCAATTACTATTCCAGCGATGGCACCAGCTGCCAGAATTATGTCACAATCAGAATAATCTCCACATGGATTCTCAAGATTACAAACTAAACTTTCATCAACACATCTGCCATTGCCACATTGAAACTCGGTGACATAACATGGAACTGTTAATAAAGAATATATAATAACTATGTTAATTAGGGAAATCATGGATTCATATAGTTGTCTTTATTTTGTCGTAAAATAAAGCATAGGCACGAGTTTACGAGTTTTGTTCGCTATGATAAATACCGAGTGCTTTAGCGCGAGTTATTTTAATAAGTACATAAAAAAGTGCCTATGCTTTATTCTACAAAAATATAGCAAAAAAACTTTTTTTCAATTCTAACAGAAAAATGAATAAGTTTACCTATAAGGTAATAAACAAGGGAGGTATATTATAACAGCCATGTATTTGATAATTATAAAATATAGATGACGTCACTTTAAATACAGAGTATAAATGCAGGACCAATGGTTCATATTCAAATCTTCAGGTAATTTTCGAGGCTAAATTCCCATTTTCAAAATCCTCACTCTTGACTGGACAATAGCAAATAACATAGGCGACTAGCACAAAGAGACAAAACCATTATTTGTACATATACAGATACAGTGTCCCTGACGCGGAATCGTACCGACCGCCTATGACAAGTATGAAGTTAACTATTCTTGCTCAGTTCACAGGAGTTTGACATTTGGTATCGTAGTTTGAAAATTCCCTCCTTCCTATAGTAAAACTAGTTTTTATTATAAAAGGGGGGGGGTCACGATACACTATCTCAAGCTCCTGAGGTCAGTTTTACTTTTTAACAAGAAACCCGGATTTCTTTGCTTCCTTTACTGTCAATATTCGATTTCATCATAAGAAAAAGGCTTCTTTACTTACAATAATGGTATTGTGTAATTATCATATCAAATCCTGTCTGATAGTCGGACCAATCACTTTCAAAATACAAGAACAAGTCGTTACCACTTGTAGTTTTAACAGCGCTGGTCATATAAGAACCACATTGACGTCCGGCAAAACCTGTAGTGTGGAAAAATATAAAAAATTATGAGAAAAATGCGTGCTTGGTCAATCATCTTACATCAGCGTCTGGCTATGCCGTTTACTTGATATGTAGTCACGTGATTTGCAAAAGATCTTCAGACACTTTTTTCTGTAGTTCAACGTTCAATTTTAAATAGCAAAGAATCTTTCCACTAAATTTAATATTTTGAAATCATGGTACCGTGCACAAGTAGTGATGGAGGGGTCATGGATTGAATCGCCGGGAAGGGCATGCATACTTCCGTGGAGTATGGTCATGAAATTTCTACGGACATATTCTCTCTCCTACTGCTGAGAACTACATCATGAAGCACAGTTGTCACTAACTGAGGTATGTGCCTAGTAACTGGTTAACAGCTTAATCCAAAGATTTAACCTTTCCAGAAATTGTAAGTAGGTTGACACCCATTATCGCATTGTACTTTTGACAATTACTTTTTTTCTACTGTTCAAAGTATTGATATAAGTACCGGTATCAATATGAATGGGTATTTGCCGTAACTTATGGAAGACATTGACTGTCCTATGTGTACATTCAATATAATGATCAAACCAACAGATATAACGAAAAAAGCACCTGATATAATTGTCAAATCTCTTTATATATTGAAAGGAGCACTCATTATAATGATCAAACTACAGAATACAATGACGAAAACACTGAATATATTGAACCAACTACTAATATATAATGCAAACTCCTCGTAGTATTTATTATTAATACATGTATGTTGCGTTATTCTGCAAACAGTATATTATGTGGTTGTGTTTGAAAGGTTTGGACTCCCTCCCCTAGAAAAAGTTTGGACCCCCCCCCTAGAAAAAATAATGGATCCGCCCCTGATACTAGCTCTGGTACCACCTACCAACTACCGCTATACAACTCTAACGTACAAACCTGGTAAATATCTATATGATATATCCCGACCATCATGAAGTTCTAACCAATCTCTTGTACAACCAATACTTGATTCTATATCAAAATGCTGAAACAATCAATTATTATACCATGAGTATAACTGTTTGTAATGAATCATCTGCGCAAATCACTTAAAGGTACTTAAAATGAATAAAATATCAAGGTATCTGGGGCTTTAATATAGTTTTCACAGCAACAGTTCATGAATAAATCGTGGTATAAGGGGTTTTAATTTAGTTTTCACAGCAACCGTTCATGAATATATCGTGGTATAAGGACTTTAATATAGTTTTCACAGCAACATTTAATGAACAGGTCATGAATATATCGTGGTATAAGGACTTTAATTTAGTTTTCACAGCAACAATTAATGAATATCTCGTGGTATAAGGACTTTAATATAGTTCTCACAGCAACATTTAATGAATATATCGTGGTATAAGGACTTTAATTTAGTTTTCACAGCAACAGTTCATGAATATATCGTGGTATAAGGACTTTAATATAGTTTTCACAGCAACATTTAATGAATATATTGTGGTATAAGGACTTTAATATAGTTTTCACATCAACATTTAATGAATATATCGTGGTATAAGGACTTTAATATAGTTTTCACAGCAACATTTAATGAATATATCGTGGTATAAGGACTTTAATTTAGTTTTCACAGCAACAGTTCATGAATATATCGTGGTATAGGGGCTTTAATGTAGTTTTCACAGCAACAGTTCATTTATATGTCGTGGTATAGAGGCTGTAATGTAGTTTTCACGGCAACAGTTCATGAATAGATCGTGGTATAGGGGCTTTAATATAGTTTTCACATCAACAGTTCATGAATAGATCGTGGTATAGGGGCTTTAATATAGTTTTCACAGCAGCAGTTCATGAATATATCATGGTATATGGGCTTTAAGTCTACTTTTGCACAGAAATTTTGTATACTTACCTTGAAAAAAGCCATAAACTTATAAGAGAATGACATAGTTGTTAGTCTCAATGAACATCTTAAATTGTCCCTATAGAAAACACCTCTAGACAGTTTGAGACGTATAGAATGTAAACTTGTCATGTCTAATGTTTGGTTACATAGTTTATCCAAGTAATCTAGAAAAAAAGTTAAATATACAAGAAGAAAATATACTTGACTCTATTGTAGTATAGTGAGTGGTCTTTTTTCCCCGGTCTTTCAGGCCTAAGGCAAAGTATAGGGATCTTTTATGGGACGGAGGAATTTCAAGACCAAACTTGGGAGAAATGGGGTTAGTTTCGTTTGGGGAAGCAGCCTTATTTGGGGGGGGGGGGGGGCGTTTTGACCCTGACTGGTGAAGCTCAAGGTGCTTGTCTATAGTCAGAATTTGAGTACCCGTCCACAAGGCCTGCAACATCTCCATATACATTATTAATGGAGGAAATATGCCATTCTTGTCAAATTTTCATGGAAGAGTATAATCAACATGGGCGAGGCTTGAACCTTCGGAACACTAGGTACGAACCCTATGTGTAGCCCACTACCCCACACTCTAGGTTTAGAAATAAATCAATGTCATTCTTTATTTAATAATACAAATAATAAAGCATATTTCTTTCATGATATAAGGTAAAACCTCATTGTAGTGAAAATATAATCTACTATTTTCATTGTCAATGATGTCATCTTAGAAGATAAATTACAGGTGACAATATGAGAAGAAATGACGTCACATTACAATTTGTGTAAAATACATCTAACAAAACACAAAGCTAAGTATGGAAGAAACAGAATATTTGTCAACTTTGGAGTAGGATCTTTTTTATTTCAACTCGTGAACTCAGAAAATGGCATTTTCACATGTGGCAAGGCCACTTATGAAAATATGTTTTCTGAGCTCACTCGGTGAAGAAAAAATCCATCTTACACCAAAGCTGACGAGAAGGATATCCTCTTTACATAGGTCTACTTACAATATGGTGGACTAGTAGATCCAGACGTATAGTACATCACTGAACAATATAAAACCGTAAATATAATAAAATTACGCATTTTTCAAAATTGTCTATATCCAAAACTGATCTAGATCTATCTCGAAATAAGTAATCTAAATTTAATATTACAACTAAACCGATGATATTTATTTACACTGATACGAAGTAATATTATCTAAGCTAAGGTTGAACTGATCACGTGCATACTTTTTCAAGATAAAATTACCGTAAGTGGTTAACTAGATAAACATGTATAAATGATAACAGATTATTGTAGTTTACAGGGACTTGTCCAGTATAGTAAATATAGGGGGTTTGTATAGATATTTAACAATAGGGAACTTCGTACGCCATTACACGTTGGCTGCAATTTCACGCAACCAACAAGACACATGATTTCTTTAAATAAACTAGGCTTGTTGAATTACTTATATGTTTTTAGTTCATTTCACATCTATCTATCTTTAATACTGAAACTTGCAATAAAACCATGCCTGACACTATACTACATTGTATATTCACATTTAACTAAGTTTTATGGGGTTTGCTGGCTGCTCTCAGCCCCCACAGTGCAGAGTATGGTTCACAAATATAAAAGTACATAACATTGTTTGTATTGTATTTAAGTGTAAGATCTTGTGCGAATGAATCATACTTGTTAATGGGTGATTAAAACAATGCTATAAAAATGACACAGAAAATGTATCATTTATGTGATATTTTTCAATTGATAAACATATGAGTATTAATCTACATGTTCATACATGATGTTAAGAATCATCATTGTCAAGTAATACATTTAGTTACTGAGAATGGCACCAGCCAATAGACTATATCCTGAATTCAAATTTTTGGGTTTTCCCCTCCGGTACAAACCAACTTTCACTGTTACAATGAAAACACACGTAAAAAGAACAATAGGATTTAATCCATAGTTCGTGCTATTTAACAATAATGTGGAGAAAACTTTGTTTGTACCGCATGTGCACGGACAAAAAAACCCATAAATTTGAATTCCAGATTAGGCCTATTTAAATCACTGATGAAAGTTTATGCAGTGGTGTAGCATCACTTTAAACACCTATCTATAGTACTCCGCTTGCATGAACAGAACAGACCAACCTCGGCTATGACAGAGTCATTCTCGTACTCACTGGTTATCAAGTTTCTAGATTGTGAATCTTGATAACCTCTGGGTACGAGAATGTGACAGAGCAGGGTCTTTACAATATATGTTTACGGAGACTAGCTTATACACATGTCAAGAGTAAATTTGGACTTTTCATATGAAAATAATGAGGTTTTAAGCTTCAAATCTGTAGCTGTGGCATTAAACTCAACAAAATAAAAGGACTGTATTACCCAAACAAAAAATACTGACTTCTTTCTATGAATGAAATTCAATACTAAGTATCAACTTTTTATGGCAGTATATAACCACCAGGAATCAAATACAGACCTCCAGATAGGATTCTTAATCCTGTGCTCTTCCCTCGACCACAGTTAGGGTTCACAAACGAAGACAGTTAAGTTCTTATATAAAAGACCACCTCTTGGTGTTGCCTAATAGATACATTTTCTATATTCATATGTTTGTACATTTTGTAACAAGATACAAATCAAACAATTATCAATGATTTTTAAGTCCAAATGTCAAATTTAAGAAGAATAAGGTTCCTATATTAAGACTGATCTGCTATTTAGACCATCCATTTCTATAGTCTTCACAGTAGGACTTCACTGTTTAGTTAAAACTCCATCGTCGGAAACCCATGGACAAATACATTACTGACGAATAATACCCTGCAGGGGCGTAGCTAGCCCAAACTAAATGTGTAGGTACAGATAAGGTAGGGGGTCCGGTGGCATGCTCCCCCAGAATTTTTTTTAATTCTACATCTCAGTAGCTGCATTCTGAAGTATTTCAGGTCATTTGTAAGCATTTGTACCTGTTATATGTAAAGAGAAATCACAACACTATGTCAGTCTTGTAGTTTAGTCATACAGTGATTTTTATTGCATTTTTGGCATTTTTAGCCTTTTTATTTTTTTCGAATTTTCAAAAAAATGTGTAGGCACGTGCCTTGTGTGCCTATAGGAAGCTACGCCAATGCCCTGGGTAACCAAGATGATGAAACTCGTATGTTTGTTTGTTTGTTTGTTTTTGTTGAGTTTAACGCCATAGCAACACATTGTATAGGTCATATAAAGGTAAAGAACAAAGATATAATTAGAATGTTTACTTTTTTTTATTGCAAATATTCGTAGATTACAATAACACATAATGTATAAATGATTGGATGTCAAACATATACTAAATTATAAGTTCTAATATGCTAAAACTTTCAAGACCCACAAAAATGTGTTAAATGCAAAAAAAACATAAGTCACAAAAAAAACAAGTACAAAAAAGTTAGAAGTTTCACTATTGTCATTGGAATTAATAAAGCAGAATTATTCACGCGAGAAAAAGGAAAAAAATGCATAACCATTGAAAACCATAAAAGGGAGGCAACGAATGGTTTCAGTTTCAATATTAGGGCTTCAAGAAAAATGTCAAATAATTTGAATTTACCCCGACTTAAATAATACATCGATAAATTTCAATTTGGTTTTGTAAGCAAAATTCGAAATAAATAAATTTTGTATTAACTAATTAAAATTAAGTCAAACTAAAGTTATTTATCATTGGCGTTCACTATAATAGTGAGAGAATCGTCAAATTTGAAAAAAAAATAGTAATTACAGTTTGACTGTGTAATGAGTAATATGTATGTACGATTACACTTACGAAATCATTTATTCAGTTATACAAAATACACGACAAAAATTGTTGACAAATTTCTTGCATAAAAAAATCTGAAAAAAGTACACAACTTACAATTTAATGTAAATTAAATATGGAATGATAAATCACAATTCAATATTGCTTCGCCTGTGTCGTCGTTTTTTGTTCAAACAAATAATGTAATAAATGATAAATGATGTTTGGATGAAACGTTTTTTGTCATAAACAACCTACGGTATAATAATGAAAACAGTCTGTTTACAATGAAGATTCTTATGGATTATACAAAATGCTTATATATTATGAACATATTTATCAATGCGATCACATGACTTGAGACAGAATACTCTTCAAAATAGAGGTGCTGTACATAAAATTTATTCATCAACTTTCATACGTAAATCTTCTGTTCCAGAACATTCTATTTTTGTTTAACTAAGGTCAACTTAATAGCAAAACAAACAATACTCTTCAAACTTAAAAAGTTTAAACAACAAAACATTGAAGATATCAAATTTTTTGCAGTGTTGCAATCTTAGGTCAAGTTCCTGCTTGTTGAAGCAAGGCATGGCAACTAGAACTGATTCTAGGTACAAACTGACCAACAGCTACAATGTGAGCTAGAATCACAGCATTGTGTCTTGATAATGCTCTAAGAAATATGTTATCATAAGTCAATGACTTAAAATACATTTCTCACAACACTTAGTGGTTCGATATCAACCTTGTATAAAAATTAAAAATCAGTCAAAACATTAAAAGTTCCAAAAACAAACAACACAAGATGTATTCATCTAAAATGAAGCAACCATTCCAGTCTTGTCACATATAGATAAAACTGTTAGATTCTTTTTTCTTTTCAAAGACCTTTTTGTCCAGCAAATTAAAAAGCGGGAAATCGCCCATAAAACTGGCATTAGACTTCCAATACAAAATGTTTAGAAATAACAAGAATTTAAATTTGTATCAAAAATTCAAAAGGCTCCAATTTGGCAATATCAGAAAACATAAGAAAATGATCTGCCGAAGTAAAATTGTATAAAAATGTAAGTAAAAAAAGGAGATTAATTTCACAATACTTCAGTATTCTTTGGACAATGCTTACAAAGTAAGAGCTCTAAGTTCATTGATACAATAAAATATCCAATCAAATTCATCTTTCTATTTACTGCTAACATGATAACCAATCAAAACTCTTTACACAGATTGCCCATTGTATAACTATCATGTTTTATGTTGATTTGCATTAAAATAAATATTTGAAGTGTCTGATACGATAATTTACTTTAAAATATTACTTTTTTAATGTATGTATATTGAACATCCAATTTAACTAAATTACTCAACCAGTAGACATCGTTTTGCCTATACTTTAGTTAATACATCAATGGCAATGTTAAAAGTTAGACCCCATAAAAGGCGCTTGTTTAAGAGTTATATATATACAATGTACAATGTATTCATTTAAAATAACATGCACATCATTTGTTGTGGTAAATATTTTATACACAGCTTGCAAAGCGTAACATACGATTGCTTACGTATAAATGCACTGAAGCAAGTCCAACCTTATTCATCAACGCTGATTAATGACTGTGTACATATTTGCGACTTTTCTATCAATAAATATGAAAGGAATAACATTGAACGGCGTAACACTGACTGAACTAAAAATAAAGGAGTTAGTTAAAACAAATTATGGAATTACTGTAAATACCCATCGTAGATTACATGGTTATGAAGATATCAACATTTACTTTACAACGGATGAGACCATTCCGGGAATGACAAGGAGAGAGTTCGTATTGAAAGTTGTTACAGAAGCCGTTACTTTGAAAGTCACCAATGCCGGTACGGTTCCGTTTCATTCTTTTCTTCGTTTGTACTAGAGCGGGGATCGGGTATATTGGGACACCTATCGAATTTTCGGGATTTTTTTTCAAAAGTAACTGCGTTTTTTACAAGGTTATAATACAAAATAAAAGTCTATCCCTTTGTCGTCATGAGTAAATGTTGTGTCATCATTTTCCTTACTGTTAATACATTTAACGGTCTGTAAGAATAATGACACTATCATGAGGGTATTTTGGGACAGGTCGGGTATTTCTGGACAGAATAGAGGGTATTTGTGGACACCTTAATGGTCTCGTATAAACATCATTTTACCTACATATATTTGAATAAGTTGTCACACAATGTATAATTGTTACTTGTGTAGTGGTTTTAGTGATGGCAGAATAAATATAGAGCTTCTAAATATAGACTGTTTTTGGTGTATTTATTCATGGATTTTAGACAGACTCGTGTTGCTGTGAAGCAATTAGATCTTTACGAGCGTTTATTCTTTTGCCAATTATTTCAATTTTGCAACCTGCCAACACTTAATATCAAATATTTAAAACTGGATGAGAGTATGCGTGTTGTGACGTCATTGATTGTCATACGACAAAAGCAACGTCGGTTTCTGTTTGATGTGTAGTAATCGATCAACACCGCGTCTTACTAACGATAAACCGAGAAGAGCACTGAGTGTTTACTAAAGTTTTAACTTTATGTCCAATCGGCATCTAGTATAAAGAAAATGCTTTAAAATTGAGTTTAAACATTTTAATCAACTAAAAAACAAAATTAAATAAAAAGAGATAATGAATACTCGACATTAGCTTGCTTGAAATTACCCTCCGACATAAAAATCGTGGAGGGTATTTTCGAACCACTTCGTAACATTAATCAAACACAGCCTTATAAAGCGGACCATTTGCGTGCAAGGCATATTGATTTTTAGGCCGCATTTTGTTTCCTATGCGCCGTTAAGTATGTTTTTACCAGTGTTCGAGTTGTAAAGAGTTCGTGTATATCAGCATGAGAGGCTGTTTTATAAATTTTCGCAAGGAAATATAAATTAAATCATAAAATGGGGGGTTTAAACCCGGAAATGTTTATTGTCAGGAAAATTTTTATCCTCAAAAATAGAAGTATTTAATGTCCTTGGGCTTAGTGAACACCCACAAGAAATCACAATCTCTCATACAGAGTTGTCGATCCTTACAGTGATCTATATCATTGTAAAGATCGACAACTCTGTATGAGAGATTGAAAAAATCAGTAGAATTAGGGATGCGTTTTTTCGTAAACAGTTTATCCAAGTTGACTGGTAAAGAGTTGGTGTATAACAGCATGAGAGGTTGTATTATAATTTTTCGCAGGGAAATATAACTTAAATTATAAAATGAAGGGTTTAAACCCGGAAATGTTTATTGTCAAAAAAATTTTATCCTCAAAAATAGAACTATTTAACGTCCTTTGGCTAAGTGAACACCCACAAGAAATCAATACGCCACATCAAAAGGTTAGGGTTTAGCTCTACGAAGTACGCTTCTATATTAATCACCTTTTGAGAATTATTGTTCCTTTTTTACTGAAATCGATTAAAAAGACCGTTAAAAAGCTTTAAAATCTTACGATCAGATGTTGTTTTGTTCAGTAAGAACTTACTTTATTCATGTACGAATACATTTACGAATTTTACCAAAATATTAGATTTTATACAGGCTTAAAATTTTTAATGCCGTCGTAGGCCTATCTTATGCAATTTTCGTCCACGTTTGTAAAGATATTTTGTCCACAAAAATAACTTTATACGTTTTTTTTTTTTACTCTATAGATTTAATCTTATATGGCTCGTTTTTTGGAATTCTGTAAAAAATTGTAGGCCCTAAAGTAGGCCTATTTCTTACACTTCGTCATTAAGGGTTCTAATTCCTGATTTTCATGTACAGACCTCTTTTTTTGGTACCTGTCTTCCATACATATCATTTAAGGTCCATAAAGACATTAAACTCAAAAGACCTACAGTTTTTTGTCAACTGGAAACACTTAATGCATGAACACAAACTCTTTGCTGATTTAACCTTAGAGTGTTACGGCCGTAACTAAGTTGTGAGAACTTGTGGCCAGACCCCATTGCCATTTTTGTACAATGTATCTGTCATTGTTGTATATTATATATATGTTTACTATTTGACAATAAAATATGTTTAAAGTAACCTTAGAGTGTACGTTTTTTGCAATTTCAGTTGGAATTTATAAATAGTTTTTTTATACATATTCATAAGGTTTCTAAGCTCATTATTTTAGAACCCATGTCCCAAACACATACTTTAAGGCCCAGAAAGACATTAAACTCAAGGATCTAAAGTTTTTTGTCTACTGAAAAGACATGAACACAAACTCTTTACAGATTTAACCTAAGAGTGTTCGTTTTTGCAATTTCAGTTGAAATTTATAAAGAGTTTTTTTTTTTAAATCTTTATGAGATTTCTAAGTAAAATTCGTAAGGTACCCGTGAAGCCCAGTGAAAAACACTTTAAACATGAACACAAACTCTTTGTTAATTTTAACTTTAAGCAGTCGTCTTTTGCAAATTCAGTTGAAATTCGTAAATAGTTTTTTTATACATTTGAATTAGGTTTCTAAGTAGAATTTGTTTCCCGTTGTCCCAAACACATAATTCAAGGCACAGAAAGGCTAATCTCAAGGATCTAAAGTTTTTGTCCACTGAAAAGACATGAACAAAAACTCTTTACATTTCTATTCTTAAATCGGTACTTTTTTACCATTCCAGTGTAAATTTACAAAGAGTTTTTTAAACATCTTCATGATGTTCCTAAGTACAATGTTTTAATTAGTCGTGTCCCAAACACATCATTTTAGGTCATGTAAGACATTTAAGTCAAAAGATTAATAGTTTTTGCCCACTGAAAAACTCTTTATACATGAATAAGAACTCTATGTAGATTTTACCTTTAAGCGGTATTTTTTTGCATTTTAAGTTGAAATTCGCAAAGAGTTTTTAATACATCCTCATAGGTTTCTAAGCACAATTTTTTGTACCTATGTCCCAAATACATAATTTAGGGCCATGAAAGACATTAAACTCAAGGGTCTAAAGTTTTTGTCCACTTAAAAGAAAGAACAACAACTCTTTACATTTTTAACCTTAAATCGGTACTTTTTTACCATTCCAGTGTAAATTTACAAAGAGTTTTTTTAAACATCTTCATGATGTTCCTAAGTGCAATGTTTTAATTAGTCGTGTCCCAAACACATCATTTTAGGTCATGTAAGACATTTAAGTCAAAAGATTAATAGTTTTTGCCCACTGAAAAACTCTTTATACATGAATAAGAACTCTATGTAGATTTTACCTTTAAGCGGTATTTTTTTGCATTTTAAGTTGAAATTCGCAAAGAGTTTTTAATACATCCTCATAGGTTTCTAAGCACAATTTTTTGTACCTATGTCCCAAATACATAATTTAGGGCCATGAAAGACATTAAACTCAAGGGTCTAAAGTTTTTGTCCACTTAAAAGAAAGAACAACAACTCTTTACATTTTTAACCTTAAATCGGTACTTTTTTACCATTCCAGTGTAAATTTACAAAGAGTTTTTTAAACATCTTCATGATGTTCCTAAGTACAATGTTTTAATTAGTCGTGTCCCAAACACATCATTTTAGGTCATGTAAGACATTTAAGTCAAAAGATTAATAGTTTTTGCCCACTGAAAAACTCTTTATACATGAATAAGAACTCTATGTAGATTTTACCTTTAAGCGGTATTATTTTGCATTTTAAGTTGAAATTCGCAAAGAGTTTTTAATACATCCTCATAGGTTTCTAAGCACAATTTTTTGTACCTATGTCCCAAATACATAATTTAGGGCCATGAAAGACATTAAACTCAAGGGTCTAAAGTTTTTGTCCACTTAAAAGAAAGAACAACAACTCTTTACATTTTTAACCTTAAATCGGTACTTTTTTACCATTCCAGTGTAAATTTACAAAGAGTTTTTTTAAACATCTTCATGATGTTCCTAAGTGCAATGTTTTAAGTAGTCGTGTCCAAAACACATCATTTTAGGTCCTCAAAGACATTTAACTCAAGGATCTAAAGTTTTTGTCCACTAAAAAGACATGAACAAAAACTCTTTACATTTTTAACCTTAAATCGGTACTTTGTTACCATTCCAGTGTAAATTTACCAAGAGTTTTTTTTAACATCTTCATGATGTTCCTAAGTACAATGTTTTAAGTAGTCGTGTCCTAAACACATCATTTTAGGTCCAGAAAGACATTAAACTCGAAAGAATTAAAGTTTTTTGCCCACTGAAAAACACTTTTAAATAAAATACATTAATAAAAACTCTTTGTAGATTTTACCTTAAAGCGGTCGTTTTTTGAAATTTCCGTTGAAATTTGTAAAGAGATTTTATACATCTTCATTTGTTCTGATTTTTATGTAAAAACCTCTTTTTTGAGTGCCCATGTCTAAAACATATAATTCAAGGCCCGCAAGGACGAAGTTTTTGTCCACTGAAATAACTATATAGACATGAACAAAAACTCTTTGTAGATTTAACCTTAAAGCGGTTGTTTTTTGCAACTTCAGTTGGAATTGGTAAAGAGTTTTTTATACATCTTCATTAGGTTTCAAAGTTCAGATTTTTATGAACAAACCATTTTTAGTGCCCGTGTTCCATACATTTAACTGAAAAAATGTCCACTAAAAACTTTATACACAAACAAGAACTCTTTAAGATTTAACCTTGAAAGGGGTTGCAATTTTTGTTGAATTTTGAATTGGATTTATGCACACATCTAGTTTGGTTTCTTATTATATATAGATATTCATCTAGAAAGTTTTTCTTTTAGTACCTGGGTTTCATAATTATTTCATTTTATGCCATTCAAAAACTCTTTACCGATTTTACTAGAAATATTGCAGATTTGCAATTTTCCGTTCAAGTTTGCAAAGAGTTTTTGCATACGCATTATTCAAGCTCATTATTGTAATATTTATCGTTTTTTTTGGAACCTGAGTCCCATAATTATTCTATTTTTTGCCAAACGAAAACTCTTTACCAATTTTACTAAAATATTGCAGATTTGCAATTTTCCGTTCAAGTTCGTAAAGAGTTTCTGTGTACACTGCATTCGAGGTCTTTATTCTGATTTTTATACTTAAAACTTTATTCAATACCTGTGTACCATTCATATCAATTTTTTTCGACCCAGAAAGACTAAAAACTCCAACGATTGAAAACATTTTGTTAGATATTAATTTTTTAAGCAGTCCTTTCAAACACAATGTCTACAGGTACGATTTTGTATCGAGCTTTTGCATGCGTTTCAACTTTGCTTACGAAACAAAACAGATTTTGATTTAGTTGTTGGGTCCTCTGAGTCCCTTGATATTAGTAGACCACATAAATAGGGGCCCGCCGCGGCTTTAACTGAATGACCACCCGAATACACGTTTTATCATTTTGCTATGTCTGTCTATATCATGTAGAGTTCATGTATGTTTGAAAAAAAGTAGACAGATTGTAGGCGGAGCTTAATGCCGGACTACTTGCATTTTGAAAACTCTTTACCAGTCGACTCGGACAAACTTTTTACGAAAAAACGCATCCCGTAGAATTACGGTAGTCACGTAATCCTAACGACATAGGCTAGAGTTACGGGCCCGTAATCCTAGCCAAAATAATATGTGAAAGCTAGAGTTACGGGCCTGTAATCATAGCTTACAAAGCTTGATGAGGCTACAGTTACGGGCCCGTAATCCTAACCGGAAAGGTACTTATAGGCTAGAGTTACGGGCCCGTAATCCTAGCTTATAAAGCCTGTTGAGGCTACAGTTACGAGCACGTAACTCTAGCTTATAGGTTGATTAAGGCTACACTTACGGGCCCGTAATCCTAACCGGAAAGGTACTTATAGGCTAGAGTTACGGGCCCGTAATCCTAGCTTATAAAACCTGTTGAGGCTACAGTTACGAGCCCGTAACTCTAGCTTATAGGTTGATAAAGGCTACACTTACGGGCCCGTAATTCTAACCGGAAAAGTACTTATAGGCTAGAGTTACGGGCCCGTAATCCTAGCTTAAAGGATAGGATTAGACTAAAGTTACGGGCCCGTAATCCTAACCAACAAGTACCTTGTAGACTAGAGTTACGGGTCCGTAATCCTTACGGCACTCCCGTAACACTAGACTCCGAGGCTAGACATACGTTCTCAGAGTGAGGTCCCCTTATGGCGATCTTTTTATTAAAAGGTATTCATATAAAGAACTTTTAAAAAGGGTAAATGACTTAAACATGGCATACTGAAATATTTCTGACTTTGCCAGGTATATTACATTATGATTGCAGAGACAAAGATATAGTTATCTATGTCTCTGATAATTGTTTGAACCGGATTTTAAGTAATTGTGGAACCCGGAATGTACGGTATTGAACGGGCAACAGCAACAACCACAAATATAATCTGCTGATTTTTTGAGCACTTTAATTAGTAACATTACTTTCGGTTTACAAAAGTAATCAGTGTTTGATAAAGACTTACCGGAATGCTTTGAAAAAATATAATGACACTTTATTTACAGGAGGGTAGTGTTTGCTTTGGGTTTTTTAAATTAAATGTAATAAATTCACGTTTTAATGATATTACTGTTGGTGTCCCAAAACTGCCGACCGTTCGAAAATACCCGACCTCGCTCTACATCACAGTTTCAGTCACAGCAATGAAATGCGCTGTCTTTCGCAGTTTCTTAATATTTCCATATAGTTTAAGGTCAAGTTGAGTTGTCTTTGGCCATACGTCTTTGCTATCATTTCCAGGAGTGAGCATTCTTGCAGAATGTGTTCTGGAGTCTGTATGTCTGCGCCATAGAAGCATTGTGGTGATTGGGACAGTTTCATTTAGTGTCCAGCGTGTAACCTCACAATGGTTACTTGTTCGGCTCAGGACAGAAGGTGCGTGTCACCTTTGACTGTCTTTGGTTTTTTAACTGTCTTAATCAATCGTTGTAATATTCTCCTTATGACTGATTTTATTTTGTGGTTGGTCACCTGCATCCCCAATGTTGGCTAATTTCTTGGGAGTCGAAGTAGAAGCATTTACATAAAATATATGGGTTATTTCCACTATAATTATTAATAAAAAACAATCACCATTTTTATTATACGCCCGTTTTGAAAAAACGGACGTATTATGTTATGATGTTGTCCGTCTGTCCGTCCGTGGACAATTGCTTGTCCGGATGATAACTCAAGAAAGGATGTACCTAGGTTCCTCAAATTTTATGTGTGGATAGCCCTTGGGTAAAGGAGGTTCCCTATTGATTTTGAGACCCCAGGGTCAAAGGTCAAGGTCACTGGGACTTAAAATAGGTAAAACTTGTCCGGACAATAACTGAACTACCAATGTACCTAGGTTCACCAAATTTTATGTAAGAGTAGCCCATGTGTCAAAGATGTTCCCTATTGGTTTTGGGGCCCCTGGGTCAAAGGTCAAGGTCACAGTGGCATCATATGGGAAAAAAACTTGTCCTGACAATAACTGAACAACCAATCTACCTAGGTTCACCAAATTTTATGTGAGAGTAGCCCATGTGTCAAGGATGTTCCCAATTGGTTTTGGGGCCCCTGGGTCAAAGGTCAAGGTCACAGGAGCATCATATTGAAAAACCTTGTCCGGACGATAAATCAACAACGACTGTACCTAAGTTCACCAAATTGTATGTGAAGGTAGCCATGTGTCAAGGATGTGCCCTATAGGTTTATGGGGCTCCAGGTTCAAAGGTCAAGGTCACAGTGGCATAATATGGAAAAACTGTCCGGACAATAACTGAACCACCAATGTACCTAGGTTCACCAAATTTTATGTGAGAGTAGCCCATGTGTCAAGGATGTGCCTCATCAGTTTTGGGGAAACAAGGTCAAGTTTAAACCTTCAACCAGAAGATATCAAATTACCAAGCAGTGACTTTAATGTTCATTCAATATGTTAATAAAGTCAAAATGGCAAGCAATAAAAAACTTGTCCGGACGATAACTGAACCACCAATGTACCCAGGTTCACCAAATTTTATGTGAGGGTAGCCCTTGTGTCAAGGATATGCCCTATTGGTTTTGAGGCTCCTGGATCAAAGGTCAAGGTCACAGAGGCATCATATTAAAAAACCTTGTTCGGACAATAACTCATCAACGACTGCACCTAGGTTCACAAAATTTTATGTGAAGGTATCCCTTGTGTCAAGGATGTTCCCTATAGGGTTTGGGGCCCCAGGCCAAAAGGTCAAGGTCACAGAGGCATCATATGGAAAAACCTAGTCCAGACAATAACTTAACCACCAATGTACCTAGGTTCACTAAATTTTATGTGAGAGTAGCCCATGTGTCAAGGTTATGCCCTATTGGTTTTGGGGCCCCTGGGTCAAAGGTCAAGGTCACAGTGGCATCATATTGAAAAACACTGTCCAGGTAATAACTCAACAATGACTGTACCTAGGTTCACCAAATTTTATGTGAGAGTAGCCCATGTGTCAAGGATGTTCTCTATTGTTTTTGGGGCCCCTGGGTCTAGTTTAAACCTTCAACCAGAAGATATCAAATTACCAAGCTGTGACTTCAAACGTTCAATCAATATGTTAATAAAGTCAAAATGGCAAACAATAAAAAACTTGTCTAGACAATAACTGAACCACCAATGTACCTAGGTTCACCAAATTTTATGTGAGATAACCCATGTGTCAAGAATATGCCCTATTGGTTTTGGGGCCCCTGGGTCAAAGGTCAAGGTCACAGGGGCATCATATTGAAAAACCTTGTCCGGACAATAACTCAACAACGACTGTACCTAGGTTCACAAAATTTTATGTGAATGTAGCCCTTGTGTCAAAGATGTTCCCTATTGGTTTTTGGGCCCCAGGTTCAAAGGTCAAGGTCACAGAGGCATCATATGGAAAACCACCAATGTACCTAGGTTCACCAAATTTTATGTGAGAGTAGCCCATGTGTCAAGGATATGCCCTAATGGTTTTGGGGCCCCTGGGTCAAAGGTCAAGGTCACAGTGGCATCATATTGAAAAACATTGTCCGGATAATAACTCAACAATGACTGCACCTAGGTTCACCAAATTTCATGTGAGAGTAGCCCATGTGTCAAGGATGTTCCTATTGGTTTTTTGGGCCCCTGGGTCAAGTTTAATACATCTACCAGAAGATATCAAATTACCAAGCAGTGACTTCAAATGTTCAATCAATATGTTAATAAAGTCAAAATGGCAAACAATGGAAATAATGCTTTATTTTATTAGTAACATGAATTTAGTTCACCAAATTTTATGTGAGGGTAGCCCATGTGTCAAGGATGTTCCCTATTGGTTTTGAGGCCCCTGGGTCAAAGGTCAAGGTCACAGGGGCATCATATGGAAAAACCTTGTCCGGACAATAACTAAACAATGATTGTACCTAGGTTAACCAAATTTTATGTGGATCAGCCCATTTGTCAAGATGTAATGTGTTGATAGCTCTTTGGTAGAGGATGTTCCCTTTTGATTTGGAGACCCCAGGGTCAAAAGTCAAAGTCACTGGGACTTAATTTATATTGAAACATTTTCCGGACAATAACTCAATAATGATTGTACCTAGGTTCACCGAATTTTATTTAAGGGTAGCCTATATGTCTAGCATATGCCCCTTTGGTTTTAGGCCCCTAGGTTAAAGGTAAAAGTCACAAGGAAATCATGAGGAAAAACCTTGTCTAACAACCAACTTTATCTAAGATCCCCAAATTTTATGTATCAATACTCTTTTACTCTTTGGGTCAAGGGTGGGAACTTTTGGTTCTGAGGCCCCAGGGTCAAGGTCACTGGAAGTTTGTATGGGAAAACTTTGTGCCGGTGATAACTCAACCATGGCTGTACCTAGGTTCTCAAAATCTTTGCTTTGGATAGCCCTCCAGTTAAGGATGGGACCTATTCTGAGATCCCGGGGTCATTGGTCAAGGTCACAGGGACTTCATATGAGATAGAACACAGCATGGACTGCACACGGGCGTATAATGTCCCGCCCAGCGGAGCTCTTGTTTCTTATAGAATTGCAACACAAGTTAATGTTGTATTTAGAGGTCAATGGAATCAGAACGAATACACCAATTAAAACAATAGACAATGATACACTATTTACATCTGTTGTACAACATGAAAACTCATCTGGTAAGTATTTCGGACCCTTCCAGTGACCCGTATTATCAAATTATTATAGATTTTTGCTGCAAATTCTTTTACTTTACATTATAAAATATATTATCGTGAATATGTAAAAAATTGACCCAAAGATGTTTTTTTTTTGGGGGGGGGGGGCATTAAAGATATTAGTTTGAATATCGTTACATTTTATACCTAATTCATTGTTTGCTTGAAAAAGCAAACCGAGTCTTAGTACAAGGAGACCTCGGAGCGATCTCGTGAATAATTAATTCAAGTTAATTTCTGATTGGACGGATACCGCGTACGGCCATAGTGTATGAAAGATTTGATTTTATACATAGGCTGTCGTCTTGAAAGGATCCCCACTCAAGATCTTTTTTAATATATACTTATACACCTATACTAAATTATACTGTAAAGGTATGTAACTCGTTATCTCAGAAACCACGAAAATGGCCTGTTGCGTTTACAAGCTGTCTGTATGTAAGAGTCTTTCCTAAAAATTTATTCATTTACCCATTTACATGTACATGTGCGTAAAAATATCTAGAGGGAGGACTCTTTCATGCAGACAGGCTGTGGCTTTATATAGAAGTTTAATGTATATTTTAGTTATAGCTATATTTTATCAAGCAGGTATAAAGATATTAGGTTATGTTCTGACATATTTACCTGGGCAAACAATGTATGCTGTTGATAACCCTGAATGTGTTCTTGAAGACATTGGACAACTTGCTGGCAAAGTTGATACTTTACTAAAAGTAAGTATGTTACATCATGATATATTTATAGTCGGTAATGTATTAATTCATCTAGAAATATAGGTAGTGTTACCAAAGAAGAACATGGGGCATGTATTTCAGGGGTCAGGGCCAGTTAATATTGTGCATAACCAGAAACATAAAGCGCCGATGTCACTGCCCTGACATGGGTTCAATAGGACGAAACAAGACTGCATAATACAGTCCAATATTGTTTAGAATGGGAGTATTTTTTCAAGCGTAGGTGTTTACCTAAATTCATATCGTTGCGCTGAATCTGACTGCGCATGGCGGAATGTAATTGTCCGCGACTATATTGTGATACGTTTCAAAAGTTGTTACTAAGACCTGGGTAACAAGCACCCACTATCAATATATGGTTGATCGATTAAATGGTTGGATCCAGAATGAATTTGTTCGTCCAGCGTCTTTGGATTGAATCCATAGTCTTTGGGTTGATTGGATTAAAAAGACTTTAGTTGCACCCGATATCATTAATAACACTTTGTTGTATTTAATTGCATCACAATTTTTTTGGTTTAACTCCGATTTCTTTGGTTAGATATATACTAATGTCTTAAGTTTAATTTCAATGCCTAAGGGTTTATTCCAATGCATTTGGTTTTAATCACATGCTATTAGTAACATTCCAATTCATTTGGTATTTTTTTCGACGACTTTAGTTGCACTCTGATATATTTGGTTGGATTTTTAAAAATGTCTTGGTCGAATTCCAGTGCCTTTTTTAATTCCAATACCTATTGTTAATGTATTATACAATCGGTTTAATTCCAATGCTTTCAGTTGGATTCCAATATCTTAGGTTGGACTCCAATGTCTTTGGTTGGATTCCAATGTCTTTGGTTGGATCCCAATGTCTTTGGTTGGATTCCTATGTCTTTGGTTGGATTCCAATGTCTTTGGTTGGATCCCAATGTCTTTGGTTGGATTCCAATGTCTTTGGTTGGATTCCAATATCTTAAGTTGGATTCCAATGTCTTTGGTTAGATTCCAATGTCTTAGGTTGGATTCCAATGTCTTTGGTTGGATCCCAATGTCTTTGGTTGGATTCCAATGTCTTTGGTTGGATTCCAATATCTTAAGTTGGATTCCAATGTCTTTGGTTGGATTCCAATGTCTTTGGTTGGACTCCAATGTCTTTGGTTGGATTCTAATATCTTAGGTTGGATTCCTATGTCTTTGGTTGGATTCTAATAGGTTGGATTCTAATACCTTTGGTTGCTTTCAATGCTTTTGTGTGTTTCAATGCCTTTGGTTAACCTATCGATTTTGATGACCCTAGAATTAGAAGCCTACTGCATTTTACTCAATATTCAACCCACATTTATCTACAATCATTTACAATAATAATAATAATAATAATAACTTTATTTAATGAGGCAACTCAGTTGGGCAAGCCCAGTCTTCCCTGAGAGCCTCCACAATATTTACAATGATGATGACAGTATGATATAATAATGAAATTGAAAGAAATGAGCAATAATGAAAATGAAAGAAATGAGCAAATATTATATAACATATTAAAACAGGTACATATGCAAGAAAACAAATAATAACAAAGAAGACAAAGAACAAAAATAATTATCACATGCTTAGAGTATTCCCACCAGAGTAGAACCAAGTTAGGTATGCTTTTTTAAAAGAACGGAGGCTATTTGATTGGCGTACATGGAGTGGTATATTGTTCCAGATTTTTGGTCCAGAATATGCTAGAGATTTTCTGCAGAATTCTATTCTGGGTTTAGGAATGTTTAGAAAGTTATTTGAATAAGATCTTAAAGTTGTATTAGTTGTTGTTTGAAAGATATTGGACATATAATCAGGAAAAATATTATTTACAGATTTGTATACAAAAATTGCCTTTTTGAATGGAATGCGATCATGAATTTTCATCCATTTAAGGTCTGCAAATAAAGTCTCAGTAGGAGCATCATAACTTTGGTCAAGGATGATTCTTGCAGCTCTTTTTTGGAATTTGTACAGTTTATTTAGTAATTCAGCACTACAGTTACCCCAGATTGTACAGCAGTAGTCCAAATGGGGTAAAATATATGCATTGAAAAACATTTTTCTCTTGTCTGTTGAGAGATACTGTTTTATTCTCAGTAAAAGATATAGTAAGGAGTTGCATTTTTTGATTACCATCTCAACTTGTTTATTCCAATTCAATTTATGGTCAACATGGACTCCTAATAATTTTTCATGATCTGTAAAGTCAATTTGTTGATCTCCAAGAATAAGGTTAAAGTCATTATTTTCACTTGAGCTGAGAATTCTATGAATGTTGTTTGATGGTGAAATAATCATTGCTTTGGTTTTTTGAGGATTTGGTATCATTGAATTTCGTTGGCACCATTCATGAATGGTATTGAGGCTATTTTGAAGATCTTGGCAAATTGAGTTTAGGGATTTCCCTACAGCTGTTATGGTTGTGTCATCTGCAAACATATCAGCTGTGGAATTACTTAAGTGCAAGGGCAGGTCATTGATGTACAGAATGAATAGAATAGGTCCAAGAACTGACCCTTGTTGCACTCCAGAGGTTATTTCAAGAGCTGACGAGAGTTTGCCATGGATATATACTTGTTGATATCTATCTGATAAGTATGACTTAAACCAATGAAGAGTTTCTAGTGAAATGCTGTACTCTTTCATTTTTTGAATAAGTAGAGAGTGGTTGATCAAATCAAAAGCTTTGGTAAGATCAAGGAAGACTGTACCAACAAGTTTATTATCATTGATAGCCTCTATCCAGGAATCAGTTATAGAAGTAAGGGCAGTTTCACAAGAATGATTTGGACGAAAACCAGATTGATTTTTATGAATAAGAGAGTGATGTTCAAAGTATATTTTAAGTTGGTCTCCTACATGTTTTTCTAAAATTTTTGATAGGACAGGAAGAATTGAGATTGGTCGATAATTATTTTTGTCAGATTTAACTCCTTTCTTGAAAATTGGAATTACTTTTGCCTTCTTAAATTGAGATGGAAAACAAGATCTAGTAATGCTTTGGTTGAAGATGTATGTTAGGGGCCCTGATATAATATCAGTACTCATTTTAAGAAATTTGGCGCTGATGCCATCTAATCCAGTAGCTTTGCTAACATCTAATATATTTAATTGTTTTGTTACAAAATCTTTAGTAATCAAGGGAATTTTGAATGGTGCATCATTATTGACATTTTTACTCTTAACAAATTCCTGTAACCTATGTCTATCTTTTTCTGATATGCTTTCATTATCTCCTGAAGCCATAGTAAATATATTTGCAAAGAAATCATTAAAAGCTTCAGCAGCAGTTGTTGGATCTCTTATTGGATCACCTAAAGGGTCTAAGATAAAGTTTGAATGACATTTGGTGGATTTTCCAGACAGGTCTTTTAAATGTTTCCATAATTTACTGGGGTTGTTTTTATTTTCATTAATAGTGGTATTATAAAATGACTTCTTAGATTTTGTTATAAGTAATTTCAGTTTGTTGCGCCAGTATTTGTAGTTATTAATATCATTTTCCAATTTGAATTTATCGCGTTTCTTCATTGCCTCAGTAATTTCAGGGTTGAACCAGTCAGGAAGATTAGAGTGCTTTACCCGTTTTTGCTTGATAGGGGCATGAGTATTCAGTACTTCTGTAAAAAGATCTAGAAAACAGTCTAATGCATCATGTGGGTCATCATATATTTCTATTAGTGACCAGGGTTGAGTAGTCAATGAATTGATAAAATCATTTTTGCAGAAGTTATTTAGATTTCTGTATGAAATAATATTATGGATGGGCCCATTAGAGTTGCTTGATGACAATTTACGCGTAAAGCATACAGGATAATGGTCACTTATAGATATATTAGGAATTTGTACATTAATTATATTGCAAGGCATGTTAGTATAGATATGATCAATAATAGTAGAGGTGTTAGTTGTTACTCTGGTGGGTGTATCAACCAATTGTGTTAAATTGAATGAGTCTATCACATCTTTCCAAGAGGAATTAATAATTTGTGAATTAGCAAAGTTATAATTAAAGTCTCCAGTTAGGATAATTTCTTTGTTATCAGAGTACAATAGTTCTAAAACATTTTCTAGCTCCACATTCCAGCTATTGTTAGATGATGGTGGCCTGTATATATATCCAAAAATGAATGGCTTTTGTTTCGAACAATGTATTTCTAACCATATGGCCTCAATATTTTCCCTTTCTAAATCAGGTCTTTCTAAACAATGATATTTACAATTAACATATGCTACAATGAAACTCATGTTACAGGCATATGATGATGGTATAATTTATACTTTCAACACATTATGGGAGCTAACTCGAGTACCTGATATTGAAGATATGATGATAGACCATTGTGAACATGAGGTACAATTATTGGGACAAGATATCATATCAGCATATAAACAATATGTCTTTCCGAATCTAAACAACTTTCAAAAAGGTAAACCGCCCAATCAAGTACACCCTCTCTTAAACAACACCCACTGGGAGGGGCTAAAATGTGTCGCTGTATAGAGGTTGTTGATCTGCAAAAGGTTCAATTTAATCAAAATTATGCTTAAGGGAATATCGAAATCTGTTGTTTTGCAGAACAATCCCATCCCAAACCTACTCCGTTGTTTCCTTGAGCAATAAACTTTATCCTACTAGCTTAGTACTGGGGGACCAGAAAGCGGACTCGATAGTGATTCATCTAAGTTGTAAGAACTTGTCTCACAATCGAGCTAAAATAAATTAGTATACTAAGGATTTGTTCTGTAGAGGGCTGCTCTTAAGAGGTTATGTACTGTAATGATCTTATTGTCTTAAATATTTGTCTAGGAAAGCTGGTTAAGTGAGCGTCCAGCGCCCATATATAACGTTAAAATAAGTGTTGAAAACGGCATAAACTCCCAGTGAAAAAGTAGACATTCAAACGTATGTTGCTTATACAAAATGTACATGTAACTCAAGTTATTTACCACAGTCAATGCATTCATATATTGCATTCATTCTATGCAACATGCATTTAATTGCGTTCAATGACAACATGTGCTCATTATGTCGTTACAATCTATAGTGATCAATTATTTTCTTTTTTTAAACAAACATCAATATTACATCTAAACAAGTGTAAATCAACAACATATGGTACAGTAGAAATGTATATACAGTACCCACCAAAAGTGTAGAGACATTTTCACTTTGTATGTAGCCGCCTGGCTAGCTCAGTTGGTAGCACGCAAGTCTACTGATCGAAGGGTCGTGAGTTCGATTCCCAGGCAGGGCATACTTTCGTGGAGGTTGATGGTGAAATTATTTCTACGGCCATTCTCCCTCCTACCACTTATTCTTGATAATGTAGGGCAGTTGTCAGCCAATGACGAAAGTATGCGCTTAGTAGTTGGTTAACATCTTAATTCGGAGATTTAACCTTTCCAGGAACAGTGAGTAGGTTGACTGACCGCCGTCATATGACCTATAGCCTACAATGTGTTGCTACGGCGTTAAACCCAACAAAAACAAACAAATCACTTTGTATGTCAACTGAATAGCTTTTATCTAAAGTTTGATAACTGTTCATTTTGAAATGCTTTTGGTTATCATTATAATATAACTGAGACTACAAAATAGCATAAAAATTATTTTATGGAAAATAATTACAATAAACATGGTTATGGACTGGAGGTTTTACGGTGTCAGATGCTGAATCTTATAAACATGCATTCTCGTTCCCAGAGTCTTGTAGGATTCTCAATACTAACAATTAAAGCCACTATATGAAGATATATTCATTAATAGTAGACTTTGAAAACTCTTACAACCATGAAGTTATCAAAATATCACATGTATCGGGGGCGGATCCAGGATTTTTTTCTAGGGGGGGGAGGGGTCCGAACTTTTTCTAGGGGGGTCCAAACTTTTGAACCACAACCACATTATACACATTTTGCCGAATAATGCAACACATTAATAATAAAAACTACATAACCATTAAATATATGTTAAGCACCGAGAAAAAAATGCTTTATGCTACAATTAAAAATGACTTACTATCAATTAATACACTAATGGGAAGGTACATTTTGGACATTCTAGGGGGGTCCGGACCCCCCTGTTCCCCACTAGATCCGCAAATGTGTATCAGAGACACAATAAACAGCTCAAACAAGTCCAGTTCTTAAAAGAAGTGGGGTACTTTTATAAGAGCACGCTATATTCATTAATAGGCTAATCACGGTTCAATATATCTGTAGCCTGTTCAATTACACAAAACGTTACAGAACGTTCCGTAACGATACATTAGGAACGCCTCGGCCATTCACTGCGATTAATCTCGAACATATTTAGACGCTATTTTGAAACTACCGGTGTTGAAGTAAACAAATATATGATCGTTTAGGCAATTTATATAGTGATGTTTCGTTTTTAGTCCGTAAATTTTGAAACATCACTCATTGCCTTAACGATCTCACATTTGTGTATTAGATTAGGTTATTCGCAGCGAATGGCTGAGGAGTTCCGAATGTATCGTTATGTAACGTTCTGTAACGTTTTGTGTAATTGAACACGCTACTGATCCACTATAGTTATAGAGCTTAATTATGTAATTCGCAGTAAGTCTTTTCTATAACAAGACTTCATCTTAAACATTCTATGATCAAAACTGTTGTTTCAAGCATTGACAACCAAATTATACTTTCGGTTCTGATCTACTTTCACTTTGAAATGCAATAAATAACATTAACATATATTAAGCAAGATTTGTATTTATTAAAAAAAACTTGTTCATTATAGGTGTTTGAAATAGATAAATGGCTATTTTCTATGAAGTCCAAAACAAGGTTACTTTTAATAATGGGACTTTAAGTTTGGGGTTTTCTTTCTTACTATGTTTATATGTACATGTAATGTCTATGAGCTTTAATTTTAAAGCTAAAAAAGTTTAAGTGCGGTTTAAAGTCTGCTTCCATATACATGTTCAGCCGACTTTACAATCTTGAACGATTTTCATGTACACCTATATACGTTAATGTGATGTGTTCGCTTTGCATATCGATGTTCGTTTTGTTATACTGTAAGGGTATTATTATATATGTCAAAGTTTGTACATTTATGTTACATTATGTATGACAAATTGCTTTTTTGCCAACTTCAAACAGTGTTTCTATATGAGTGAATGTGAATTTTTCAATACATTTATATACTCGTATGCATAGTATATGTTGAAGGCAATTTGTGAAAATACGTATACATTTTTAATTTATACAACGACCTAAATTCGCGTGTTTTGTAAATTGCCTGTGTGCGTCAGGCATTTTTTTGTAAAATCCGTCCTATTTAAGTGATGTCACAGAGTCTACTGTGGTCAGGCATTTTACAAAATGCATGAGCATTATATGAATTTTACAAAATGTTTTTATTTTCAAATTGCTTGTTACACATACATAAAAACTTTGTGTTGTTATTGTTAAATTTTATTCAACTGTCAGCCCCATGTTCAGTAACTACTGTTAGCTAACGTTACGTATACGGGAGAACTCAACTCAAAGACAACTCAACCCATGCAATACTCAACTCAAAGTTGGGACAACTCAATCCGTTAGTGAGATTGAGTTGTCAGTCTCGGGTTGAGTTGTCTATGGGTTGAATTGTTCCGACACTTCCGTTACGGAACGTTTTGGAACGTTCAAGGTAACTGAACACGCTGCTGCATCGCACACAATAACCCTGTTTAATTAAATACTTGTGCTCGATATTAATTTTGTTCGAAAATCCCGGATATCTATTTTTATCGATAGTGAGTACAATACTACTGTAGTGAGTATTTAAGTACTAGAATTATCGAACAATTATCGAGTATTTAAATCAGCTGGGTTAATGTATGCTGCACTGACAGTTGAATGAAATTTAATAGCATATACAATGAACATGTACGTATATTTTCAGGGTTAATACATGGCGATCTTAACAACTGTAACATATTATTGAAGAAAACCAACAATTTTAGCATTGGCAGTTCATCATACACTGTAAGTGGTCTCATAGATTTTGGCGATGTCTGTTATAGCTATTATATATATGAAATAGCCGTATTGATAGCTGATATAATGTCATCGAAACTGTCACGTGATGTCAGTCCACTAGAGGCAGCAAGACGTTTACTTAGAGGTTACGTAGAGACATTTCCGTTACAGGATATTGAGTTAAATTGTTTAAGAATTATTATATGTGTAAGATTGTTACAATACTTTGTATTGAGTGCTGTTGCTTTAAGTAAAAACCCTGATAATGAGTATGCTGGGTGTGGCAGGGATGGTTATATAAAGATGTGTAAATATTTATGGAACTTGGACGAAGAGAGATTTAGACAGTCGGTTATTTTAAATTAGGCCCGGTGATACCTGATATACTTTATGTCATAAAAAATCATTCGGACTCCCGACCATTCACTACAAATAGCTATTAATATATAATAATTTTTCATTCAATAAATGATCGAGGTGTTCTAAATGATAAAATAATGTGATAATCGCCTAGAAATGCTCATATTTTGTATCTCTATTTAGTAACATTTAAATTTAATTAAACCTCTACAATCAGCATTAATTAGTTTATCAACAAATAATTTCAAACTACGTGTATGTTACATTAACACACTTTTATTATAGACACGCTAGGGTCGGAACAACCCAACCCAAAGACAACTCAACCCGAGACAACTCAATCCCCTACTAACGGGTTGCGTTGTCACACCTTTGGGTTGAGTTATCCACGGGTTGAGTTGTCTTCGGGTTGAGTTATCCCGTACCTATAATATTCGCTAACAGTCGTTACTGAACACGCGTCAGTTTTCTTAAACTACATGTATTCGTCCTATGACTTTTTGATGGTACTGTATTCATCTCAATAAGTCTACAAATGGATTGAATTCATTGAAAGGTGACTTTCATCGAAAAAATAAATGTGATTTTTCTGATATCTAAATTGCATCGTAGCATGTGACAGCGCTATTCATATACATGTAGCTTTTTTCATTCATGAAATTAGTTCAGGTATGATGTACATGTAATCTTAAGTTATGAATACTAATGACATCTTGTTAGCAACTGCATTTATACAAAAATAAAAAACACATTTTTATATCATTTCGTTCATGTTGTATAATCACATATATACCAAATGTAATAATTTCTTGATTAAGTTGTTCATGCCAAAGGCGACCGGCACAGTCCCGATTCACCAAATAGCCTACAACATACAGTATGCAATAAAAAAATGCTTTATCGTTCGTATAATACTAAATGGATATAACATACTTCGGATATAATATACCTCGCTGAACATACCTTTTTCTATGGCCCAGCGAGTATGTTATATCCGAGTTTTAGTGTACATTTTTGTACAAATATTGTATTTGTATTGTGCGTAAAGTTAGACCCCGATCTGATCTTTATGCAAGAATATTAATTACATCAAATACGTATGTAGTATTAATGCTCGATACCGATATCGGAATATACACATTTTGAATAAAACGTTACTTGCCAAGTGTAGAATAGGCGTGGTACTGATTTTCGTCGGGATATGTGTAGATAATTATTAATTTATTAGATGCAACTTAGGTCAGATCAGGGTCAAACTTTACGCACTATATTAGGTTGATCGGGACTGTTCCAGCCACCTTTTGGTTCGGGTCTATTTAAAACACCTATATGGAAAACTAATTATTGACATATTACGCTGAAGTAGTTCATGCTAAATGTTAACTTCTCATTCATTTTTCTGGAACACGAAGTGTACACTGTTACAAATTTTGATGGTTCGGATATTGTTGGCCAGTCGGATATTGTTGGCCAGTAGGATAAGGTGTTTGGTTATATTCAGCATATCCCTGTGTCCCATATGCTGGTACTGGTCCTGTGTTGATAACACCATAAGGTTGTCTTCGAATACGCTGAAATATAAGTTAGAAAAAAGTAAGTACAGTACAACCTCTATTAAACAACGCCCATTGGGAGGGACTTAAGTGTGTTGCTGTTAAATCAAATTTAAATTACATCTAAGGGAAATATCAAAGGCTGTTGTGTTGTGCAGAGGATTTGTTCTGTAAAGGACCGCTCTGCAGAAATTATACAGTATGTTAATTATCATTAGTGACTTGATCATAGTAATTGCAAAAGTCAATGATATTCAGTAGTGTTATTAAAATGTTATTGTCGTTGTTTGCAGTATTTGAAGTTTTCCTATTTTTGGCTATTGCAAATTTGTTATGTAGAGCAAACGTTTGTTTACATTCTGGGCTCATAAAACTATACACCGTGGTAAATTTTGTTACATATGAACAATTTATGCATTTAACAGTCCAGATCGCGTTTGTGAATGTGGAAATCCTGCAAACGTGTCTTTTTAATAAATTTATTTAAACGAATGTATATCTATAAATGGACATAACACCAATAATTTTTCATCCATATATCTTAACTAGAAATATGTTTACTTGTAAATCAAAAGTATAAAATTCCATGCATGGGTTATCTTTCTCCCATGTGAATTTCCACAAATAGAAGAATTCATACACTCTTAAACATGGGATTTGTTTATTTATTGGACCTTTCTATTGGATTTTTCCAAAAATATTGCTTAAACATCATTATGATACTTGTAAAGCCTGCATTCATATATTGATATATGTACTAATAATAAAATTAGAAGAACGAAACTGCTTACATTGTACAAAATTTAAAGTGAGTTTGTCATTTCCCGCATTTGCAAGCGTATTATAGAATGTGTTGGAGGATTTTTGATATCAATGAACTAAAACTTACCCTACGTCGACATATAATCAGAGGTATAATAATACAAAGTGTGATGAATACAATAGTGCCAATCACTATTCCAGCGATGGCACCAGCTGCCAGAACTATGTCACAATCAGAATAATCTCCACATGGATTATCAAGATTACAAACTAAACTTTCATCAACACATCTACCATTGCCACATTGAAACTCTGTATCGTAACATGGAACTGTTAATAAAGAATATTTTACGAGGGTTATCTGCAAGACTGTAGTTAGTGCATTCCATTTAAGAGCGGTTAATACAGTCTTGCGGGCAACCCTCGATATGTTAATGTACAGTAATGCCTGGAAGAGAATGTAGAACGTGGTTAATAGGAACATCGTCGACACTCTCACACAATTTATTCCATTCATCAGGCAATAGCAAATATCACAGACGGCCGGCGCGGTTCTTGGAATAAAAACACTATATACATTTGCTATTGTATCAATCTAGCAACCCCTCTGGGAAGTATTTATTCCAGCCGACAAATATGGCAAAGGAGTCATGCTATCTTTGCATGCAACCATTTCCATCAGGGTAGGGTGAATGGCGTTCTTGTACATTTATTGCTCAGGCGTGATATTTTTCTTCAAGGTAATCACATATGGTGAGTCTACGGGCGAGTTTCCAAAGCATATCGCTACATATCGCTTTGAGTCCGGGTACCCTTAATTTGATATCACACAGTTTGTTTTTGTTGTAAGAAGGGTACCAGGGCAAAAAGCGATACGTAGCGATATGCTTAGGCAACTCATCCTACGTTTAATAATGATTAACTGCATGATATTATTTTGGTAACAGATTAAGGGGGACTACCGTATATTAACAGTACAAGTATTATCATTTCCAAAAATGCTTGAAATCGCCGTTGAGCTGTGTATGACACCTTCTCCTTTAGTAAAACAGTCAAGCAATAATTACCAGCGTTTTAGACTGCCCAAGTCTATTTATAAAATGCTTGGAATTTAGCATTGAATGAACAGGCGCTGTCCTAGACATTTTCCAACTGTGCACGTAAATAGCCTTTTTCTGGTAGAATTTAGCCTTTTTCATGTCTATTTGGTCACTAAGAAACTATATTTATTAGCAAACCGAAATATTCAATTTAAGAACATGTTCTGCCCAAATTCCGGCAGCTAATCAAACGTTTACCGGTAAGTATTATTAGACTTGTCCGAAAGTAAGGTAGATAAGCTGGCATTTATTTAAGAAATGCGAGTTTGAAAAAGAGAAAAACGTCACATTTAGTTTTGCTTTTTTTCCTGGTCTTATTTTGCAACTGTCTTGAAACTGGTACTCGTTCATATATTGATAATGGTATTTCTGGTAATACCAACAGGTAACCCAACAAAACATGGCGTCGACGAGTCCATTCACGCACCCCTAATTCGACGTCCATTTTTTCATCATGTGACCTCAAATACGTCGTTTTGATTGGCTTAAGTCAAGCGGTGTCGACTACAAAATGCTCAAATCTTGATAATTGTATATATTGCCGTTCAGGAACGGCGGTCTGAACGGCGATAATTATAGTTGGTGCAAATTGACCTGTGACAGATTATTATACGCTTTGGTTACTATACTACTTTCAAGTAACACAATTAATTAAATTACAGTACATTTAAATAGTATTTTCTATTATGTCAATTTTTTAAAAGTCACACAAAGTATAAATGCATGCTTCATGTTATTTTTTACCGCTGATTTCAAAAATACGAGATAAAAAACGTATAAAATTTGGTTGCCTAGCAACGGGTGATTAGGAACCTACCACATATATAGAGGTCTATAATTTGACAAGGTAAGTGTTAAATTAAAGAAATGTAGTACTGTAAGCTATCAGAAATAAAAACATTTTAATTGTTAACCTGTCCAAGCACCCTATATAAACATTTTTGACCAGTTTCGCTTTTTTATTGAATGACCCTCGTAACTTCTTTACTTACAGTAATGGTATTGTGTAATTATCATATCAAATCCTGTCTGATGGTAGGACAAATCACTTTCAAAATACAAGAACAAGTCGTTACCACTTGTAGTTTTAACAGCGCTGGTCATATAAGAGCCACATTGACGTCCAGCAAAACCTGTAGTGTGGAAAAATATAAAAAATTATGAGAAAAATGCGTGCTTGGTCAAACATCTTATATCTGCGTCTGGCTTTGCCGTTTGTAAACTTGATATATAGTCACATGATCTGCGAACGATCTTCAGACACTTTTTTTCTGTAGTTCAACGTTCAATTTTAAATAGCAAAGAATCTTTCCACTAAATTTAATATTTTAAAAATCATGGTACCGTGCACAAGTAGTGATGGAGGGGTCATGGATTGAATCGCCGGGAAGGGCATGCATACTTCCGTGGAGTATGGTCATGAAATTTCTACGGACATATTCTCTCTCCTACTGCTGAGAACTTCATCATGAAGGGCAGTTGTCAATGACGGAAGCACTGCCTCGTAACTGGTTAACAGCTTAATCCAGAGATTTAACCTTCCCAGAAATTGTAAGTAGGTTGACTGACACCCATTATCGAATTTATCGCATTATCGCATTGTACTTTTGACCATTACTTTATTTTCTACTGTTCAAAGTACTGATATAAATACCGGTACCAATATGAATGGGTATTTGCCGTAACTTATGGAAGACATTGACTGTCCTATGTGTACATTCAATATAATGATCAAACCACCAGATATAACGAAAAAAGCACCTGATATATTTGTCAAATCTCTTTATATATTGAAAGGAGCACTCAGTATAATGAATAAACCATAGTATACAATGACGAAAACACTGAATATATTGAACCGACTTCTAATATATAATGCAAACTCCTCGTAGTATTTATTATTAATACATGTATGTTGCGTTATTCTGCAAACAGTATATTATGTGGTTGTGTTTGAAAGGTTTGGACTCCCTCCCCTAGAAAAAGTTTGGACCCCCCCCCCCCCCCTAGAAAAAATAATGGATCCGCCCCTGATACTAGCTCTGGTACCACCTACCAACTACCGCTATACAACTCTAACGTACAAACCTGGTAAATATCTATATGATATATCCCGACCATCATGAAGTTCTAACCAATCTCTTGTACAACCAATACTTGATTCTATATCAAAATGCTGAAACAATCAATTATTATACCATGAGTATAACTGTTTGTAATGAATCATCTGCGCAAATCACTTAAAGGTACTTAAAATGAATAAAATATCAAGGTATCTGGGGCTTTAATATAGTTTTCACAGCAACAGTTCATGAATAAATCGTGGTATAAGGGGTTTTAATTTAGTTTTCACAGCAACCGTTCATGAATATATCGTGGTATAAGGACTTTAATATAGTTTTCACAGCAACATTTAATGAACAGGTCATGAATATATCGTGGTATAAGGACTTCAATTTAGTTTTCACAGCAACAATTAATGAATATATCGTGGTATAAGGACTTTAATATAGTTCTCACAGCAACATTTAATGAATATATCGTGGTATAAGGACTTTAATTTAGTTTTCACAGCAACAGTTCATGAATATATCGTGGTATAAGGACTTTAATATAGTTTTCACAGCAACATTTAATGAATATATTGTGGTATAAGGACTTTAATATAGTTTTCACATCAACATTTAATGAATATATCGTGGTATAAGGACTTTAATATAGTTTTCACAGCAACATTTAATGAATATATCGTGGTATAAGGACTTTAATTTAGTTTTCACAGCAACAGTTCATGAATATATCGTGGTATAGGGGCTTTAATGTAGTTTTCACAGCAACAGTTCATTTATATGTCGTGGTATAGAGGCTGTAATGTAGTTTTCACGGCAACAGTTCATGAATAGATCGTGGTATAGGGGCTTTAATATAGTTTTCACATCAACAGTTCATGAATAGATCGTGGTATAGGGGCTTTAATATAGTTTTCACAGCAGCAGTTCATAAATATATCATGGTATATGGGCTTTAAGTCTACTTTTGCACAGAAAATTTTTATACTTACCTTGAAAAAAGCCATAAACTTATAAGAGAATGACATAGTTGTTAGTCTCAATGAACATCTGAAATTGTCCCTATAGAAAACACCTCTAGACAGTTTGAGACGTATAGAATGTAAACTTGTCATGTCTAATGTTTGGTTACATAGTTCATCCATGTAATCTAGAAAAAAAGTTAAATATACAAGAAGAAAATATACTGGACTCTATTGTAGTATAGTGAGTGATCTTTTTTCCCCGGGCTTTCAGGCCTAAGGCAAAGTATAGGGATCTTTTATGGGACGGAGGAATTTCAAGACCAAACTGGGAAATGGGGTTAGTTTCGTTTGGGGAAGCAGCCTTATTTGGGGGGGGGGGCGTTTTGACCCTGACTGGTGAAGCTCAAGGTGCTTGTCTATAGTCAGAATTTGAGTACCCGTCCACAAGGCCTGCAACATCTCCATATACATTATTAATGGAGGAAATATGCCATTCTTGTCAAATTTTCATGGAAGAGTATAATCAACATGGGCGAGGCTTGAACCTTCGGAACACTAGGTACGAACCCTATGTGTAGCCCACTACCCCACACTCTAGGTTTAGAAATAAATCAATGTCATTCTTTATTTAATAATACAAATAATAAAGCATATTTCTTTCATGATTTACGGTGAAACACCATTGTAGTGAAATTATAATCTACTATTTTCATTGTCAATGATAACATCTTAGAAGATAAATTACAGGTGACAATATGAGAAGAAATGACGTCACATTACAATTTGTGTAAAATACATCTAACAAAACACAAAGCTAAGTATGGAAGAAACAGAATATTTGTCAACTTTGGAGTAGGATCTTTTTTATTTCAACTCGTGAACTCAGAAAATGGCATTTTCACATGTGGCAAGGCCACTTATGAAAATATGTTTTCTGAGCTCACTCGGTGAAGAAAAAATCCATCTTACACCAAAGCTGACGAGAAGGATATCCTCTTTACATAGGTCTACTTACAATACGGTGGACTAGTAGATCCAGACGTATAGTACATCACTGAACAAAATAAAACCGTAAATATAATAAAATTACGCATTTTTCAAAATTGTCTATATCCAAAACTGATCTAGATCTATCTCGAAATAAGTAATCTAAATTTAATATTACAACTAAACCGATGATATTTATTTACACTGATACAAAGTAATATTATCTAAGCTAAGGTTGAACTGATCACGTGCATACTTTTTCAAGATAAAATTACCGTAAGTGGTTAACTAGATATACATGTATAGATGATAACAGATCATTGTAGTTTACAGGGACTTGTCCAGTATAGTAAATATAGGGGGTTTTGTATAGATATTTAACAATAGGGAACTATGTACGCCATTATATCGTTGGCTGCAATTTCACGCAACCAACAAGTTACAAGACACATGATTTCTTTAAATAAACTAGGCTTGTTGAATAACTTACACGTTTTTAGTTCATTTCACATCTATCTGTCTTTAATACTGAAACTTGCAATAAAACCATGCCTGACACTATAAAAATACTACATTGTATATTCACATTTAAACAAATTTAATGGGGTTTTCTGGCTGCTCTCAGCCCCCACAGTGCAGAGTATGGTTCACACATATAAAAGTACATAACATTGTTTGTATTGTATTTGAGTGTAAGATCTTGTGGGAATGAATCACACTTGTTAATGAGTGATTAAAACAATGCTATAAAAATGACACTGAATATGAAATCATTTATGTGATATTTTTCAAGTGATAAACATATGAGTATTAATCTACATGTTCATACATGATGTTAAGAAACATCATTGTCAAGTAATACATTTAGTTACTGAGAATGGCACCAGCCAATAGACTATAATTTGATCCTGAATTCAAATCTTTTGGTTTTCCCCTCCGGTACAAACAAACTTTCACCGTTACAATGAAAACACATGTAAAAGAACAATAGGATTTAATCCATAGTTTGTGCTATTTAACAATAATGTGTAGAAAACTTTGTTTGTACCGCATGTGCACAGACGAAAAAAAACAAAAATTTGAATTCCAGATTAGGCCTATTTAATTCACTGATGAAAGTTTATGCAGTGGTGTAGCATCACTTTAAACACCTATCTATAGTTCTCCGCTTGCATGAACAGAACAGACCAACCTCGGCTATGACAGAGTCATTCTCGTACTCACTGGTTATCAAGTTTCTAGATAGTGAATCTTGATAACCTCTGGGTACGAGAATGTGACAGAGCATGGTCTTTAGAATATATGTTTACAGAGACTGGCTTACACACAGGTGACAGACACAAATTTTCCTTATTATAGTATATATAATATATACTATATAATAAGGAAAATTTGTGTCTGTCACCTGTGGGCTTATACACATGTCAAGAGTAATTTTGTATTTTTCATATGAAAATAATGAGGTTTTAAGCTTTGAATCTGTTGCTGTGGCATTAAATTCAACAAAATAAAAGGACTATATTACCCAAACAAAAAATACTGACTTCTTTCTATGAAGGAAATTCAATACTAAATATCAACTTTTTATGGCAGCGTATAACCAGCAGGAATCAAATCCAGAACCTCCAGATACGATTCTTAATCCTATGCTCTTCCACTCGACCACAGTTAGGGTTCACAAACGAAGACAGTTAAGTTCTTATATAAAAGACCACCTCTTGGTGTTGCTTAAATGATACATTTTCTATATTCACATGTTTGTACATTTTGTAACAAGATACAAATCAAACAATTATCAATGATTTTTTAGTCCAAATGTCAAATTTAAGAAGAATAAGGTCCCTACATTAAGACTGCTCTGCTATTTAGACCATCCATTCCGATAGTCCTTACAGTAGGACTTCACTGTTTAATTAAAACTCCACCGTCGGAAACCCATTGACAAATACATTACTGACAAATAATACCCTGCAGGGGCGTAGCTAGCCCAAACTAAATGTGTAGGCACAGATAAGGTAGGGGGGTCCGGTGGCATGCTCCCCCAGATTTTTTTTTAATTCTACATCTCAGTAGCTGCATTCTGGAGTATTTCAGGTCATTTGTTAGTATTTGTACCTGTTATATGTAAAAAGAAATCACTATGTCAGTCTTGTAGTTTAGTCATACAGTGATTTTTATTGCATTTTTGGCAATTTTAGCCTTTTTATTTTTTTCGAATTTTCAAAAAAATGTGTAGGCACGTGCCTTGTGTGCCTATAGGAAGCTACGCCAATGCCCTGGGTAACCAAGGATGATGAAACTCGTATGTTTGTTTGTTTGTTTGTTTTTGTTGAGTTTAACGCCGTAGCAACACATTGTATAGGTTATATAAAGGTAAAGAACAAAGATATAATTAAAATGTTTACTTTTTTTTATTGCAAATATTCGTAGATTACAATAACACATAATGTATAAATGATTGGATGTCAAACATATACTAAATTATAAGTTCTAATATGCTAAAACTTTCAAGACCCACAAAAATGTGTTAAATGCAAAAAAAACATAAGTCACAAAAAAAACAAGTACAAAAAAGTTAGAAGTTTCACTATTGTCAATGGAATTAATAAAGCAGAATTATTCACGCGAGAAAAAGGAAAAAATGCATAACCATTGCAAACCATAAAAGGGAGGCAACGAATGGTTTCAGTTTCAATATTAGGGCTTCAAGAAAAATGTCAAATAATTTGAATTTACCCCGACTTAAATAATACATCGATAAATTTCAATTTGGTTTTGTAAGCAAAATTCGAAATAAATAAATTTTGTATTAACTAATTAAAATTAAGTCAAACTAAAGTTATTAATCATTGGCGTTCACTATAATAGTGAGAGAATCATCAAATTTGAAAAAAAATCAGTAATTACAGTTTGACTGTGTAATGAGTAATATGTATGTACGATTACACTTACGAAATCATTTATTCAGTTATACAAAATACACGACAAAAATTATTGACAAATTTCTTGCATAAAAAAATCTGAAAAAAGTACACAACTTACAATTTAATGTAAATTAAATATGGAATGATAAATCACAATTCAATATTGCTTCGCCTATGTCGTCGTTTTTTGTTCGAACAAATGATGTAAGAAATGATATAAATGATGTTTGGATGAAACGTTTTTTGTCATTAACAACCTACGGTATAATAATGAAAACAGTCTGTTTACAATGAACATTCTTATGGATTATACAAAATGTTTATATATTATGAACATATTTATCAATGCGATCACATGACTTGAGACAGAATACTCTTCAAAATGGAGGTGCTGTACACAAAATTTATTCATCAACTTTCATACGTAAATCTTCTGTTCCAGAACATTCTATTTTTGTTTAACTAAGGTCAACTTCATAGCAAAACAAACAATACTCTTCAAACTTAAAAAGTTCAAACAACAAACATTGAAGATATCAAATTTCTTGCAGTGTTGCAATCTTAGGTCAAGTTCCTGCTTGTTGAAGGAAAGCAAGGCAACTAGAACTGATTCTAGGTACAAACTGACCAACAGCTACAATGTGAGCTAGAATCACAGCATTGTGTCTTGATAATGCTCTAAGAAATATGTAATCATAAGTCAATGACTTAAAATGCATTTCTCACAACACATAGTGGTTTGATATCAACCTTGAATAAAAATTAAAAATCAGTCAAAACATTAAAAGTTCCAAAACAAACAACACAAGATGTATTCATCTAAAATGAAGCAACCATTCCAGTCTTGTCACATATAGATAAAACTGTTAGATTCTTTTTTCTTTTCAAAGACCTTTTTGTCCAGCAAATTAAAAAGCGGGAAATCGCCCATAAAACTGGCATTAGACTTCCAATACAAAATGTTTAGAAATAACAAGAATTTAAATTTGTATCAAAAATTCAAAAGGCTCCCATTTGGCAATATCAGAAAACAGAAGAAAATGATTTGCCAAAGTAAAATAGTATAAAAATGTAAGTAAAAAAAGAGATTAATTTCACAATACTTCAGTATTCTTTGGACAATGCTTACAAAGTAAGAGCTCTAAGTTCATTGATACAATAAATTATCCAATCAAATTCATCTTTCTATTTACTGCTAACATGATAACCAATCAAAATTCGTCTCTCTAAAACAAATACAAAAAAAATAAACCAATCAAAATCTGTCTACTTAAAACTGATACAAAATGGCAGCCAATCATATTTCACCTGTCTTGAACAGAGAAATGTGGCCACTGTCTAAAGTTTAAAAAGCTAAATTAATACTTTGTTAGAATAAATCACATAAGAACAATGAAACTACAATAAATGTATGATACAAATACGCTAGAAAAAAGTTTGTGCTTACAAAGTAAAGAAGGGGAAGAAAAAACACTGGCTAGATAAAACAACATTCATCAAAAATACAAATTTTAAACACGTTACAAGATACACATATTGTGGGCATAGCGCAAAATGGTCATAACTCACTTTTTTATATTGAGTTACAACCATTGTGCGCTAAGTCCGTGACATAAACTTCCAGTTAGTACACTAATAAACAGCAAAAACAATGTCTGTTGCCTCTATATAAAGTTATGAAACTATTTACATCTGTAATAAGACTACATATAGGTGACAATGATATTAAGCACGCACACACACACACAAAACTGGAAAACTAGAGTCAGATGTGTATGAACCTCACACAAAATGGTTATCTCTCACTGATTCGTTTTTACTTTGTATGTAAGGACATTTAAGTGTTATGGGACTAACTTTGTTTAAAAAAACCTTGAAATTAACATTCATGGTATACAATTAGACGTATGAGCAGGACACAACTCATCTTCTAAAGCGATGATTTCTTATGGAATTTGGTTGCAGTCTGGACTAGCCTTCACACTTCCTTAAAAAAAATCAGACAATGTAATTCTTAGAATTTCAACCAATAAAGTTGCAAGATTTAAATAGCAACATACTTTCCCACCTAATCACAGTTACAGCAGACATTTAATGCCTAATTAGTTTTTACAAATTTTCATGAACTCTGGATTATTTTTTAAAACCACCAAATTATCTATCTAATATTCTGATGCTTAAAAACTTACATTACCCGATAGCCCAGGTACATCAGTACGACAACACATTTATATTTCAATGTCTGCATAAATATTACGTGATAAAAAGTTCACATCAAGGTTTGTAATTTCCTTTATGGATACACCCTGAGAAATTTGTGCATGTTTAAATGATGACTTAGACATCATTAATTTTAATAATAATATAATAATATAGTTTATTTTAAATCAAAAATGACTGTACACGATAATATATGAGTATAAACAGTGACAAAATACTTTTCTAAAGATACAAGGAAATAATCTATTTACAATATACTATTTACAATTTTTTTATCTTTCCCCACTTGGGAAAACATTTTCGACTATTCCAAACTTGTATTGATAATTGCTTAGATTTCACGAGAATACATTTTGCATTTATGACCAAAACCATAGAAGTGATCATATTAAATTTTGCATTATTTTTCGAATACTTTTTTAACAATTAATAAATTCACTTATTACCTTCCAGACTCATTCCTTTTCTAAAATCCTAGCATGGCACAATTATGCATTTTGATTTCAAAATATTTTAAATTAAAACATGATAACGTTGACATGGCAACAAGCTTTCTAATGTTAACATAAAATAATGTATGACATAAGGACATATATGTATATAAAAATTTGTACTAAATTAACAGTCATACTTTACTCAATGATTAATAATATACCTGATTAATGATTAATCATTCAATATCAATTAATAACTCATACATTATATATTGATAAAACATACATTACATAATGTTAGAAATGCTAGCAACATAAATATCAAGAATATTATGCAGTATAAACTAATTCTTTTCATTTCAATATGACACAATTTGCACTTTAATCAAATGGCAGACGGCACACAATGTTTGCCACATTTAAAGTTACGACAAAATGCTGTGTATGAGTGTGATGCTATTTACACAGGGGCGTGTCACCACCAAGGTTTGACACTAACTGTTTTTACTAAGGACCTCAAAGGAGCCCCTAGTCAGTTACTTAGAGATTTCTTCTTAGTGTTAGGGAATCCTCCAATAAAAGACAAAAATTTCGAATACAGATTTGCAGTCACTGATTATAGTAAACCATTCCAGGCAATTTTCAGGGATTCTGATGGAATCCCTACCTGAGAATCACTGGGATTCCTTCCAAGTTTTTGTGATCCTCTGAATCCCGAGACACTGCTAGTGTCAAACCCTAGTCACAGCCGCATATTTTTAAATGAAAACAATAAATTTACCCAGTAAATAGACAAGAATTGTTTCATACAACATTTACACTTATAAATAAACCACTTTCTCTACTAATAAGATAAAATACAGTACCCACCAAAAGTTTGGAGACATTTTCTCTTTAAATGCCTACTAAAATAGCATTCATCAAAATCTTTACAACTGTTCATTTTGAAATGCTTTGTAGTTTTGCTTTATTGTTTGGTTACTATTCTATTTATAGTTGAGACTACAAAAGTACCGTAAAAACTCTTTTATAGAAAATAATTAAATTCAACATGGTTTTGGTCAGGCTTTGTGATGTCAGATGCTGAATCTTATAAATGTGATGCATTCATGAAATTTATTTTTACTTTATCACAAACCCTACTTGAATATATAAAAAATAATGATTCTACTATTTGGACAATAGAAAATTTATCTGAGAAATGGGTGAAAGTTTTAAGTGTTGAAAATACTGAAAACCTACATTTAAAATACTGACAGTTTTTTTATATAAATTACATAAAGTAATTCATTCTTAAAATACAGAAATCAGTATTAATACTGAATTCTATTCTCAAAATACTGAAATCAGTATTAATACTGAAAACTTTCACTCATGGAGAAAGTCCCTCACACGACATGAACAGACAGATTAGAGATCACAACAGCTACCTGTGAGTGTGACACCTTAGGCACACAGGTGAGCAAATAAACTACAAGAGCAAATTAACATTCCTGGAGAAAAGATCACATATATACAATAAACACCATGGAATGACAAAACAAATGATTATAATGAATGAAAAATACAATGATATCTAAACATTCAGAGAAAAATTACAATCTTTCATACTTTCAATGCAATGAAGAAGTAAATCTAGTAAAAAAAGGACGACAATTTGGCTTAGTTAGAAAAATGGTCATTTTGTGACTCTGATGATCAGGGATAAAATGTAAAATATTTGCATGCAAAATAAAAATCTCTATACAGTTAACCATCATTCAACTGCTTGAATCTGAAACACATTTGGAATTGAAAGGAGACATCCAAAATAAAGTACAAGCAATCTAATATAAGCTTCCAATCTGAATGGCTTCAGTATATGCATTTTACATAGTAAAAAACAGGAAGCTTGTTTTGTATAAAAAAAAACTATACAAAATTCTGTCCTTATTTAAAGTTTCATAAAAAAATCTGATTTTTTTTGGCGCCAAAAGATTCCAAATATGTCTTTACACAAGGTTTTCATTTTTAACAGTTAGACATTACAAGTTTACAAAAATGGGGGTCCTTATGAAACCCCTTTAAAAGTATGCCAAGATAATAATTCCCTCACTTTTACATCATTCTACAACCCCTATAAAGTTTTCTGGATAGACATACATGTATATAAAGTACACACTACCATAGAAACAGTTACTATGACGACAATGATGAACGATGAAGAGAAAAAAAAACACCACACACCGTAAAAAACAATAAAGTCTGCTATCTGCAGGAATTTGAAACTATTTACAAAGATACGATACATTTCTTATCACAATAATACTTAATTTTTATTATACATACTAGGCAAGCCGAAACAATTTCAAACATGTGTCATGTTCAACAATGAAAAAAAAAATCCGCTTTTTCAGAATTTTCTTCAATTTTTAAAGTTTTCAGAATTTCTCAGAAAGTCAGATTGAATATTTTCTTTAATTTTTAAAATTTTAAGAATTTGTCAAATTTAATCAACCTTTCAGATACAATTCCGTGAAATTTCTATTCTTTGATGCAAATTACTTGAACAAAGCAAAAATAATGCTATAAGCATACAACAAAATTCTTATACCTAATTCAGGCAAATTAATAAACATATTTTTACTACATAGAAAATATTTGTCATCATATAATGAGAAACAAAATAAAACTAGAACTATCACTGAATGTGATGATATACCCCCAACAATATTTGTCAAGAAGTTTGAATCAAATCCATTTAATAGGTGCAGAGAAAATGAGTGGACACAATTTTTCATCAAAGGACCATAACTTTGCAAAAAATTAATGGACCGTAACTAAATTGAAATATGCACATGCCTGCTTGACACCCCGTCTATGCATGACATTTGAATCAAATCTGACAATAGGTGCGGAGAAATTGAGCGGACAAGTAAAAGCTACAGACCAACCAACCGACAAGCTGACTCCTATATATCCCCTAAACATGGTTTTAGGGGTTATAAATAAATAGAACACAGTCTAAACACACTAATTGACTACCAATATATAGAAAATATAGAACAAACATATATATATATATATATACATACAACTATACTAGAGATTCTAGGATGGGGGGAGGGGGTATAAATCTTTGGTAAACATAAGAATTGTCTGTTTAACATAATCATGTCCATTATACTTTAAAACCTTATCTACTATAAAAAAGTTGAAGATGGAAACTAAATATTTAAATGTACACTTCCAATAAAAAATACAGAAGTTAAAAAATGCAGAACTTTACATCTCTAGTTAATTAACTTCTTAAATCATTCTTCATTCAGAGCTATTAAAACAAAATGAAATTATGCTTGGCTTTTAAACTATCCAAGCCTCGCGCTCAGCTTTTGAGCTATTTAAGCCTCATGCTCGGCTTTACGCTATTTAAGCCTCATGCTCGGCTTTTAAGCTATTCAAGTCTTAATACATACTTAATTAATATAATACATAATTTAGAATTTTTCTCACATAATGAGGTGATATGCCTGTGGTTGCACCACTGTATTACAGTAATTATAAATATGACACAAACATTGACAACGACGATGATTTCAGATACAACTCATCTCTCGGTACAATTTTTTTTACCTTCCATATCGAAGGTAATCATTTACCTTAATATGCATCAATAAATAAATATAACCTTTTTACTTCAAACAGCCTCATACCCTCTAAATATCTTACCACGAAATATAATATGCATACTATACAGACATAGTTGAGCTGTTAAACAGTGTTTATAAAATGGTACATTATGCGACCACGTCAATACCCGAAATGGCACCCATCAATCCAATATACCCAATATCATACATATCGAAAAAAACAAGTATTTACAGTTCAACGTTATTACCTCCCTTCCATTAACTCTTCAAAATACAAACAGCACTTGTAAAATAAATAATTGAGTTACTTCCCCTGATCCATTATACACATAACAGATTTTATTCAGAACTCTGATAAATATGTCGTTTTTTTCCAGCAGAAAACTTTGTACCAGATGTACTCATGTGAAACAAACTTGAAATAAAAAAGTGTATACACAGGACAATAGAATTTTATCTGCGTTGCATGCCTTTCAGCAATAAATATGTAAAATTACTTTGTTTCACATAATGCATCCTGTACAAAACAAACCTTTTCGCCTGGAAAAAAAACATAAATTCGAGTTCTGAATATGAACTATTATCTCCCTTGGATCCTCACTTAAACTATTCATTTCTTCGGCACAACAATAGTCACTGATCTATCTTTAACAATTAGAATACAAAGAAAAATCCTAAATATTGTTGACCTCATCATGAATCTATGATTACTCACTTAAACCCTTAGGTTTTATAAAAAATGCCCCATCATAAAATAATATAATTCTGCTCCTCAACACATTCAATAAACTGTTTCTTAAATGTCAAATACATGTTATCGACCACTTCAAATATTCCAATCTATTTTTGCAGAAAATTTTACCCTGAGATTTATTGTATTTTCGTATAGGCGCAGATTGTCTTAAACTTGATAGATAAATTACGCATTTAATTTCATTTGTAACTTTACATCTCATGTATTTAAATACATTTATACCTCACAAGACTTGCTATAGATCTTTCATATTATAATTACACACATATAGTAGGCTTGGCACAAAACAGCCATAACTCACTCTTTTAAATTGAGTTACTATTTTGCCCTAAACCCGCAATATGTTCTAATGTTAATGTAACATAAGAAAACATAAAAATGATATAAACATTTATCACCGATTAGTTTTAAAAGTAGAGCTTCACACAAACGTTAAACAACTACTGGCTGTTACCGATTTTGCATTTCTGTGAAAAGTGAAAGCATGTATACAAAAAATGTTGACTATTATGAGAAGATCTACACTCTAAAGGGTAGATTTTACTGGCACATGTAAATACATGACTTAAATACAAAGAGACTACAAAACCACATGAGAATCTAGATGGTTGTTAACGCTCAGTGTATTCACTTCACTTAATCGCCATGACCATTCTCAAAATCTTGGATACCTTTTCCAAGAGAAAAATACAATTTATTACATGGGTGGAAGTAAAGTTTCGAAAATAATGAAAGACTTCTTTCGAAATACTAAATAGACAAATTTCATAAAAATTATATTGAGTAATTCATTCTAAAATTCTTAAATCAATATTAATGCTGAAAATCTTCACCCTAGCAATTATTTTCTGATTCTATAGTCAATATCAAATTTTAAGATGTAGCTTTGATGCAGTGGATATAGTAATATACCAGGTTTCCTAGAACCAACCAATAGATATTTTCACCACAGCAAAAGGTCACAGTAAAGTTACATTATAATCCAGCAAGATCCAACAGTGAAACATTGTTCAACTATCCACCCATTCATTAAAAACTGTTTTTAAAAGTAATTGTTTTGAGTACATGATAAAAATATAAATAACTGACCGACTGGCAAAGTTAGACCAAAATAGGTGGACAAAGTGAAATCACAATAAAATCTACAAATGTACGTTTCAAACTCACATATGAGTATAAAAACCCAAGCAAACTAGAATTCGGCATTTAAAACACTACATGTAGTTATTGTCAAGCAAAAAATAATAAGAATGCAGTGAGATCATGACAAAAAAGGTGAGATTTAAGTTTTTAAAAATTACATGAAAAAAGTACAGGCACACGGCACAACTACACAAAAAGTTTTCTCATCACATAGTTCACACATCAAATAAAAAACACAGAGGTTTTTTTTAATTAACGACTATCTACAGAACTGCAGCAAAAATATCTTTAGTGAGGATTTTTTAAAAGTTCAGTATAATCAACTGTCTCCACTAGCGACCACCAATGTTATTTTTCACTTGTGTGTCAAGTATAAAACATTTTTTGACAACTATGTCATTTTAAAACTTATAACGAGTAATATGTGTGTATAGAACATATATATATAGATATAAAAAAGCACCATTAACTCATGAATCATTTTTTGTACATATTTATGCCAGCTACAGACATCTTTAGGGGCTCTTGAGATCCCTTGGCGGCTACAGCTATCATTAGGGGCTCTTGAGACCCTTAGATCTGTCACCTGAGTACTTTTTTTTAATATTCACACTTGAAGAGTTATCTACTAAATATGCCCAAATATACCCAATATATATACTGGACAGTATTTTTGTTTTAGTTGCCATGGTAACCACATTTCTATATAAGACTCTAAAATAAAGATTATTCCTCAATCTTGGTAGAATGGTCACATAAATAAGAGTAAAGTTTCATCATCATGACCACAGGTTCTACAGACAAAATGCAATCACAACATCTCTATCCACCAAGTACATTGTACTTAGGAAGAGGTCAGAAAATGTCTTTAAATTGTAATAGTTAACTCAAGCACTGTGTACAAATCTGTAGACTGGCACCATTGACAATCAGTTTATTTTTGATAGTCACTAAAAATTCTATCAACTTTTTATACATCATTTAATTAAGACATTTAATCATTATGAAAATGTTCAATATTTGTATATTTTGTTTTCATCAAATATATTGAGTTCTGATAAATTCCTATGTGAATAAGTGAGCATAAATTCTTCTATATCATATCATATCATATCATAGATTTTTCGCGTTTTTATTTCACACAATCACTCTTCAATAAATAACATATATAAACACCACAAGTATTCTTCACACGTAAACTGAGATGTTCAAGTATACATGTATATTGTATTTTGGTCCACCAAACTTCAGATATCGTTGACATAATCAGTTTGTCAGCATTTATAACGACACAATAATTTTCTGATTCAGGATATATAGCATTCATCTGGCATCACGTACAAAACACTTTTTTAAATATTTGGCAGTGAGTTGGAGATCACTTGATTTCATTCCCATACATGAGGAGAAGGAGGCAATTCCGAGGGTTGGGCGACCTGAGAACTGCAAGGGGAAAAGAAAAAGAGAACAAAATTAAAATCATGCAATAAAAGTACGGCAAAAAAATAGCACAATGAGTTTAAACAACAGAGCAATAAAGCGTTAATATTGTGAATTTACAAAAAAAATATCACACTCAAAATTAAACATGTTAAAATCATTTTAAAAATTTGTGCAAACATTTTTTATCAACGAAGTCATTCGGTAATGTATATTAGTAGATGAACTGAGGGGTAAAATACTGGAATAAAAGCTAAAAAAACAATTCCAAGCAAACTAAGCCATGTGAACACACAACATACAAGCTCAGCGCTTGATAGAACAAATGAACATTATGTTCAATCCATTGAAATACAGGCATTTTTTTTCTACAACTAGCTTGCTATTACAATATACAGTCATGTGTAACCTACATGAAATTATATTCCTAAATAATTGAACATAGACAATTTTCATTGAACATTAGTCAATCTTCCCTTCTTGAATATTCACATAATGATAATTGTACCAAGTACTCTTCAATTTATAAAATCACGAAAAACCCTTCAAAGTACACAGAACAAAGTACTTTAAACAGCACAATTATCACGAAAAAAATAAAACACCTAAGTAATAAACAATCTTTCGCCATAATGAATAGTTAATTACTTATTGAATTATTCACTGCTTTAAATGTAAATGAATAATTTTCAGAGTTGAGAATAAATACCAATTTGTAATGTACAAAACATAAACAAACCAAAATATATATTTCAATACCCAAATAAGAGTAACCTATCCAATTCTCATAAGTGCTTTTAACATAAAAATAATATATCAATACTTCACAAACTGAATGAAGTCAGACATATTGTTAATTAAATTATAATTGATTTCACAGGTAACCTTTGTTAATTAACATATTTCCCATAACATCCAACATAGAAGGAATACTGTTTCACTTTCCGTATTGTAATACTTGTATCGAAAAAAGAAGCCTTCGATAAGAAAATTTATCGAGCCTATTTTTGGTTCACCCTAGACACTGGAGAGGTATATAAATCCAGAATGCTTACTTTGCAAAGTTTTTGAATGATATGGAACTAGGATTAAGGCATAGAGGCACTCTGTTATTCCCTTTCTGTTGTTCTAATATATACTTGTGTAGCTTTTCTGAAATAAATAAAGAAATAAAAGGTCAATCAATATTTAGTCCGATTTTGTTATCATGTTTTTATTAAAAAAAAAAACGGGGCAGCATATTATCAAAAATCATATGATGATTTAACAATACAATATAGAGGGATTTACGAGTAAAATCGGTTGTACGACGCTTGTTAATATGAACCCCTGTTCCTTAACAAAGATTTTGAAGTTTTATTAGTTCATATCAATTCATTTGAGCTGTATTGTTATTTAGCTGTATTTATAATAATAAAAATAGTGACAATTTTCTTCCATTAATATGTATTCGCCAAGCTTGTGATCCGGTAGAGGAATACTGGTTACAGACAAGGGTACAGGAAAGCTAGGTTAGGTGCACTGATCACTGTAAAACCCAAATTTGAGTTGACAAGGCAATAACTTTAATGGACAAGTAATATTAATTACAAACGTTGTTTCGGGAGTCATTTTCATTTTTTACTATAATTTCAAGAGGACTGTTTATCTGAGATAGGGGAAAAAACGTGATTGTGAGAGGAGATTGGGGCCCATATTCGGCCCTAAAAAATGCCAAGCGAGGGCACTGAAAATTGAAAAAAACATACCTTTTACTTTGAAGACTGATGTGAGGTCATCTTCGAAGTCATATCGGAAGGGTTCTTTGCATAACGGTTCAAAATCGTTTGTATAATGCCTTACTCCACCAACATTGTGACAGCATGTACACATACAGGAATGATAACGTAATCGACCTTCATCTAAATACGGGTGTGCTAGTGCGTCGGCTGCTGTGATTCTTTTATCCTGTAAACATACATCAGTTATATAAGTTTAAACATCAGTCACTGAGAAACATGGTGGACCAACAGACAAATTATGTAAAAAATTTCGAAGGTCTCTCTAGATCTGCAGGTTTGCAGGACCAACAGTCTAGCAAAATTTTAATCTCATTCACATAGTTTTCAATTTATCATAACAAGTATAATGTCTCCATTCTGTAAGATTTGGTCTAGTCCTGTAAATTTTTATCATCGCAGAACCTACTGTCCAGTATGAAACGGTCGAGTTTTGAGGTAACTGAAACTTATACCAGTCTTATAAGTAATGTTACGTAGATTTTCTCCATTAGATAATATTCCAGCACTTTTTCCTTATATAATAGGTGTCGTTTACAGGTGCTCTCCCTTTCTGAAATTTCTTTGAAATCAGGCAGTTTTCCCCAAATCTGGAGGTTACCCGACTATAGATTGTGACTCTAAACTGTCAATAGTCTCATAATAGTGGAACTAACTGTATTTTGTTACAATTCATACTTTCAGTCCAATATACAGGTATTTCAAATGTTTTAATTGTTAGCTGACACAGTTATATTCCTTAATACTTGCTACCGATAGTACTAACGAAAAAACCTATCAATAGTAATTTGTTCAATAGTTCCTATAATCGATAGTGAGAATCGCAACTTAGGCCACAACAAGTTGATGATATGTTCTACGGATTTTTCTAGAAAAAAATGGGGCGGGCGAGCGAAGAAAAAAAAAAATCTTAATTCAGTTGCTTAATTCAGACCAAATTTTCATGACTAGTGAGGAAATAAAAATATTTTTTTGTAAAAGCCGTCAAAATTAAGGTGCGAGCGAATCCATAGAACATATGATCAATTTGTTGTGGCCTTATTTACAACACTAAGATAGATTGCAAGTTTAGCACAAAACAGTGATAACTCTATATAAGAAGAGTTAGTTACGACCTTTTTGCGCTAAACCAGCGAGATAGAGAGATATATACTTACTGGATCAAAGACCAACATTCTACATATTAAATGAACTGCTTCGTGAGTAGCTTGACTGGATAAAGTATATAATGCAGCTAATGAGGGAGGTCTATGAGTACTACGTAATACATGTTGTTTAGCTCCATCACAAGCTGATTTCATTTCTTCTAATGTGGGTGAACCTAGTAGATCAATGATGAGATCCAACTGAAAGTAGAAATAATACAGATCAGAACAGAACAGAACAAGAACAGAACAGAACAGAACTGAACATACATTTAAAGGTGAAAGTTCAAAATATTCTGTAATTTTCAGATTTCAGTTGCTTTTAAAAATAGATAAAGAACCCTTTTGAACTCCCCAAAACAAATCTAAATTTACACAAACATAGAAGAAACTATAGAGTAAATGATGGGTTTAATTCCCTGGCAGGGGCATATTTTCATTTGGTCATGAAATAATTTCTAAAGCCATCCTCCCTCCTACCACTGATTCCAAATATGTAAGGCAGCTGTCATGCACTGACCAAAGTATGTGCCTAGTATCTAGTTAACATTTAAATCCAGAGATTTACCCTTTCCAGGAACAGTGAGTAGGTTGACCATCATGATATAACCTATTATGTTGCTACCACCTTAAACCCAACCAAAAACATTAATTATTATTATAATGAGTACAAAGAAAGGAAGTGTAAACAAAGAGATTAAGGGTCACAAGGGTCTACTTAAGGAGCATAATGAGAAAGTTGAACATTTGACCTAGAAACAATAAGGGTTGACAACGTCATTTATTCACTCTTAACTTTACTTCCTGGTCAAACCAGGATAATATTTATAAAACAATTAACTTGAGCAGGATTTAGATGTAATAACTGTTGACTTAAATGAATAATAAGAAAATAACCATTGATTTTAATAGGATGCATCAAGAAGTCCATTTATAAACTTGAATATAATAACTTTAAAAGTTATAAAACTCAATGTTGAACTGTACACAAAGGGTAAAGTTCATAAGTTTATTTTTTCCCATACTAAGTACAACATGTATATAATGTCAATAATATCTAACACAAATTATTTGAAATGGCTAATCTAGAGCTTTTGTCAGTGTACCTTGGACTTCAACATCATAATTATTGTAACCCCTCTTGGTTTGGGCTTTGAGTATAAGAAGCTATTGACATCCGAGCACACAAGACAACTAGCAACATGGAAGGTGGCCGATACGAAGGTGGCCGATACAACCTGTTGTAGATCTTGAACAGCCTATCACTAGAAAGGTGTTTTTATTAAGAGCACATTCACGCTAATTTTAACTGTACCTGTTGGATAGGTGTCTGAGCTTGGAACAATATTCTTCGTCCTAAAAGTTCGGCGAAAATACATCCGACTGACCAGATGTCAATACTGGCAGTATAATGTTTGGTCCCCATAAGGATTTCAGGTGGGCGATAGTATTGTGTAACAACTTCCTGTGTCATGTGAACTGACTCGTCCGGTTCCTCTACTCGTGCTAAACCAAAATCACATATCTGTTAATGAAAAGAAGAAAAAGAAATTAATAAAAAAATCTAGTCATATCCAATATTGATATGCATGACATATAGCATTTTACATACTGTGATTCTTTACCATTTGTATGCCAGGTGTTGTGTGATTGTTACGTAAAAATGAACCCCTTTCAGGTTACCAAAAAATCTGAACTTCAGAACCAGTTCAAAAACTTGCAAGCATACGTGTGTAAATAAATTAAATTTGTACCAATAAACCTTATTCGGAACTCCATGGGTTTTCCATCTGTGCACAGGCGGTACAAACAAAGCTTTTTACATATTATTGCTGAAAAGCATGAGACAGTGATTAAATCCTGTTGTTCTTTGTACACATGTTTTTATTGTTATGATGAAAGTTTGTTTGTAACGACAGGGGAACCCAAATATTTGAATTTCGAATATAGTCTCAGGGCCGGCGAAATCTTAAAATTGTTTACTTGTCCGTTATTGCCAACTGGTAAAAGTTACTTGTCCGTATGAATATTATTGAATAAGATTATCAAAAAATCCACTTGTCCCTACTTGCCTTGGGACAACACGGACAATACGGACGTTTGATTTCGCCGCCCCCGAGTCTATTTAAGTCTTTGATCCATATTCTCATACAATCAACTATTTTGTATAACAATATATCCCAGGCTTAGCACAAAACAGACATAACATAATTGAGTTATGACATTTTTGCGCTAATTCAGCGCTATCATCAGAAATAGCTTCATTCACTTTAAAGTAATAGCAAGGGAGTGGTTGGTATTTTGGACTAGTAATCATTGGTAACACATTGTAGTAAACATTTAACACATTATGTCCTAAAATAAGCTACTGACATATATAAGTGTGAAGAATATATCAATTATTTATTGATCAACCTTTTTTGTAATAACATCTTCCAGTTTTTTACAGAGGTCCAAGGACTTTTTTCAGTATTGGGAGTTGGGGCCTAGGGGCCTTTTTCATATAGAACATTTGGGTAAATTTTATTGCAATTTCATGAATAGAAGAACAAAAACTCCAAGATAAACTCCAAATTTGGGGAAAACTGCATGATTTTAAAGAAGTTTCAAGAGGGGAAGTTGCTTGTAAACGGCCCTTGTTATTTAAGGAAAAGGAGGTCTAGGTCCACATGGAAAGTCGGATTTATCCAAATTGTTAGCCTTGTTAAATAAAGTCTTTATTATTACTGCCTTTAAATTTCTCGAGCATTAGCCTGATTTATTATGTAATATTGTAGCAGTCAAAATTTTAAATAGTCTGACTATATGAAATAAGTAATTTTCACTAGCAAGAATTGATTTTTACTAGACCCAGGATTAGGGTTTGTTGCAGATCTGGGACCCAGGATTAGGGTTTGTCAAACCATCACTGACCTTTTCAGTGTATGACCAAGCTTAAAAAAATAAAATACTAAATCACGTGTCACACTCATGTGTATAAAGAAATCACGTGTCACACTTGCGGAAATAAAATAGGCGTTTACTATAAAAGACTTATGTAAGGAAGTTTGTAAACACCATCTTAAGTGCTAATGATGCTAATATAAATCTAATGACAATAGAAATGCGTAATACACGACAAGTCACATGCTGGTTCACATGACAAACTGACAATAATAAATAAGTGTAAATAGTTCAAGTACTTCATAAAAAGAAACAAGAAATTTTTAAAAGTTACTATAAGTGAATGTAAAATTGTTTAGGGTTTTGTTTTAATAAGAAATAAATTTAATACCAGGGCTCGAATTTAAGCTCGCATACTCGCAAAATGCCAGTGGATTTTGAAAATTGCGAGTAACTTTTAGTTTAACTCGCAAATTTTCGCGAGTTGAAATCGACGGAAAACATTACTGTCTAAACTAATGAGGCACAAATCAGCATTGAAACGGCCAGATAGATCAATAGTATTCATTTATATTAATTAAAGATTCACTATATGAAAATGTTTGATATTCTTTGTCTATCCCACAGTAACACCCCAGTTCTATCTACAGTTAAATAAAGTACTTGTTGCTTTTACATCGCATATGCATGTGTGAATAAGTATTTATGCTATTAAAATTTGGAGAAAAATTCCAGTAACGTTTTCATTTTGCGAGTTGAAAAAAATCAACTCGCAAAAATTTTCAAGTCGAACTTTTTGTTAAATTCGAGCCCTGTTTAATACAGTGTCTAAGTAAGTAGGGTTAGGCACATTTTCATGCAAGGGACCATAAGTCTTTGAAATAACTGTCAAACTGGGGACATAAGGGGTAAGGGACACTTAATACATGTATATATAGTAATTATTTTCAGACAATTTTATAGCTGTTTATATTCCCAACCTAAAATTAAATCTTTTTGTTTCAAAAAATTTCAATCCAAAATTCCCAATTTAACTAAATATAAATGTTTTGACAAAAAATATGTTTCAGCTTAAAATTTTACGTCCCAATAATCTTGAATTAACTAACTAACACTTGATGATGAATGAAACTAAAAGCCTTGTTTAATCTGCTATTGTTATTAAATTAGCTAAACTTTTTATCCCAATATAAACCAAAATGCCGATAAAATTCCTAATTCTATTATTATTATCATTATTATTATTATATACTGCATCTGTATAGCCCTCTTTTCATATTGAATATATGTTCAAAAGCGCTTCACAATCATATGCATAATTAGGAAAAACGAGTTTAAATGAAAACGAAAATAAAAAAATAGGTCTAGAGGTATGGGTCATATGCCCAAATTTGTGGCAAAAAACACTGATATATAATTCTGCATCTATTTTTTATGTTTTTTTTTTCAAGTACTTATCAGTCGATAAACGACAATAAACGTCTATACTTACTTTCAATACACAATTACTGTTGACTAGAAGATTCCCTGGTTTAATGTCTCGATGTATGACACGAGCAGAATGCAAATATTTTAAACCTGTAATCATAAACAAATAATATATAACATATAATATATACATAGTAAATATTTCTGGCATTATCACTGTGGTCTCTATGGAATTTTATATGATAACATAATTCTTGGCATCAAGCTTTTGTTTTAAATTACATTAGCATCTATTACTTCATGATCTAATACAAATAAACATGTTGTTGTTGTTGTTATTGTTGTATTACTTTAGGATCTTATACAGTCCAAATTTATAAACCTGCTCTAGACAAAGAATGCATTTTTTTAATTACATAACTTTGCTTCAAAATTGCATTGCTCTATCTACCATTATCAACTTTTTGAGAAAATGGCTTTAAAAGTTTCAATTGTCATGAGGACCATATTGAAAATTGGTTTTAGCCAAATATGTTATCCACATTAAATAACGTTATTATTATCACATTAATTTTTGGACAAATTCAGAAAAAATACATCATAATGACAAGCTTAATGAACACTCTTGTAACGTGCAAAAATTAATATTTTTTTGTTCCACAACTAAAATCTTTTTGCCATTTTTGTGTTAGATAGAGCATTTTGTTAACTTGTTTTGAAAATCTGTTATTTCAGTACTGCTCTTTTGGGAATTAGAGCATTACTACACAACTGCAGGACAGACTGTCCAGAAAAGATTTTTTTCTCATTCACACAGTTTTCAATTTATCAAAACATGTAAAATGTCTTCGATCCAGTAAGAATTGGTTAGGTCCTGTAAAAGTTTGATCTTCACAGGACCTACTGTTCTGTAATAAACTGTTGAGTTTTGTAATGACTGGTAATAAGGGTAATTTTCACGGGACCTACTGTTCAGTAATAAACTGTTGAGTTTTGTAATGACTGGTAATAAGGGTAATATAAACTAGATACTTACCTCTGAGTATTTGATATAGAAAGACTTTAACATGATCTGATGTTAATGGTTGGGGTGATACAATGATTTTATGAAGATCGCTCTGCATTAATGGTGTTAACACATATCTGTAGAACTCTGTCAAGGAATATCATGTTTTACAAGCAAAGAAACGAACGAACGAACAACAAACAAACAAACACACAAACAAACACACAAACAAACAAACCAATACACACAGATCAAGGGCTGAACAAAACACATACTCCCTATATTTTCAAATGGAGTTACAATAATATTTTGTTCAGCCTACAAGAAGTTAGCCTTAGTTTACAGTCCAACACAAGTTCTTGGATCTTGTTTTAAGGATAAACTGATTTACAATAGACTATATCCGAAATTCAAATATTTGGGTATTCCCCTGCGGTACAAACAGTCTCTGCCACAATGAAAACATGTGTAGAAAGAACAATAGGATTTAATCTGTGTTTTGTGCTTTTCAGCAATAATGTGTAACAAACTTTGTTTGTACTGCCTGGGCACTGACAGAAAAATCCATAAACTGAGTTCTGATTTACGTTTATTGCCCCAAAAGAAAGTAAAATTCATCTAAGCAAATAACAAAATAAATATAAGATCTATTTAGTTTATTAACACTTGATTTCAACTATTTTACATTCATGAATAATGTTTAATTGCAGAATAAAAATCAATAGCAGTAATAATGATCAGTTTTTCAGCAATAGAATGCACAAAACCTGTGTAGCACAAAACCCAATACTTATGATAATATTATCTATATAGTTTTAGATATCATACATTAAAATTTAAATCAGTTATATCAAGCACAGAAAACAACAGTAAAAGCATACAGCAAAACATTCTAATTACTGATTTGACATCAAAGTAAAAGACATACCCCATCCAGCCCTTTGATGTTCTATATAAAGATTGTAAAGTTTATCTCCATAGCAAACATGTATATACTTTGAATCATGGGTATTTTTAAACACATACACTTAGCTGATGCAATGTTACAAATTCAACTTTTATTTTTTCACATTTAGAGTCTTAATATCAAAGCTGGTGACAATGATCAATGGTCTAATGCAGGGACCAGGAAATCGCCGGTTTTTCGGTTTTCGGACCGATTTTTTAAGTTTGGACCGATTGAGATTTCAAAATCCTTAAAAAAATCGGTCCGGGAAAATTCGCTAATTTTGACCTCAAACCATTAATTTCCATAATTTTCAAGAAAACGTATCGATAAAATATTATCAAACAACTATCAGTTGCTAAAACCCACTGTTTACTGATGTAATATCCTGCTTAATTGTCCACAGGTTACACATCAAGGACCCTGTATAACGTATCCATGGTTACAGGTATCATGTGGGGTTGAGGCAGTGATATTTTTTTTTGATCGAGCACAGCAAGGTACGCTTGATTTGCACTCGATTAATTTGAAGAATATGTTCTTACTTAATCGTGTCCATCGAACCGATTACGTTTTTCAATCGGTCTGTTTGAAACCTGTAAACTTGTAAAAAACAATAATCTTTTATAAAGAATGTTTTATGAATAATTAAAGAAAACAATTTAACTGCTTTTGTTGTCAATTCCTGATTGATGTATTCGTTTAATCTTTAATTTGTTTGACTTGATACATGATTTATTTTTACGTCTTAAATTGAGGTGTGAATAATAAGAAATTATCTTAGGACATGTATCTACGCAGATTCTTATTAATCGAAGGTACAGTTGTTGATGATCAAAATTCAACCCTCTCTTCTCCCTTCTTCGGTAAACAAAATTAATGATTACTATTAAATTCCAAATTCAACGAAAATAATTTTCAAAACGAACAGTTTTGTCATTAAACTATCTATAAATGGTGTACTATGCACGATTTGATAATCTTTTGTGTTAAAAGAAACCGCTTGAACCATGATTGTGATGAGATGTCATACATTTTCGAGACCCACGCTAGATCGTCACTTCGTATGAGAAACGTTTTAATCTACGTGTGTAATTAAGAAAGCTTATCATTATTTAACGTTTTCTTTCTTAATTTAGCGAACGACGCTTAAATGCGAGACATTTACTATGGACCCGTTTTTCTGCGCATGCGCAGTTAAAATAATTTCCCCACATGACGGAGTTTTCCAACAACATTAGAACTAGATGAAACAGCCTTTTTTCAAGTTCTGTTTATTGAACGACCGACGATTGCGGGGAGTAATTTCGGAAACCACGCTTTTATGCTAGATAGAAGTTAAGTTTTGTAAAAAATTAAACAAACAATGCCAATGTATCGTATGCCTTCCTAATAAAAGGGAGCAAAAGATAAGTACTAACATGGTCGTGAATAAAGTACAGTAAACGGTCGGGTCCGTACGGTACACGTTAAAACCCGTATCCGGTACTCGGACGGCTTTGGACCGATTGACTTCGGCGAATTTCCTGGTCCCTGGTCTAATGTGAGTATTTTTTAGGCATGGTAACAATTATAGATAATGATTCACTATTTGCTAAAAAAAGATAGTATCAAAAATTGACTCTATTTATAATGTATATAAGTTTCAGTCATATTATGGTCAAAGTTTAAAAATCGGAGATACACTTTCAAATATCTGTATGAGACTACGGATTATCATCAAATTTTTATTATTTTCTAACGACAGACAAAGGACCAGTTACATCACAATGGATATTTTAGGACGAGTTACTGCACAATGAATAAAGGACTAGTTACTGCACAATGAATAAAGGACTAGTTACTGCACAATAAATAAAAGACTAGTTACTGCACAATAAATAAAAGACTAGTTACTGCACAATGGATATTTTAGGACAAGTTACTGCACAATGGATATTTTAGGACAAGTTACTGCACAATGGATATTTTAAGAAAAGTTACTGCACAATGGATATTTTGGGACAAGTTACTGCACAATGGATATTTTAGGACAAGTTACTGCACAATGGATATTTTAGGACAAGTTACTGCACAATGGATATTTTAGGACTAGTTACTGCACAATGGATATTTTAAGACTAGTTACTGCACAATGGATATTTTAGGACAAGTAACTGCACAATGGCTATTTTAGGACAAGTTACTGCACAATGGATATCTTAGGACAAGTTACTGCACAATGGATATTTTAGGACAAGTTACTGCACAATGGATATTTTAGGACAAGTTACTGTACAGTGGATATTTTAGGACAAGTTACTGCACGATGGATATTTTAGGACAAGTTACTGTACAGTGGATATTTTAGGACTAGTTACTGCACAATGGATATTTAAGGACTAGTTACTACACAATGAATAAAGGACTAGTTACTGCACAATGAATAAAAAAACGCAAACAATTTCTTATATTTTATAAACACACCGAGAACTGTTCTCAGTTTAAAAGCCAAAGATCACAAGTTCACAGCGACTAGTATAATAGTATAATACAAAAAAAGTAATTATCTCAGACTTTCAGGAATAAACAACCTTCATTCCACTCATAGTAGTAATTAAGACTCTCTAAACTTTAATACAACACTTTCCAGAGAGAGAAAACGAGAGATCAACAGATAGACTGTAGGCAGATTTTTACAGCTTTTAGACAATTACTCCAATTCTTTGAGTGTTTTTTCTTCACTCAAGTAAATGATAATTGCCTGCAACAGCTAAAATGTTAGAGAGATAGAAAAGAGAAAGAGAGAGAGAGACACACACGCACACAACATAAAAGTTCCTGTACATTATTTTTAGTCAAGTCTGTAGACAAGATATCCATATAGAACATTTTCACTAGGACAGAGCTGGTTTTGTAAACATAAAACCTAAAATCAATACTTCCGCAGTAGACAGTACCGAGTACTGAAACGAGAACAATACATGATACAACAAAATAGATACTTCTTCTCCCTTCAGTGAATGTAACTGGCCCCAGTTTTCACTAACTTAATAATATAAAAAAACTATTTTATTGACTTTGACATAATGATTTTTTTCTTTAGAATAACTCTACTTCATTTGAAAAGAAATGTAAATTTTCAATGAAATATGATACAAGGAACTAAAGAACAGATGACTTTATTCAATAAGAATGGTTGAAACTTTGACCCAATTTTCCATGAAACTACAATATTATTTCTTTTATAGTAAAAACTATGGCAACCCCGCCCTACTTACTCCTTCTGTTCAATTGATACCATTACGTGAACTAGAACCCATTATTAGTACCCTAAAATTGGGACACCTTAATAAATGAAAACTAATATCATTTTTAAATTGACAAAAAAAATGTTGATACATACAGGACTTTTTTTCAGTATGTGGGGAAGGGGTCTGGAGCCTTACTTTGTGTAGAACAATGGGGGGAAATTTTAACACAATTTCATGGATAGGGGAATGAAAAATCAAAGGTAAACTCCAACTTTGGGGAAAACAGCATGATTTCAAAGAAATTTCAGAAGGGGAAGGCGCCTGTAAACGGTCCCTGTTATATAAGGAAAAAAAGCCCTGACACAAGACAGGGTGTAAGCAAAAAGTACAAAACTGGCGTTGGAGATGTGATGCCATTACAATGTCAATAGTTATGTTGTAGAATTTCGGTGAAAACAGCTTGCAAGTCTTAATGTATTTAAATCGCAAAGAAGGGAAACGTTTGTATTTAGACCCCATCAAATCATGCATCAATCAAAGTAAATCCAGCTAGGAGTCTAATTCCAGGCAATCTTCGTATTTCCAAGAAGGAAAATTTACAGACATATTTGCTAGCAGCTACCAGAGAGGATTTTTGATCTATCATAACAAAAAACAAATTATGCAGATGGTAGAAAATTTTGATAAAGTATTTTCTTCATCATAGAGTAAAGTATAAATACTGAGTGAATATACCTAAGGGTTGAATGTGCTGATCTAGGGAAGGATGGATATCAGATACGAGAACCCCCTACCCCTTCACCCCTCTCACCCCAGTACTAGAATGAGCAATACATGCAAATAACATAGGCAGAACTAAACATGATAAATTCTAATGAGAAAAATCTTCTTATAAACATAGCCCTAGAAAATGATTTTGGTTCCGCCCTTGGGTTTCAATTAAGACTAGATCTGGCAAATATATTTTGGCATTTTACACAAGTTTGGTGGAAAATTCTTTGTTCCAGGCTGGCAGGTGTTGAATATTAACATCAACTGATACTAAAATCTTTCAATACACAAAGCTGACATCATCCAAGCGTAAACAATATCATAGATAAATTTGCAAACCCCAAAAAATGACTGTATGAAAATAGAGGTTATCAAAGCCAGCATCATTCACGCATAAATGATCTAGAGATAAATTTGGAACCAAAAAATGACTCCAAGAAAATATAGGTTATCCGAGCGGGTGGAAGTTCCATAAATAATCTACCACATGTGATCTATATGAAATACTCGACATACACAAACAAAAAAACCTAGCATTCAAGAGGCTTACAATGAAAACTATGTTTTCTAGATCAATTCAATGACAAAACTTTAATAGAGATGTAAAGAGCCTATTTCAACACTGGAGATATTCAGAGGGAAAGAGAAGATTCCAATCTACTTAAAATCCCCAAAATATTGAGGGAAAAAAGACTACTATAAGAAAAAAAAACTAAAGTGAAAATAATTCCCTTGTTTTATACCACACTGTTTAAAGAAGCCGTCCTATACATAATAAAATACTACTAAACCATGATTTTTTTGTTAAAAAATAAATTTGGTACCATAAAATACACATTACAAGCCATTAACCCCCTCCTGCTATAAATGACTGGCTAATTATCTAAGAACTAAAATTCCATTGAATTCCAGGAAAAAGGCCAAGAAATAATATTCAGTACTTCCACAACAAGCTCAATATACAATAAAAGTAAGAAATAAGTCAATTCCTCTAAATTTATAAAAGAAACCTTTCTATCACTTTTTTGTGATATTATCACACAAAAATTTGTGACAGACATAGTGGCAAGCCTCAATTACTAATACTATTACTAAGCAACAACAAATGGGGATTGTATAAACCATGACAACAACAGCTATAGTCATAAGCAGCATAAATGTATGAAAATTTAACAATAACACCAGTGTTAAGTCATACAAAGTCGGTTACTGTTATTTTCTTAGCCTTACTACAGAATCGCTGACTCATCATTATTCTATGTACTACAGTACAACATATACAATATTAACTCTTATATTCTGCCAGATTCAGGTGATAGGAAACAGTACATATCTTCATCAAGAAATACTCTATCTACATTCTACAAGTAAATTTGTACCAAGAGATCCAAGGTTCTCCTAATTCTTGTAGATATTAACATACATAGAAGAGAAGAAAAAATCAACATAATAATAATTTCCTATGGAGTTTTCTACACAGATAAATCACGGGTTTAGCACATAAGGGTTGTATCTCAATATAAGAAAAGAGTGAGTTACAACCATTTTGCACTAAACCCACGAAATGTTTAACATGAAAAGTTGCAAACATTATTGGAATATTTTAGATCTACGAACATTTAATCAACATTTTATTTAGACAACACAGGTTTCCAAGATAAACAAGGAAATAGAAGCAGCTCTACTAGAACAGCTAACTGATGACAGATCATTTAAAGCATACAACAAGAATTTAGATTACAAGGGTGAAAGTCTGAAGTTTTGAAAATACTGAAAAACAACTTTTAAAATACTGACAGATTTCATATAAATTATACTGATCAATTTCCACTAAATACTGAAATTAGCATCAAAATAAAAGCTTTTATCCAAGAGATTAAGACAGAAATTTCAAAAATGCCAAAAATAAAGAAAAGAAAACAGACTATTGTTTCAATATTTTGGGAAGAGGCCACGGGTCTTACTAAGTATAGAACATTTTGGGATATTTTATCGCCCTTTCATGCATTGGAGATATAAAAATCCAAAATAACCTCCATATTGAGGGAAAACTGCATGATTTTAAAGAAGCTAAACAAGTAAATCTGTGAGCTAATGCTCACTAGAGATACCCCCGCAAAAATCTAAAAATATGCGACAAACAGGAAGTAGATGAGCAAGGAGCATGAAATCGCTTTACACTACATGGGACTATGGGATGAAGCAATATGCAAAGCATTAGGCTGCTGCATGTTATAGTTGCTGAGAAAACTGCGACGGAAATTTTGTAACGGACGGACGGACAAGGGTAAAACAGTATACCCCCCTCCACGAAGCGGGGGTATAAAAAGGGAAGGGGCTTGTTAATGCTGCTGCTGTATAAGAGAAAATACCCTGTAGACCATCACTGAAACTCAATCCCAGCACTGATAATTACATAAATACCAACTTTGTTAATTAAATATATAACCTAGTAGTAGATACGATAATAATTTCAATCCCACAATTCTATGCTAATCAAGGAAATTTTGTGATTAAATTTTAGATATAATGTGCGACTGACTGAATTTCTTAGACAAGGTAAACTAAAATGATAATATATTTAAAACTCTATTTTGTGCCTTCGGAGTGTTGAATCTACATGGTTAATTAACAAATATTCTTCCTTATGAATAAGAAATTTTCCCCTCAAGTTACTTTAATAACTTTCAACATCTTTAATAAACAGAATTTCAAAGAAAACAGACTCAGGTTTCTTTCACGTTTAAAAGTTCAGGGAGCTCCCAGTTGACATTAATTCACGACACATACAAGGAGGGGCTTCTTATTACCAATCACTCCTTGCTGTAAACATGTTTATACACAATACTCAAACTGGAATAACATTATGAAGGTCAACAACCAGAATTTTCACCCTTAAAGGGAGAGCAACCATAGCATCAGAAAACATGATAAACAGCAACATCAAAGAAATGAAAGGATGGCCATCATAAGCAACATTGAATTCATGGAAGTCATGTATTTACACTTCTCAGGGTTCATCACTGTTTTAATAGTGATCTAGAGGGAATCCCTATTCAGTTTTTCAGGAATTCCTCCTTAACATTAGGTCCTAATTTAGGGATTCCTCCAAAAATAAATGAAAGTTTAGAAACAGATTTGCACAAAATGTGATAAACAATTCACAGGGAACTAAGATTTGTGTAAGAACTGGACAATTTATAGGAATTCTGATGGAATTTCTAGATAAGCACCGCAGGAATTTCTCTCTAGTTTTTTTTGATCCACGGAATCCTGAGACACAGTGTCGAATCCTGCCATTACAATAGATTGTGTTCCAGTACATCAGCTACTTAGATCTACTCTTGTTCAAATACAATCTACCCAACACTTACATAACAGAACTGTAGTGTGGTCATGTGAAGCAACAGTGCATGCAGACAATGGGAAACCTAGCAGACTTTCAGACATGTCTGGGAAATTTTTGGGCCTTCTAGGACCATCAATTGCAGCAAGCTTGACCCTAGTCCAGCAGGGACCAATAAGGGACCTTAGTCAATTATTTCCCCTTGTATACTCTTCAAATAGTTTGGTCCAATCAGTTGGATTACTTTAACTTTACCCTTACTTTTCAATGCCATTTTACCACAATTAACCTTAACTTTTTTGTTAATCATTTCGTATGTTTGGAAATCAAGCTAAGTTTTGTTAGGGTAAAGAAGTATCTAAATTTCATAACTCCTATTAATATTTTAATTAACAAGAAAGATATTAGATGAAATATTTTATTATCCTTACATAGAATTTCAATGATAAAATCTGAGGATATAGGCTGATAGGACCTACTTACCAATTGGATTGCTTCAGATTTTATCAAGGAAAGATAATTGACAAAAGTCCCTCATTTGGAGAACCTATTCAGAGTCCAATCAGAGATCTATACTAGATGAAAGAAATGGTCAGATATTCAATCAGACACAGTGGTCAACAGTGTTCTAGCTTACTTGCCAAAGTTTGATATTTATGAAATCTCATTAATAGTTGGCTATCAGCCTTTATTCAGATAGTTATTGCCAGTAAATTACAGTTGTTGAAATAAGCATGATAATAAACTATCTAATGTGTAAACAAACAAATAATTTACTTGTAGCTGTAAAATAAATAATAATGAAGGAAATGAATAAAATGCGACAATAGATCTACACTGGAAGAGACAGTATCACCTACATGAAGATTTTTTAAGATGTTATTACAGACTTGAGAACTATTATGTCGCCAGTAAACAATAAACAAGCAAGCAGATACCCCATGCTATTGTTTTATGAAGGAAGTGAGTATATTGACTGATGCTTTGTCTGAGTTAACCTGATGTGTCCCAAGATAAACACATGATTGCTATTATGATAATCACATACCAATAAATAGGTTACTCATGACAAGGACCTATACCCGGAGGGCTATAAAGTAGACTATCAACAAAACCAACATGTTATATCAATGATAACCTACAGTTTATACATTTATATTCAAACCTTAGTCAGAGGTCAAATGCTATGGTAGTAATATTATATTATTCTATCATGGGTGGAAGTTGAAAAATTAAAAAAATACTGAAAATCTACTTTCCAAATACTAAAATAGACCATTTTCATCAAGTACATAGATATACATGTGTTTATTTTCATAACACTGAAATCAGTATTTAGACTGAAAACTTTGACCCATGTATCATGTTTTTGCAGGGTACAACATTAATATTAAAAGTAGGTTGCCCAGTTGAACAGAGCTCTGTTTATTTACTTCCCTCATCCCAACCATGTTAACTAGCAGAAACAAGTTGCCAAAACTTAAAATTTAGGTCATTAGGGGCAATTCTGGGCAACCTCTAATGCCGAGTCCTTCTATTTAATGAGGAACTCCTAATTAGGTAAGTCAACACAGATTTGGCTATAGATAATAATATGTTAATAAAGGATACACTTCTTGAAAGAAATCAATGTGTGGTGGCTGTAAGATGTCTAGTGCTGATAAAACCTGAAATTATATGAATAAAATAGTTCTCTTTATATACCACTCACAAACAAACATCAAAGTTACATCAGCTTCAACAAATGACCAATTAAAATGCCAGCTTCTAATCAGAATGAATCAGTAACAGACTATATCCGGAATTCAAATATTTGGGTTTTCCCCTCTGGTACAAACAAACTTTCACCGATACAATGAAAACATGTGTACAAAGAACAATAGGATTTAATCCATAGTTTGTGCTGTTTCGCAATAATGTGTAGAAAACTTTGTTTGTACCGCCTGTGCATGGACGGAAAAACCCATAAATTTTAATTCTGGATTAGTGCTATTTCTAGTTTATAGCTAAGCAACAGTCATTGCATTCACTTTTCTCGAGCACTAGTCCAATTTATGTTATAAAACGGAAAGGCAAAATTATCAACTAGCCTGACAGTATAAAATATGACATAATTTTCTCTAGCCATAATCATTTTTTACAAGTCCTAGGCTATGACTGTAAAATTGCAACATTCAAACTAGCAGTAAATTATTGCAAGTTTATTATGCTTTTTAACTGTGCTATGAATTAAATGAAGATCGGTTCAAAATATCAGACCACATACACCTTAGGAAATACATTGCATCCCTTATTTAATTCAATAAGTACACCCCATAAAGAATGAATTTTGAAAAACATAAATCAGATAAACATAGATTGTTCTACTATTACTAAAGATCTCAATACTATATTTTCTTGCAAAAATATTTAGAGAAGCTCAATTAGGAAGTTAAATGCTAATTTGCATAAATTTACAAAATAATAACAAACTTTAAGTTCTAATTGTGGAAATCTCATACTTACATTGTCATGTTTAAACTGACACAACATTCTGAGTTCTCTGTACACTCTCTTACAAGACACCATATTTTGGAAGACACTCGGCATTTTCTTCAGGGCAACACGTTTTCCATCGCGAGGATCTGTAACTGACCTACAAAATACAAAAATAACCAAATCGTTAAAACCAAGTTTGGCATAACTCATACATATTTCAAGACTATCAGTAGTTTGCTTCTAAGAAAATATTCTGGCATTTATCACTAAGTTTTAAATTACACCACTGGCATGAGTTTTTTAATCCAATACATATGATGTGTCAGCTTTTTTAATATAGTAAGTTAGTTACTGAAATATCAGAACTGTTGGGATCTGGGCTTGAAAATTAAGCTGTATTTAATTATAGGTAGTTTCCTGATTGCATCGATGAGTATACTTATAAGCTGAAATTTTCAACTTTATTTTTATAAGAAACCCATATTTACAAGGAGGGCCCTAATTGTTTATATTATTTTACAGGATCTCAATGGGGATCAGGGCCAAAACACTCTTCCAAGCAGAAGCCGAATACAGGCTGCTTCCCCAAACAAAACTGACTCTTTTTTCCCCAGTTTGGTCCTCAAAACTCCCCAATTCCATAAAATTCCCCAAGGAATGTTGAACTACAGTTCACATAGAAAGGGAAAATATTTGAGATACCTACCCAACACAGTCTATGTTGTTTCCTTAACCAAATAATTAAGTGCATTATCTCATTGATTTTGTAACACTTAGTTAGAATTGAATAAATTTATTTCTTTAACTGGCAATGAAGTAGGTCATTTTCCCCAAATAAGTGAAAACCACTCCAATTTTCCCCAAGAAAAAGGCTGTGGTCCCTTCCCCAAAAATTGTGTTTTGGTCCTGGGGATAAAGAGGACCTAGTCAAAAACATTTTAATTTATTTTTGTACTAATTGTTTTATAGATACAAGAACTTTACATATTATATATAAACCTATAAAAATATATAATAAATTGTATAGCAATATTAGTATACCCTTTTAATATCATATCATAATTACTTTGAGTATTCAATGGCAGGTTAAGACCTACGATGGTATTACTTAGTTTTTGTGGAAAGGCCAACTGAGATCATGCTTTATGACTCACAATGTATTACTCAATGATTCCCTATACAATAATTATAAATAGGAACATTGTTGACCTCCTTCCAATTTCCAAACATGTGTTTAGTATTGTCGAAGCCTGACAAACTATTTTCCAAATCAACATAATGGTCATGTGATTAATGTATAAATTGTTGTTGTTGTCATGCATTCTTTTGTACCTGAATGACTCTTATCACAATGTATTTCCAATGTTTTTTCCCACAAATTTGGGAATTTGACCCATACCCCTAGAATTGGGAATTTGTCGGCGTTTTGGTTTAAATTGGGATAAAATGAAATGCAAATTTGATAACAAAAGCTGATTTGACTAAGTCTTCAGTTTCATTGTTCTCTTATTTAGTTATTTAATTAAAAAGAAAGATTACTGGGATGTGTAATTTTTAAGTTGAAACATACTTACAGCGGTCTTTTTCAAAAATCTTTTTTCCCAAGTTCAATTGGGAATTTTGGATTGAAATTTGGGAAAAAAAGATATGATTTTAGATTGGGAATATAGCCCATAAATGGCTATAAAATTGACCAAAAATAAACACTGATTTCATTGTTCTATCAACATTATTCAAATAACCAACTGCATTTTACTCTGTAACTCCCTTAACTAAATCTCCCTCAAGAATTTTGTTGACGAGTAAACTCAACTAATCACAGTCATTACATTCAATTTTCTTGCTAACTAGCATGATTTACTTTTATCATGTTAAATTGTAAAAGGCAAAATTACCATTTTTACCAACTAGCCCGAGTCTGCCTGACTATATAAAATAAGCAATTCTTACTAACTCTAATTGATCAGATTTCATTTGTCCAAGGCTTCAAGCCAGTGAGTTAAGGCGATAACTGCAGTCATGTTTAACATTCAAAACGTGGATGCTATTAACAACACTTAGGTCTTGAAGTAGAACTAGTTCGTAGACAAGGAAATTGAAACTAGCCTATTAGAGAAGCAAACTAAAAATCAATTTTAGACTTGTAAAGATTATCAATTTATTAAGTCTGGGCCGGTGGCTGTCTATAATTTCAACTGTTTACAGGGTTAGAGATATTTGAAACACAGTATTAAAACACAGACATTCATATCATTATTAATACTTAAAGCAAAGTGCTTGATTAATAAACAATGAGCTGAAGTGTATGACCAATGCTTAAGTTATTCATGCAAAGTAAATAAAACAAGGTCTTTAACTTCAAATCCTGAGACAAAAACGCAGAGTCATTTCTTTCATATTGCCACAAGGTCAAAGACAAATATTTTAATGGGCACCCTGGTATAAAAATAGTGTTTTTTTCATCATAAATAGAGAAAGGCATCAGGTCTGCCAAACGAGTATGAACCATAACTAGTACAATGTACACAATAATGACACTATCAGGACAGGTTCCAAATTTGTACTAAATGCTTCTAAGGTGTAATGAACGAGTGTCAGACAAGAAAGTGACTATGACATTCACACCCCAGATAATTTTAATCTCTGTAGTAGTATGAAACCCAGACAAAACTTTACTTTAGTACTCTAAGGTGCCAGACGAAGTAAGCTAATTGAAAATTTACTTTTATTTGAGCTGGTTATGAAAATAGAGAAATATTTTGTCAATATGTAAACTTATAAGGCAACGATATTGTTTTAAAGTTGTTTTAAGGTCATTTACAATTCTTATAGCAAAAGCACTTAGGCCAAAATAAATGAAAATTTCTTTGATATTTTAAGTAAAAGGACTATCTATATAAGTCATAGAAAGATCTATAACAATGTAGACAATAAGAGAGTGCCGAATTCTTCCATAATACTTTGAGAACACTCTCAGAGTCTTAGAACATGACTTCCTGGTTTTCATTAATATGCATGAAGAACAAATAAATAATACTAATAGTGCAACATTTGTAATGAGAGGTGACACTATTGAAAGATGCCTCTCTTTATATATAAAATACATAAGGAAATTTTATCGCAATTTCATAGATAGGGAACAAAAAATCCAAGGTGAACTCCCAAGTGGAGGGAAAACTGCATGATTTTTACGAAATTTCAGGAGGGGAAGGCTCATGTAAATGGTCCTAGTTGTATAAGGAAAAAGTTATCTAACAAGGTGATAGATATAATAACACAATATAAACCCAGAACTGTGCTACATTCTAAATGTGACCTGAATTAGTACAAGAGTTTAAGTTTAACAAATTTACTACACACTTGATTTACTAAAAGGGTCATGCCCTGAGAGACTCTTACAAAGTAAACGACACACCCTACAAGCAAACACTATTTATTTCCAACACAATGTAATATTTGTTTTCACACTTAAAATAAACTACAAGTGTTTTAGTGATGGTAATTTGATACAAATTTGTTGCATAAACCAGTAATTACTCACAAATATTTTTTTTAAATATGAACCCCATTCTAATATGAGAAGGGTCAGTTATTTATAGGGACATAATTTAAGTGTGATAAGCCTGCCACATGCTGTATTAAAATTGAACCAATTTTTCTGTAGGGTTCAAATTTACCGACAATAAAATAGGCTTACTAAGGATCTATCAACAGATCGATAACCGAATCTGATTCATACATTTATATCTAAAATAAAATCAGTAGGTTAAGTCCCACAGCCACAACCCAGTCAAACAAAAACATCCCCCCTTTATTGGCCAAACAATGGAAGGTGAACCAAGTACAGATTCTATGACCCACTTATCAGGCTCATTGTGTATTCATACGTCTAAGTTTATCTTTTATCAAGCCTAAGACAAAAATTAGATCAGCGTTCCACAATATATTAGGCAACTGACTCAAAGAGCATTCACCTAGAAATACACTGACCCTCGTTAACTAGACCTGACATGACATCACGATATCAGCTGTTCATGATTTGACATAGACGGTTAAACAAAGACCATTATTCTAAATAATTCGTAAAAATACATTTAGCTGAATGAAAACTCCTTTCTTAGTAAAAATACAATACAAATAAGTAATACATAATTGTTGTAAATCGTTTTCTCACTAAACAAAAGGAAATATTCACTTAAAACATAGAAACAAGGAAAACAATGCACAAAAGATAGAAAAGTGGGAGGGGATACTCACCAAACAACACCAAATGCCCCGTATCCAATGGGTCTATCTGGCTGAATATCCTGTGGGGGCATCACTTGGTAATAAGGAACAGCTACAGCGGCTGTTAAGATTGCATGAGTAGAAGGTACGGGCGCAGGCTGACCAGAAAATGCCATCATTTGCCTCGCGTGCCTTTGCCCCACTATCGCCATAGGCATCGTCAACATTTGACCTAGATAGGCCGTATGAAAAACCCACTCTTATGCACAAACTATTCAACAAACATATCCAGTTTATGATTTGGTGAGTTGAGCAAGCATTCACCAAGCTTTTTGACAAATTTATCCAAGAAAATTGAGCACAGAACAACGAGAATTCTTCATTCAAAGTCACTGATTAAGTGGTCCACTGACTCACACGCGGCGAGACTAGCACACAAAGGAGATCACGTGACTACGCCTTGTACATTTCCGAAGATGGCTACGTCACTAGGGTCAAAGGTTGCAAGGTGCGCGTTAACTGTTTACATTAGTAATTACAGGTGTGTCAGTGTTATTCACTTATCGCTATTTTCATCCTTTTCTTATGATTAATAAAGAACTCAATAATTGTGAACCGAATTTAGGTCAAGTCTTTGATATGGAATGTACCATTTCTAAACAACGAAATTATGTATTCGGAAAATACGCTGATGTGCGAGATTGAACCTACCCGTCTTAACTCATAAATTGTATAAGGCCATGTGGCCAGTACATTTATTTATAATATATACTGACTAATGATTAATTAAACAAAGTATATAAATAGCCGGGTAGTTAATTATTCTAAATAAATCTGATTTGAAATGAATAATCATGAAAGTATAAATAGCTTAAGGTAAAACAATAAATTATGCAAATGATATCAATAATAATAAATTATGATTTTAGGAGAGATAATGTAGAAAATATTATTTATTATCTTTGACAATCTGTTTGTAACAATGATTTCATTACTGTACACGACTGTACAAAATATACATATCGTTAACGCTTATGAACGAACAAAGCAGGAATTAATTAAGATACATATATACATGTATGATGGATATATTTACGTAAAAAGCCATTAAAGGTGAGGTCGTGTGCCATGTGTTTCACACGAGCCTCTTCATTTATTAATAATGTCGTTTACTGAACAGAACAGAACAGAACATATTCTTTATTATATTAAGCACAGGTTACATTATATAAAGTAACAACATGTGTGATAATTGGTAATGGTTAACAGAATACAATATTGATATAGATTTACAGAGTTACGGGGAATTACAATGTATAGAGTATAGAGTAGGTATATAAATATAAATATGACTATTATGTATAATGAAAGTCAATTCATTTTTAAGTTCAAAAACAATAGGATAAACAATGTAATAAATGAATGGAAACTTAGTTTTAACTTTTAAATTTATGAAAATATTGGATGTGTAATTACGTATTGTACAAATTTGCTAAGGTTTATAAGCGTGGCTTCTTCTTTAACATTCATTAGAGCTTTAAAGTTTCTCAAACTAGGATAGTTATAAAAATTGGGAGGAATTAATTTTTGTCTGGAGGGTCCAAAAAAAGTACATTCTAATAAATAATGTTTTTCGTTACCAATGGAATTTAAATCACATAAATGACAGCGTCTGTCCTCGTATCGTACGTAAGGTCGCGTCCATCGTCCTGTCTCTACGGGAAGTCGGTGGTTGCCTGTTCTAAAATGAAATAGGCTAATTCTATGTGTATGATTTAAAATAGTAAGGTAGTTTTCAAAATCTGTATTTTCTTTGAAAGAATGATAGTTATGTCCCTTTGATGATGTAGTTAAACTAGATTCCCAGGATTGTTTAAATTGGTCATTTAGCGTACATTTAACAAGTGTGTGAATAGGTTTTAAATTCATGTTAAATTGGTTTAACCATACATAAGTATTTCTTTGTATTGTATTATTATAACATATTTTCAGTACATTTCCAATAGAATTTGCGAAGCTTGATCACGATTCAAATAATTACATGTATAAATATATATATTTATTTATAATTATTATCTGCTTTTTTTAGAATTATGAACTGTATGAGTTAGTCATTTTGATTATTGATTATAGGAAGCTATTTCGTGCATCTCTTATTATAAGCTATCAAACGTGGATAAATCTCTGTTTTACGAGAATAAATGTGGAAAAATCTGCCAGAGACATGGATTTGTACCAATTGACCCGTCAGAGCTGCATTGATGTACATGACAGACAGTTAATATTTTCTTCATGGAGACCTCAGGAAGATTTCAGCACATCGAGATTATGTAATTTATATAGTTAGAATGGTTCCCAAATTATTAAAGTTACTAGTTCACTGATTTTGTTTATTTTTTCTATATTTCAAAATACCATTCAGTGTCTGAAATCGTGTAAAAAAAAATAAGTCTAATTATTTTAAGACAAACTGACCTATATGTTGCAGGAAATATACAATTACAGTCACAAAATGCACTACAAGTGTCTATGTACCGTGACATACGGGGTAGATATTAACTAAAGGAAACACCATCATTTGTAGTTGTATGTAAATTTGCCCTGAAATTGCATTATCAGAACACTACTTTCCTGCTTCCGAAAATATTTCCCTTCAATTTTGATAATTTTAGAAAAACTTGATATTTAAATTAAAATCTGTGAATGGGTACCTTTAAATAATTATACAACAGTATATAACCATACCTGATCATACCCGTGGTTCGACGTGTTTCCCTTCCTATCATTTCAATAATCATCATGGGAAAATGTATCAGGGCAGCATATACGTATTATCAAACATCGTAACATACTGTTACAATAAAAATAAAAAATAAAATCTACTATAGCCTTAATAAAGTTGAAGTGTTTTAATTGAACTCACTGTACATGTATTGTCTTAATGGTGTGTAGAGTTCGAGTATGATTAACAAGTTAAGTCAGAAATTAGTCAAATGATCTCAAATGACTCTGACTCAGTGAGATACGAACAATGTACAAAGTAGCATATATATATCATTATATCAACGACTTTAATCATTTATAATGCCACAAGTATTCGTTAAAACATGTCTGGGCTACTTAATTATACCGTATAAAGAACATTTGATTGTTTTATAATAAAATCAAGAAGTCAAATAAATGTTAAAGACAGTGCAATGTATTTGAAGGAGATTAAATTTGAGAATTATTTACAACGAGTAATACTAAAATACACATATATCTAATCCTTGCAATGGAAATTGTGTTAGTGTACATACTATATTGATTATGTGTAATTATGCTTTAATTATAGTATTTATTAATGAATATGTACTTTGTACTTTTCTAAATAAAATTCTGTTCTGTACTGTTCTGTTCTGTAAATTAATAATTAAACAATAAAGATCCACTGTAAAAAAACATCTTAGTTATTCCCAAAATCATGCGAATTTTAACGATCTTTCGTCCAGATATGCCATTTCGGCTTGTATATATCGTGTATATGTTGTGTTATGGCATTTAAAATAAAATGCCCATTTTCAATCAATCTGATTTCTGTTGTTTTTTGCCTCATGTCCTACTAGTAGACACTCAGTGTGATGGACAGCACATAAAAGTCCCAAATACTTCATTTGAGAAGAAAAAAAGGTTTCCATAATAAAATTATTCCGCTATCCAGAGCTATCTAAACCATCGATTGCGATCACTAGTTCAGCCTAGTATGTAATTCCATTTCTGGCTATACAAAATTACGATTTCAGGATAATTAATTTCTCTGTGAATTTTAAAACTTCACATATTTGACTATCGGAATAAAACCCTCAGAATCGTCCTTCAGAAGTTATCCAAAGAATGGAAAACACATGTACGAGTACATGTATATATTATATAGGTGATTTTTAACTTGGCACTCGTCAATCTATCAATAGAAGAGTCTGTCAAAAATAGGGATGAGTGAATATTTTCGGAAGTTATCTGTTGTTATCGAATTCAAACAAGTGTTCTGATAATTAAATGAGATATAGCGATGAATAGTACTAAAACTTTTATTTGTTTTCATAGGTATAGTTTGAAACTTAAATTTCTTCATTTGATTAACGCCTATTTCTGTATTACTTATTCAATGGCGTTGTACAAAAAGATAAATAATAACAATAATACATAAGTAAAAACCCTCCACCATAAATACATAATGTATATACAATTACACAAAACAAAATAAAATTTATCACACATGATGTTAATATATAGTGTGTTTTTTAGTGTGTTTTTTATTGAGTTTTTATATTTCAAGCTTATTGGACCTACATCATTCACATTTCATGATTAGAATTAATTTTACATTTGTTTTTATTTATTTGATATTGAAAGTTGGTGTCCTGATCGGTATAACATGATGCTACTGTTAACCGGACTTGTCCTGAACAGTGTAACATAACGCCACTGTTAACCAGACATTTCACTAAAGGTGTTAAAACATCACCTTTAAAGGGCCCTTAATACACCCCAAAGGTGTCGAAACATCACCTTTAAAGGGACCCCTTATTTTAAGCAGTAATGCAGTCATATAAAACAAGGTATGCAATGACAGAGAGCGAGGCAATCCTCATTCTGACGTCATAATGAATTCACTTAATCACTTAATATATTTACCATTTTATGTTAAGGCATTAACTATACCCAAGTCAATTTTTGAATAGATCACAAAAAGTAGAGAAATAGTGAGTTTTCAATCGTTTTTGAACACATCCAAAGTAGGTGATAATTTGAAACTGTATCACAATATCACGGACTTACGTGTTTCCCCCATAAACGGACGAGTCCATAATACAACAACATGCCATGTTTACAAAATTTATTTCTACACGCATGCATTCATATCATCAACAACTTAATATAAGGTGTGTTTAACCGCGACTCTTCAATAATACAGATATATGGTAAAACACAATGAGATTGTTCATCGATTTCATTGCTCTCAACGTATTGATGTAAATTGATGCACCAACTGAACGCAAAAAAATCTCAGAAAAAACACCAAAGGATGGTGCATACATGTACATCAGAGGTTTTTTTGTCTCTGTATATGTGCATGCGTATATATAGGAATGTCTCGCACAAACACCGTATCATTCAAATATAAAATGTATTTTGTAACATAAAATTCATTAACTGTTTAGTCTCTATTGATCAGTAACTGATGTAACGAAATATGAATATGAATTTTGTTCATGCCCTCGTGTGGATCAAATTTCAAAATCTATGTCCTCCAATACGAATGAACTGTCGGTAATCCTATTTTGATAATGTTGAACAAATTATATCATATAGTGAGTAACGCAAATTCTATGTTATATGTTACGAATTTGGACTGGTAATCGTTGGATAGCAAGCTCCGCGTCAATCTGATTAAAACCCGATCTACAATTTTACCGCTCGCATACTCGCTAATGTAGATCTGGCCTTTTCCAAACGAAGGTCACGTTCAGGTGACCTTTTCTCATCATAATATTCTTGACGAAATTGTTATGATACGTAACTTGTTTACATCGTCTACGTCACGAAATTTGAAATGAGCCGCCCAATCGCAGCCTGTGAATATTACCGCGGTTACATTAGCAAGCCGCAAAACTTGGTCTAAAAATAGAAATTACGAAATCAAAATGTGATTAATAGTGTTTTCGTCTAGATGAAAGCTACGCATTGATTGGTCGACACAAAGTTCATCTCGACGTGACCTCAAAGGGAAAAAGTACAGATCCAGTACGACCGTGGTCTACTGGAGATGTGTTTACGCAGATTGGCTCCGCGTTGGTTCGAATCTCATCCAAAACCTACTCCGTTGTTTCCTATTCTCGTACCCCGAGGTTATCAAGATTCTCGATCTAAAAGCTAGTATCGACGATCTTAATAGCCTCTGGGAAGGAGAATGTTGTTTCCTTGAGCAAGAAACTTTATTATACTAGCTCAGTACTGGGGGACCAGGAAGTGGCCAGACTCGAAAGTGATTAATCTAAGTTGTAAGAACTTGTTTCACAATCGAGCTAAAATAAATTAGTATTAACTGAACTGCAGTTATAAAAGGTTAGAACAGGCACAAAAAAACGCCATTTGGAATCATACTTTTGACGCGTTTTGCCAAGAGGGGATTCCATTCTCATTGCTGAACCCTCTACGTATCTTAAGAGTGAATGATAAACTAGCGATGCGGTTACTTCTTACGATAAGCATCTGTTGAGTTGCTCGAGATTCAACTTCATATTAAGGGGAGATAAGCAATTTACATTGAAATTACAAAATACGTATTACATGTACCTCCCTTTTTATTGGAATGCAGAACAAATTACTAGACGTATTTTTGGAACAATTATCTGACATTCCCAGACAAGCCTTGAAGAGAAACAAATGTGTATTTTGCATATCATGTCTTCGGTTATACAAATACTCTGAATGTTTGTAGAAGAGGGACACTTTTGTCTGTAGATTGAATATCTTGATTATCTACACCTGTACATGTGATATATAGGCTCACTGTACTTGTTTGTTTAACGCCGTAGCAACACATTGTATAGGTCAAATAACGGCGGTCAGTCAACCAACTCACTCCTCCTGGAAAGGCTAAATCTCTGGATTAAGCTGTTAGCCAACTACTAAGCGCATACTTTCGTCATTGACAGACAACTGCCCTACATAATTAAAAATCATTGGTAGGAGGGAGAATGGCCGTAGAAAAATAATTTCATGACCAAGCTCCAGGAAAGTATGCCCCGCCAGGGAATCGAACCCACGACTCCTGGATCGCGATCAGTAGACTTGCATGCTACCAACTGAGCTAGCCGGGCGGCTATCTACATCTGTACATGTGATATAGGCTCACTGTATATAAAGATGATTTGAAAAATGTTTTCCATCTAAATTTCACAGACACAACACCCTAGGAAACCCTACCAACGTCTTTCCTTTTCAAAAAAGGATGACACTTAGTCACTGTAGCACCCTAAAAAGGATGAGTCTTCCTGGGTGTTAGTATGAAAGTATAAAACTGGTGTTGAAGGTGTTGAAGATGTGATGTGCAGCAAATAGTTTACACTTTTCTGCTTAGCTTAGAATCATTGAAATCTGCCAAGAATTAAAAGACTTACAGCTCTTTAAAGCTTCAAGGTTGATTTGTCACTGTTTTCTTCTTGAAACCATAGCATTTGTGATGTCATAGCAGGGGCGGTTCCAGGAATTTTTTCTAGGGGGGGGGGGGGGTCCAAACTTTTGTAGGGGGGTCCGAACTTTCTAGTGGGGTCCGAACCTCAAACCACAACCACATTACACACAATTTGCAGAAAAAATGCAACAAATTGATAATATAAACTACATAACTTTTAAATCTTAGTTAAGCACTGAGAAAAATTGCTTCATGCTACTTAAAATGACTTACAGGCAAGAAATACACTAATGGATATGTACATTTTCCAAATTCTAGGGGGGTCTGGACCCCCCTGACACCCCCTGGATCTGTCCATGCATAGTCACATGGTATTGCCACCATGTTATGTTTAAGCGGTAGGGATCTGTTATAAAATAACAAAGAGTGTATATCATATTGCTGTATTATTTTTATTCATTAAATATGATGATCAAATTCTACCTAATTGAGGTAAGTATGAGTTACACAAGGATTTACATACTAAGAACATGGTTTGAATAATGTGTTTTGTATTTTTTTACCTTTCTAAGCAAATGTCATGTCACAACTTACAAATCAATTATAATATAAGTTCAATAACAAACAAAATGTAAAACATGCTTTAAGATCTTCCCGTTCATAATCAGTTCATACAAAATCAACAATCTTTTTTGTCATATTTGTTTACCTAGTTTAGTTTTATTGTTTTATTGAAAGCCTAAAACCTACTTAATGTGAGATAACCCCAACCCTAATCTACTTCAAGTTTAACAAGAAATATTTTTAAATTTTTTCAGCGCTATGCAGGGTTCACTTTGTTTGAAGTATAAATAGTCAAATTCCCTGTTTCGTCATACCCCCAGGAGGTCACCCATAACACAAAGTAAATAGTTAGCAACTACAACCCAAGATACACACCTATTCATCACAAATAACCAATGGTACCATATCTTTTATCCATTTCTCTATACTAGAAGAGAATTTCATAGGACAAAACAGGTATGGTAGAGCAAATTGTATTGGTTAAAATATAGGTCAAAAGTAGGCTTAGGCAATTGGGCGGAAAAAAGGTAATTTCATACTAGAAATCAAATTCCTTATCATCACAACTTGAAGAATCTTAATTTTCACATAAAATGACAAAAATTGCCGATTCAGCATAAACCGATCATAAACGTAAAACCTTAATTTACAACATACACTAACAAATACATAGTATTACTGTTTTTCAAGATTCTTGAAATACCACAAAAAATGTGCATAATGATCAAAAACATTACATTGAAAATGATCAACATTTTTTTTATTACAAGTAATAGATACTGAATACATTTATTTTTATTACAAAGTTAGCTTAAAAAAACCACACACAATCACTTGTAGAAATTTAATAGGTACAGTACATATATTACTATAATAATATGGTAGGTCATTTTTATAATCTATATTAAAGCTGATTTAGACAAAAGTTTCGATGATTTTACAATCTAAACAGTTATATAAATGATGCATGACACATAGGAGGGAAACTTCTTAACAATTACTATGTACCTATATCAAAATGGGTCCGGTACAACCCAGCCCGAGACAAGTCAACCTGGACAAATGGGACAACTCATCCTGGAAGTACAGACAACTCGGTGTCGTCTACGGGTTGAGTTGTCTACAGGTTGAGTTGTCCTGACCCAACAATAGGTACGGTTAAGTAATCATGCTTGACAAAAACTATAAAATATTTTGAATTCTATTCAAGAACAGAAAGTGTTCAAGTCTATATTTAACGTGCAACTATTCTAAAAAATAAAACACTCAATAGTGAAAGCTCAACGTCTTTAAAAATACTGAATTTCATGATTATAACTAACAATTTTTTAGGTCCTCAAAATCCAAAACTTCAGGACCAGTCAAGAAAATTTTGACCTACGATTATACTTCTAAGTATTATAAATAAATTGTGTTACATAATAAGTCTTTCGTCTGACTTCATGATGTGTGCCTTTTGAAATCTTACAGTTTATTCAATAGCACATCTATATTAGTGTTAGCAATTATTATTTCTTGTATTTTAGTTATATTGCTTAATTTAATACTGGCTTACGACTCTTTAAAATCTTGACGATTTAATTTTTACAGTATTTTACTTATTTTTTTTCTAACTAAATGCAATGCAGGAATGCAAGGGGTGGATATTTTCAACATGAAAGATCAACACTCAACAGATTTAACTTGATGCATAAGACAAAACAAAGATAAAGTTGGTTTATTACTATTAATACCATAAAACTCCCATTAAAAGCCCAATTTTATATAAACACTCTCTTAAAAAAGTAACAATCCAGGTGCTTTATTTAGGATATAACAGTTAACAACTATCAGACATGTATTTTTTGTAACATTAGTCTATTTGACACAATAAGGAAGTAATTAACAGATTAAAGTACTGACCACTGGAAAAAATGCTGCAATAACTACACATCTTATTAAAAATCTTCATTGATTAGTTTACATGTCTGACTTTCCAGCATCTATATAGCCCAACATATGTCAAACACAAGTTAGCGTCTATATAGCCCAACATATGCTAAACATAAGTTAGGGACTATATAGTCCAACTTATGCTAAACACAAGTTAGCATCTATATAGTCTGACTCATGCTAAACACAAGTTAGCATCCTTATGTCTCCAAATAGTCAGACTCATGCCAAACACAAGTTAGCATCTATATAGTTCAACTTATGCTAAACACAAGTTAGAGTCTATATAGTCAGACTCATGCTAAACACACGTTAGCATCCTTATGTCTCCAAATAGTCAGACTCATGCTAAACACAAGTTAGCAAATAATGCTAGGCATCATATGGTTGCTAACTTATGTTTAGCATGAGTTCAAAATGAACAAGAGTAGGTTAACTTAACAGTGAAGAGAAGAAGTACCATGTTCATAGTGTTAATGATAAATATATTAATTATATGTATGTCGGTTACCTAGCAACAATTAATACACAAATGAGTTAATTAAATATATAGTAACATTACTATGAGAGTAGTCTCCCTTTGGAACTCTCCTCTCACACACTTATTTATTAAAATGGAGTGTCATCTTTTTATACTGACAAAATTAATATGATAATATAGATAAGTTATATCTGTTATATTTACATCGGATAAATGATTATTTTATTTATGTATTTGGTTAGAATTATTGTGCTTAATAAATACATAAAATTATACATGAAAGTTGTAACACTTTTTTTACGTAATACATGTATGCCTATTGCTATGAGTGTTGAAAAGGAGATACATATAACCTGTAGCTAATGACTCAAGACAGATGTAACTTAACTCACTTCAGTAACTGAAGTCCAAAAGTTTCTTTACATATGTATTTTTTCATATTTTCTCCTATTTTTAAAAAAAAAATATAGCAGACACATTTTGTTTGGTTAGTATGTTTATTTTACATCTATAACATAAAGAGCATAACTGATGATTCAAGTTAAACTGTACATTAGTTGTGAAACTTATTATTACATGTAAAGTATATCAAAGTATACTTAACCCCGGTAGATAGCGCAGTTGGTAGCGCGCCTGGATTTGGAATCTTGTGCCCTAAGGGGACGCGGGTTGGAATCCCAACCGGGGAGGTTATACCCTTCCATGAAAATTTGACAATAATGTCAATTTTCCTCCATTGATTAGATAATATGGAGAAGTTTCCGGCCTTGTGGAAGGGTAGGTGAGTACTGGTTATAGACAGGTTAGGTGCGCTGGACACCGTAAAATGACCTAAATTGTGTTGACACGCGTTATATCCAATAAAAAAACAAAAAACAAATAAAACAAAGTATACTTCAAAACATTGAAGTTTAATATGTGTAAAGAAACTTTTGGACACAGTATATAGAGGCCAACTTATTAAATTAAAATATCATTCCTGTCTCAGGTCAATATTAACAGACTATATCATCATGAGTTCTTCTAAAGACAAAATTGGTCTTCAAGTTGACCAGAAAATTAACGATTCTTAGACAATATACTCAGTGCACATGGTCAATGACAAACCATTATTGCCACAGACTTATTTCGATGATGAAATGAAATAAAAAATATAAGAGGTCAAAATATGGCATAGTTGAATATATGTATATATGATAGACTACAAGGTTTTGTATACATTGGAATATTTGTCAGTGACCGTATGAATACTGGCTCTCATTTTAAGACCATCATCATACTCCCATCCAATCCATTAAGCAACTCTTCTTGAGTCATAAGTAAGCCAGTTTCTGATTGGTTCATTTCAGTTGTATTGACAGTATTGAACAAAATTGGACCAATCAAATCACTGTTAAGGTTTCAGTAACTCATAATGAAATCTATACTAATCATTATCAAGACTGTTCTTCCATAGGAAGTATTATCATAAAGAGTATGAATGTTACAACTAATCTACATCATTATAAATTACTGAAACAATCTATGATACCAGTATTTTACTAAAACCGTTTTAGAGACTAACAATGCAACAGTGGTTCCAGAAATATTTCCGAAGGAGAAGTCCCCTACCCTACTTGGTCTTCACCTTTAACCCAAAGGCTGACTTTGTAGTTGGAGCTAGGAAATTTTCATAAATTGATCCAATTCCTGCTTGTTGATAATTTGGCAAATTACAATAAAAACATAATGAATTGAGCTAGAGCTGAAGACTGACTCTATAAAAATATTTTAGAAGGAAGAACATACTTTTTTCGGAATTTAGATTTCCCCATTCAATATTTGTTTAAGAATTTTTAAACTTGAAGGAGTTGCCTCATTTCATATCATAACCCCATGTGGAGACTTCTTCACCTAAAAATGCTTCCCTCACATGGTCAATATCTGGAATCACTTTTGCTTATGTTATAATTTCATGAAAGTGTTGGGAGAGTTTCTTAATGAAATGAAAGGAAGGACAATGATGGTCAATAGAGATTTAAATACGATAATATTTAAGATAGGAGATTCGAAAAATAATGTTTTTTACAATATGAAGAAGGACATTATATATGTAAGAAAATACATTTTTTCTATCAAATGGCTCAGAGGAAAATTGGTAAAATTGTTGGTTTAGCGCAAAACAGTCTTAACTCAATATAAGAAAAGGGCGAGGTTACGACCGTTTTGCGCTAAACCTGCGAAATGCTATACATGGTATGTAGGAGAAAAACAATGGGTGGGAGGGGTATAATATAATCTGGGCAACAATATAATGAACTAAGAATCAATTCTACATCATGATAATGATTCAAGCCATTGATGAGATAATTATTTGGCAATATAACGGAATATAAAAAAATCAAAATTCAATAATCTCTGAACGTGTAGGTAATATATGAAAAAATCTTTAAAGAGAAACCTCAGTGACAAGGACAACAAAAAATTGAATGACAATCAGAGAGAAAGTCTCCCATAGGAAAGTACTTATGAAATTGGCTATTAATAGATGAATTTGAGAGACAGACTCAAATGGGAAAAACTTTTGAAGTTGGCTGTTAATAAGGCAAGGAAAAAATTGCTGAGTAAGCAATATTTGCTCATGAATAATAATGAAATGAGCTAAGCCATTTTCACATAAATTTTATTTTTGTTTCAATTTTTTGGAATTGAATGAAATGGTAGATAACAGTATTACAGAAATGTTTACCAAATGTTTAATTAATATTTTTTTTAAACAGAGAAATCAGCATAGGGATTATCTATGAATTAATTATATTTAATTAATTCATTGATATTTAATTGAAAGCTATATCAACAAATAAAAATTCACGAATTATCAAATCAACATAAATATCTCTTATCAATGTGTGTGTATGTTGACACCTTATCATTTAATATTCAGTAGCTCTTGTCACTAAATCTTCCATTTAAAGTTAACATGAAAAAAAACTGATACCATGAGGTGAAAAGAAAAATTTCAATCGAAAATTTGGCCATTTTTTTAAAACAATTTTTTAAAAATGTTCAATGTACAAAATGGTACACTAATGTAATATCTATAATAAATACTTTACTTCAAACTCAAGCACTGATTAATAAGCAGGACAAGACAAGCCTTCGTAATACAAGCATAAATGAGAATATATTATGGTATTTCTACACTGTATAGTACAATTTTGAAAGAAAGTAGTCCTGGTATATACATGTTAACAAAAAACAAGATTTTTTGAAAAAAGTAGTCCCAGTAAATACATGTATACAAAAATGATTTTTTTAAAGAAAATAGTCACAGTAAATACATGTACACAAAATTGATTTTTTATAGAAAGTAGTCCCATTAAATACATGTACACAAAAATGATTTTTTTTAAAGAAAGTAGTTCCAGTGAATACATGTACACAAAAGAGGAAAACAAAGTTAATGAAAGAACACTTGTAAAGTTCATATAAATATACATTTAGGTAGATTTCCACTAATGTGGCAGACATGATGTCATTACATTTAGTGTAACACCAGAATGCTCTGTTAGCAACAACATGTCTAATTAGGAAAACCAATTATATCCCAAACTTGCTAAATTTTAACACTGATCGTGACAACAGCACAAGTTGTGAGAATGGGAAATTGCATTAGAGGAATTCCACCTTAATTAAAATGTAAGAGAAAGACTTCTTGAATACAGTTTTAACAGTCATGAAGTATGTGTAAATATTAAATCTCAAAAACATATAGATGCACTTAAGACAAATCACAGGCTTAGCACAAAATGTTAGTAACTCATTTTAAAAAAAAGTGTGAGTAAGAATTGTTTTGCGCCAAGCCAATGAAATGTGTAAAATAAATACCTAGGCCCAGGGCCCAACATTATAGGTTGTTTGATTGCCCCTGAAAACTTATACTTAGGTTCGGGGAAGTAAATCATATAGCTGGTTGTTCAACCTGGTTTAAAAATTCATGTCGTGCTCTGCCTAGCATTCCCCATGTTTCATCAGAGAACAATGAAATGACAAGAAAGAAACTTAAATATATCAACCAATGTTGCCCTTCCTAACATATACATTGTACTTTCTATGAGAAATAAGCAGTTTGTACCACTCAATACAGATATTAAACACTAGAGTCCTAATGTCACAAAACATGTACACTCAATAGGTACCATTTTTTTATCAGTACATTCAATATGCATTACATATATCTTAAGTTACTATATTTCCAACATTATCATCATTTCAAACCATTATCACAATGTGAACACTTCTTCAGTTAGGATTATACAAACTTAAATGCCAATCTTGTATTTTAGGGGTAAAAAATGTTAAGAGAAAAAATACTATAAAAATACTACATGCAAAAAACTAAAGTCACCTTAGGGTAATATAAGACATGGCGATCATGAATTCACAGAATTCAATACCACTAAATATAATATTTTGAATATAAAAAGTATCATAAAGAGCTCTATTATAGTCCCTTTCATATTGTATTAAATGACAGTGTTACAGTCCCTTTTCACATTACATCAAATGACAGTGTTACGGTCCCTTTTCACATTACATCAAATGACATCGCACAGTCCCTTTTCAAATTATTACACATGGCAGAGGTATGACAGATTACCCACTTGTAGCCCCTTTAAGATTACCTTGCATCACACAATGGTATTACAACAATCAAAGCTAGACCTATCACTAAATGTGATGATATAATCCAAAACAGGTGTTTGTCAAGAACTTTGAATCAAATCTGTACAATGAGTGCTGAGAAAATGAGCAGTTAAGATTTTTTATCTAAGGACCATAACTCTGCAAAATATCAATGGACCGTAACCAAAATGTAATATATTAAGGGTTATGCACATGCATAGTATTAACATACTAAGATGAACATGAAAGGCGTTTAATTCTCCGACACAACTCTTAAGATAAAAGTGAAAAGGGTTTACAATATTATACTTAGATCATGCACACTCTCAATTAACCCTCATAATAACTTATTAACTTATTCATATATAATACAATAACTGAAAGACATTATCTGGAATAAAAAAAATTAGACAAAGTGAACAGAAAAGGTAGGGGTCGTGGAGGGTAAGAAGGTTTAGATAAAGTTTAAATTAAGTTTGCGCTATGGTAAATCTTCAAACAAAGAGTAACATCAAGAACAATAGATACTTAATTATCAGGTCTCACAGTCGTAATACAAGGGCCGATATATCCTAAGACAAAACAATAATATTCAACGAGACACAATAGACTGTATCCGGAATTCAAATATTTGGGGTTTTCCTGGTGGTACAAACAAACTTTCACCATTACAATGAAACCATGTGTACAAAGAACATCCATTTAATCCATATTTCATGCTTTTCAGCAATAACGTGTAGAAAACTTTGTACCGCCTTTGCACCAGCGGAAAAACCCATAAATTTGAGTTCTGAATAGGTCCATTGTCTCAAATGAAATTGAAAAGTAGCAGTATTTCCAGCATGGCTAAGGCAAGTTGTAAACCTTTTATGCAACTTTTTGAAACTTTAAATGTACATTCAGAAAATATTACCATGCTTTTGATTGGACCAGCGGTTAGAAAATAATATCATAAAAAAATGTTTGAAAAATTCATAGCTGGTTGATTAAACAGAAATGTTTTGATAAAACTAGCAACTAAAACTTGTGTATATATATTAATAATTTTCAAGCACTAGTTAGCACTAAGATATAATTCCCGGAGGGACAAAAAAAGATTCCCTGATGTAAAAGAAGTGAGCATATAGCGACAGTTGTAGTATATAGATTGCTAGGCCCAGTTTTGATAATAACTTCTCAATATGAGATTGCTCTCAAATGATATTTTCATGAAATCTCACACAATGTCATCTTATACAAGTAACCCAAATCATTTCATTATTTATGGTGAAATGTAGCTGTTATTTAATGAAAATTCATGGTAAATTTAAAATCTTACGTTTTCATGGAAGTAAAAATATGAAGTCAAAAAGTTGAAAATTTGCATTAGAGATCAATCTCTTGAGAAGTTGAAACAAATCTGATCCTCGACTAAAACACTTAAGACATTCCTATCACAGCTTAGATGAGGGAATTGCCTTGGTAATTTACTCACAGCTCAGATGTGGAAATTGCCTTGGTTATTTACTCACAGCTAAGATGTGAGAATTGCCTTGGTAATATACTCACGGCTAAGATGTGGGAATTGCCTTGGTAATTTACTCACAGCTCAGATATGTGTACTGCCTTGGTAATTTACTCACAGCTCAGATGTGTGTACTGCCATGGTAATTTACTCACAGCTCAGATGTGAGTATTGCTGTGGTAATTTACTCACATCCAAGATGTGCGTATTGTATGGTAATTTACTCACAGCTAAGTTGTGTGTATTGCCTTGGTAATTTACTTACAGCTGCAGGGCTGGCGAAATCTTAAAATTGTTTACATGTCCGTTATTGCCAACTGGTAAAAGTTACTTGTCCGTATGAACATTATTGAATAAGATTATCAAAAAATCCACTTGTCCGTACTTGCCTTGGGACAACACGGACGTTTGATTTCGCCGCCCCTGCAGCTACAATGTGTGTAATGCCTTGGTAATTCACTACCAGTATTTTGAGTATAGAATAAAATTAACATTGTATCATCATATCAAAGATGGTCTATTTTAGTACAGTATGCAATACAAATAAAATGGAAGCAGAATATCACTTCTATATTTAATGTACACAATCTAAACTTATTCATATTGACCTGAGACAAGTTGACATATAACACACGCTCAATCACTGTGCTGTGAACAATTTTTTACAGGAAACTTTTGCATATTCAAATTATATGCACTGTCTATGGTCAATATGAACAAGCCAAAATTGAATAAATCTCAACACATAAGAATTAAAAAAAAACAGAATAAAGGGTGGAGGGGTCTGGAAACTCAAAACAGGGTTTTAAAGTGACATGATTGGAGGATGAAACATATATAAAATTACAGAAATGAATGAAAGTTGTGTAAAAGAAAAATAGATTGGCAAATAACAATAGCTGCAGTGAATAGATTAGTAACCCATAAGAATTCATTTTTACACATAGACATACAGTACATCTTCATAGAAAAATTTGTTTCCAACAAAAAGTAACTTCACTTTAAGCAAAACATAGTATAAGGTATCAATTTACAATATCAGTATAAAAACATTCAATACTGTCTGAA